>OZ012667.1:7790589-8180589 GCA_963942505.1 Lordithon lunulatus
ATAAGAGCATAATCTGGCACCATCATAGCAACAGATCGAAACAACGCCTTTAGATTGTCGGGCAATTCAGAGCGACCAGCATAACCAGGATTCATGGTGATGAAAACAGCGCATGTGGGATCCAAAGTCAATTCAGTGCCTTCAAAAAATAGTTTCTCGTTTCCTGAATTAATGCCACGTTGTATTGTAAGGATTTGTTGCGCCACCACTGATAGCACTTCCAGGTCGATCCGGTTGAACTCGTCGAAACAGGACCATGCACCACAAGATGCAAGGCCCTAAATATAAATTACCAATTATGAAACATTCATGCCTATATTCAACTTGAACTTTATAGGTCCCATTAGCTATTGAATGGATAAATTTAAAATGTCATTGTGATAGAATATGCGAAAATAAATTTCAAAAACCTTGAATAGAGCTTGTGATTGGGCACATTTTGATTAATTTTTCAGTGTTTTCAATAGAGCAAATCTAAAGTAACTACATTCCCCAGTTAATTTATTTATTGTTGATATAACAACGAATACTTATGGGTTCAGTAGCAATTAAGGCACCTTACACGATCAATATTACTGTCAATATTTTAGAATGACAGTATTACTGTACGATATGTTTAAAATGTTTCTTATTCTAAAATATTGACAGTATTATATTAAGGTATAGTAATACTGTAATGAAGAGAATACTGATCTTTTTCCGGATAATTGATTACTTGATAAATATAAAAGGAGAATTGAAGTAAATATTGACAGTACTAGGATTGACAGTATTATTGACCGTGTAAGGTGCCTTATTGATAGATTTATAGAACCTTGGTGAATACCGGGGTCAACCTCTAAAATATGTTTTTGGTAGATTGTAATAAAAATAAAAATGTCAGTTTCTAGCTAAATGTTCCATAAGTAGATTCAGTGAATGCATTTTATTAGCAGATAATTATTTCGATAAGTAATATTAGGTATTACCTTGAAAAACTTTCCAAGTGCTAAATAGTCGAGACCATCAGAACAATTGAAGACAACACATTGCTTAGCAACTGCTTTAGCTAGATCCTTTGTTGTTTCAGTCTTACCAGTACCTGCAGGACCTTCAGGAGCACCACCTAAAGAATTATAGATATCACTCTCTGAGTTGCCTTGGCCAAAATTAAGTTAGTTAATTATTTAAAAACAGCAGGGCAAAAATTGAAAACATATCCATACATAAACCTACCTAAATGTAGATGCAGCGCTCCAAACAAAGTTCTAAAGCACCGATCAGTCAATGGAGTCACCACCAATCTACCAGCGTTACCAAGATACTCGTACCCATACGGCAGCGATGAGTTAATCATACGAGTCACCATTTGATTACTCTCCCAGTAATACCGAATTTGGCACAACCATTGGAAATCACTCACGCTTTTCACCTCCATCTTAATTATATCCGAGAGGACATCACGACCATGCACATCAAGTACAACTAATGCACCTATTACCCATAAATAATTGCATTTCAATTTATATTCACTATATTGCATTGTTAAGGCGTCTACTTTGTGATAATTCATTTTAAAGGAGAAATAAAACGAATTTTGAATTTGTTTTTTATCAGATTTTAGTTACACTTTGCAACTAGTTTCGGCTAAACTCTAGCCATTTTCGAGCTCCTCCGATGATGTCAAACTCGAAAATGACTAGAGCTTAGCCGAAACTAGTTGCAATGTGTAACTGAAGTGTGATAAAAAAACAAAGTAAAAAATCGTTTTATTTATCATTTATATTCACTATTTTATTTTACCTAAGGTTATTCTATTCTGCATGTTAAGTCTTCCTCTAACAAGATCGACAACATGACTAATTTGTACATTACACTTGTCTAGGTACGCTCTCATCGCATCAAGGCTCACTTCGATTGCTGCATGCAATTCCGAAGTCCAGTATGCCATTGCAACAGCTTGCACCTATAAAATATTTAATATATGGGCTATTATAGAGATATTATATTGCTTTATGTCATTTACTTTTTTTATAAAATTATATTTACATGTAAAAAACACAAATAACAATAATTCTGTATTATCAAAACCACTAATTTGGATAAAACGTCCAGAATGCACACGTACCCGAATTCAACGCATTATTTCAACTCCGCCCAGATATATTTACTTTTGTTAGAAGGTGTTTTCCCTGTATTCCTGTTATCAATTCTGGCACTTATAGAGGCGATTTTCATAGTTCATATGTAGAGTGCACATGTGAACTATGAAAATCGCCTCTATAAGCGCCAGTAATGATAACAGGAATACAGGGAAAATATCTTCTAACAAAAGTAAAAACGTAAAGGCGATTTCACAGTTCACATGTAGAGTGCACACGTCGTTTTTATACCCTCTAGCTACACAATATCTTAAACTCGGCAATCAAAAGCTAACAAGGTATTTCATAATAATTATAGCGATGTACACTAACGAGTTACATTACATTCGTAAACCGTTGCCCTAGCGAACGTCGGTTCTCTTTTTCATCATTCTCCGAAGTTGTTCAGTTTCTGCCTTGCGGCTTACCTGGGACACTAACGAGTTGATTTTACGAAAAATTTAAGCCCGGCACATCCACCAAAAAATGATTATGCATATAATTACGAAATGTAGTAGATCACAATAGTTTCATATTATTACCGGTATTGTCTTTACAATATAAATTACGAATTTTAAAAGGACGAAAAATTTAAGCCCGCCACATCCACCAAAAAAATATTATGCTTATAATTACGAAATGTAGTAGATCACAAGTTTCATATTATTACCGGTATTGTCTTTACAATATAAATTACAAATTTGAAAAGGACGAAAAAATTAAGCCCGCCACATCCACCAAAAAAAGATTATGCTTATAATTACGAAATGTAGTAGATCACAATAGTTTCATATTATTACCGGTATTGTCTTTACAATATAAATTACGAATTTTAAAAGGACGAAAAATTTAAGCCCGCCACATCCACGAAAAAAATATTATGCTTATAATTACGAAATGTAGTAGATCACAATAGTTTCATATTATTACCGGTATTGTCTTTACAATATAAATTACGAATTTTAAAAGGACGAAAAATTTAAGCCCGCCACATCCACCAAAAAAATATTATGCTTATAATTACGAAATGTAGTAGATCACAATAGTTTCATATTATTACCGGTATTGTCTTTACAATATAAATTACAAATTTTAAAAGAAGGACTTTCTTTCTGCCTTTACTTCGCTTTCCCAACAGTTACTCTGTAACTAGTTTTTCCGTCGAAAAACTACCATCTGAATAAATTACAACCACTTACTGTTTGTCCCGGCCATATCAGCACCCACGTATGCCTTAATTTAATAGGATAGTCCTCAATTGCGCACTGGACCATTTTATGCACCGACTTTTTCATATCGATTTCCAACTCGAGCAACCACTTCTCAACTTGTCCACGTGCAAGCGACGTCTGTATAAGATCAACAAGGAGAACCTCCTCGCCTTCGCTGGACTTCATCTTCGTCACATCAAAATCTTCCGTGAACTCTAACCTCGCTATGCCCTCAAAGCACTTCTTGAGATGAGGCTGTACTCTAAATGATAACACATATTACGTAGTTATAATACAGTAGTTGGTAACTCGATGGACAATTTCACTACTAGATAAATATATGTAGAAATATATGCATACATAAGTATGTAATTGCAAAAATTGCAATAAACTATTGCGTAAGTGCTTGATAAAACGCTTTAGTAATTCAATGATATAATACTAGATATATCAAACAAAGGAGTGTAAATATTATAATAAATTAAATTACGAACTGTTTGCTCCTGTATTATATTTCGAGCCCTAGGGTACTATTCCTGAATCGCACCTCGAGCCCTTTCACAAATGCACAAGGAATAATATTCAATATCTTATGCCTAATTGCAAATCGATACATTCTAGCAGATTTTAATTACCTCGTAGGATCCTTGGTTTCTGATAGAATCTCCAATAACTCATCGTTGGACAAGAAGAAGAATCTGGGGAAGTATAAGCGTTTCTTTTCCAAATAATCATTCAAGCCTTTCTGTATAAGCTCCAAGAGGGTGTTGCACTTCTTTAATCGTTCGGACATCTTGTCTATTTCAACGACACTCATTACTTTCGGATCCGCGAATACCGATTTCATTATATCTCTCCACACCTAATCATATATTTTGACTTGTTAATGTATCTATGAATTAATTCCAACTGTTGAGAAGTTCTCAAAGAATTATGAATAAAATACGACATCTCCTGCGTTTGTAGACTAAAGTAGTTTTATCATTTTAACACCTTACCATGTCATGTATGTATGAGATTTTAGTCTAAGGTCTAAGTCTAAGGTCTACATCTAAGGTCTAAATCTAAGGTCTAAGTCTAAGGTCTAAGTCTAAGGTCTAAGTCTAAGGTCTAAGTCTAAGGTCTAAGTCTAAGGTCTAAGTCTAAGGTCTAAGTCTAAGGTCTAAGTCTAAGGTCTACGTCTAAGGTCTAAGTCTAAGGTCTAAGTCTAAGGTCTAAGTCTAAGGTCTAAGTCTAAGGTCTAAGTCTAAGTCTAAGTCTAAGTCTAAGTCTAAGTCTAAGTCTAAGTCTAAGTCTAAGTCTAAGTCTAAGTCTAAGTCTAAGTCTAAGTCTAAGGTCTAAGTCTAAGTCTAAGGTCTAAGTCTAAGGTCTAAGTCTAAGTCTAAGGTCTAAGTCTAAGTCTAAGGTGTAAGTCTAAGATCTAAGTTCAAGATCTAAGTCTAAGATCTAAGTCTAACCTCTAAGTCTAATATCTAAACATAAGGTCTAATGCCCGTATTCACCCATAAACCCATAAACTTTATAGGTCCCATAACCTATTGAATGTATACATTGAAAATGTCATTATGACAGAAATGATCAAAATAAATGTCAAAACCTTGAATAGCACTTGTGATTGGAGCTTTTCTTAAATTTGTCAGTGTTTCCAATAGAGCGAATCTAAAGTAACTACATTACCTAGATAATGTATGTATTGTTGCTATAACAACGAATACTTATGGGTTCAATAGCTATTGATAGATTTATAGAACGTTGGTGAATACAGGGGTAATTCTAAGGTCAAAATTTAAGATTTTAAAGTCAATAAACTTGCTTTGTCAACTGAAGAAAACCGTCTGCCTTCCTCGGGCATCTGTTGCTGGATATCGGGCGATGAGAAAATAGGCTCCAAGTACATCCAGGTGCCTTGCACCTTCAACCAATCATCCAAAATCTCCTGCAGCAGCTGCAATTTGCTCTCCCAATCACTAATTACAAAAACAGAGTCCATCAAATCGTTTAAATTTATATAAAAAAATTTATAACAGCTTACAATATTTCATTAGCAAACGGCTTGATGTACGGCGAGTTTTTCATAGTCTGCGCTTTGATCAAATGATCATCCAGCAAAACTTGTATCTCATCAATTGCCGATATAATGTAGGTGCCTGTATCTCTAAAAATGTATGGGTTAATTAATTTAATAATAAACCAATAATTGTTCTATACTATTCCGCGTGTGCATGCTAAAGCGTGTATTACATTGTAACAGATTCGTCACGGGAAAGAAAGAGGCGGGGGTTTAGCCGGTAGATCGACTCCTAGATGAGTTGGAATCTAACACTTCTCGGGGGAGAATGCCAGAGATGACTATCAACACGATAAGATTGGTGGTGAGTTTCTTGACGGATCCTTTCTCATCTGACGTGAGTGTCTAATAATAAAAGATTCATCAAGAAACTGGCAACACCACTTCCCGGGGGAGAATGTCAGGCAGGCTTCCCGAGCGTCTATTAAGACGATGAAGGACCATTCACAATAACCGTGGTAGGGGTAACGTAGCGGTAAGCACACTTGTATAAAAATGCGGATGATTACAGAAGCGCAGTAAAACTATGACAGAGCATGGGTAATTATCTCTACCATAATTTTCGCATACCATTACTGCCCAATTCTAAACGTCTGAATTTTTATAGCCATGCAAAATATTGCTTGCCACTACCTTACCACTACCACGCTTATTGTGAATGGCCCATGATTGGTTATGAGTTTCGATTTATTTGACGTGCGGGGGGAAACGTCAAATAATAAAAGATTTATCAAGAAACTTGAACAAGTTTCCACTTTCATGTGATATGTTCAGCACGTACCAATCATGTACTTCCTATGTCTTTATTCAAGATATGATTGGTTATAGTACGACCTGGACATACCACATGAAACTAGAAACTTGTTCTAGTTTATTGATAAGCATATTATTTGACGTTTCGAACATAGCACAATAATAATTGACAAGTTATGGGATATGAATAATTGACACTAGAAACTTGTTCAAGTTTCTTGCCGAATCTAGTACATTGTAATTCACGCTTGAGGCATATGGCTTTCATAAATATTACATAATATTAGTGGTAGACTTTCACATAGGTGCAAGAGGTGCCATTTAAATCAAGAAGGAACGTATACTGCACACAGTTAAGTAGGGGAGGCTTCAAACTTGTTCAATTTTTTTGCCGAATCTAGTACAAAGTAATTCACGCTTGAGGCATATGACTTTCATACAGATAACATAATATTAGTAGTAGACTTTCACATAGGTGCAAGAGGCGCCTCTTAAATAGAGAAGGCGCGTATACTCCACGCAGTAAAGTAGAGGAGGCTTCAAACTTGAAGCCTCTAAAGTCCTAAATCCACTGCTATTGCTACTATACTCAAGTTGTGTCTTACTTATATACGAGAACCGAAAACTCCATATCGGTCCACTCCGACTTCATCTTAATCAGACTCCGTTCGAGCTTGTTCTCCTTGGTGGCCGCCTCTGAAATGCTCTCAAACAGCGGAATAAACTCATCCAATCCCATATCTATGATTTTCTCCAGCGTCAGATCTTGGTCGACAACGATTTTAAAACCAACGATATCGGAGATCGCCTGCCAGTGGCGCGGTTTCAGCCCGGGATTGCCCAACGTTTGTATTATCGGCAGACACTCTTTAAACTCTTCTATTTGTTCACGCACCTAATGAAGACATACCAAATAAATATAATTTACAGAAGAATTGCAGAGGCGTGAATTATTTCATCCTTATGTGATTTTGCGGTCTATAGCCTTGTCAGGCTTACACTTGTCAGAAAACAAATGTTTGTAAACATTTGCCTGCAAATAAAACACATGTTGTCGCTTAAGCAGCAACACCGCACATCTAAAATTGTATTCGAGATTGACAGAAGAGAGAAAAAATGATTATAAAATGTTTATTAGAGTAATTAAATTGCACCTGGTCAGGTAAATAAAATATAAGCTATAACATTAAAAAATGGACTCGGCTCAGTGGTCGAGTTGTTAAAGGCGTCGTCCGTCTCGTAATGAGCATGGGGGAGCCTGGGTTCAAACCCCATCGGGGCGAATTTTCGGGAATCATCTTTCACAATTTTTCAGAGGTTTTCTGTGAAGTTAAGGTAAATATCGGGTGATGAAACTCCTCTGAGCTTCTCCGCTGAGCGGTGGAAAAGTCTTACGGCTGATAAGGATAGTAGTCTTTTTTTAATGGATAACTTAAGAAAATAACTCCAATAAACATTAAGATGGTTAGTGTTGCTGTTCAGGCAGCGATATGTGTTTTGTTTGCAGGCAAATGTTTACAACCATTTACTTTCGGGTAAGTATATGTAAGTCTGACAAAATGAGGAATGAGGATATAAGAAGAGAACTAAATGTAACACCGACAATAAAATACATAGAGGAAAGACAATTAGGATGTTGGGGACACATAATTAGGATGTCATAGACAGCACCAGCCAAAATACTATGAAGAGCAAATATCAAAAACAAGAAAAAGGAAGACCAATAAAAAAATGGGATGAAGCCATATCGGAACTATTAGAAAGGAAAGGAAAAAACTGGAAGGAAGCAAAAGAACTGGCAATAAATAGAAGATAATGGAAAATATATATAAAAGGATAGAGAAACCTTTACACCACACTGTGGTAGAAAAGGCCAGCGGATATATATATATATATATGTGTGTGTGTGTGTGTATGTGTAAGTCTGAACTAGGTTTAGGCCGCAAAATCCCATAAGGATTTACATATATATTTGTTGTCCGAGAAACCAATTAGTTTGCAGGCAAACATTTAAATATCTGTATAAAAACTTTATAAATGCTGTTGCAAATATTTTTTTTTTTAATTAAACAAATACACCTAGGCGTGTTCTGGACTACTTTTTGAACTCAGAAGTGCAAAATTCGGAGCTTTTTAGAATGAATATCGCTAAAAAAATGTAATTTTTGAGATATGGTTTCTTCCCGAAAATATTGGGGGGTTCAAAATGATTGGTTAAAGAAGAAACATTTGATACTACTAAATCACTTACATTCATTGCTAATGCTTGCGTATCAGGTTTATCCGCAAAGGACTTTTCCAACTTATAGACCACCCTAAAATAAGTCCCGACATCCGTATCAATATCCTCCGGCTCGAAACTGCCAACCGGGGACTTCAGCCACTGCTCATGCTTCTTCAAAAACTCCGTGCCGTTATCATACAAACTCTTATACGGTTTGAGCTTGTCACTAATCTTCTTCCTAAGAGGATACTGTGTTGTTTCCATTTTGAAAGCAACTTCCTCCTCATTAATAGCAGTTATGCGGTCCATTGCCACATTTAATCGTGTATCTAACTGCGTGGTACGCCTGGTGTACTTGGGCAACTCCTCAACGTCCCCATTGTACTGCAATTCGTCTACCATTTTCTCGTACATGGCTAAATCGTCGTTGAATTTGTCGATTTTTTTCACCAGCAACTCCTGGTATTCTTGCGTTTTTACATCGATTATTTCGCGACTTTCTTCCATTATTTTCGATATACCTAAATATCTAGGAATGCAAAAATAATTGCTACATTTCGTGATCAATATCATATTGTTAAATATCAATTGCATTAGAAAAACAAGAAATTAGAATAGTTATAAATAAATAAAGAAATAAATAAATAATAAATATTCTTAATTATGCATGTTGTTATGATTCTTGTTCTCTTACGGCTTTTTGTATAGAATTTTAGAATTTAATAATAATAATAATATAGTAATTAAATAATTCGCTACTACCACTGACTATTTTTAATATGCACAGCAATGGAAAATAAAAATCATAAGAGACCTTTTTTGTGGAGCGTACAAGAATTTGTATAGAGAAATGCTGTACGTTCAATGAATGGCGAGATATGAATTTTTCGTTTGGGACTAGCGTAAAAATTAAAAACAGTGATGAAGAGGACCTTCCTATTAATATTAAGAGCTCATCTTTGGAGAGAATTTTCTAGAGCAACCAATTTTTCAGTATCGGAAGTGCAACAAAAAATAGTTGGTTTCTTTGGCCCACCCTAATATTTATACAATAATCTGCTTTATTTACTTACAGTGTGAATGTGCGGCAGTTTTGGTCGATTTCATCGGATGTAAAAATGATGTGATCAGCTAGAAAAAGTATATACTTCATAGTATCCCTACAACCATCCTCCATTTCAACCAAAACCTTCTCCTCGACGTTAAACGCATATGCGATTAAATCCATTAATTCTGCAGTGTTCTTCGGCACAGTTAATGACTTTTCAATAATCACTTCATAATCCGCGTTTAATCTAGAATAGATATTTTATGGGAATCTGAATATATGTAGGCCGGTTATAACTATTTTTTCTATATATATTTTTTTCTTCTGTAGGATAATAAAGCTTATTATAGCACATATTATTATTATGACATAATTGGTATATCACAAAAACGATTTAATTAGTGATAGCACATATTATTATGACTTAAATGGTATATCACAATAAACGTTTTAATTAGTGATAGGCACTATCTAATAAAAACTATCAATATTCCGGAAACTATTGGACTATCGATAGTTGATAAACAATCTATAGAAATGTTTTGACAGGAGAAGTCGGTATACATTTAGGATTTGCAAAATCGCGATCGACTATTCCGCAAACTGACATAGTTTTATAAACAGTGTGTAATTTTTTAAATGAAACCAATGTTGATTTCGGTACAGGTTCAAAATTAATAATTTATTGTACAACATATTTTATATAAAAACGGCTATAGCAATTATTAAATATTTTTTTATAAATATATATATATATATATATATATATATATATATATATATATATATATTATGGTCGGCAAGACATAAACAAAAGATTCCTCAAAATGTTGGTTTTATTGGTCACCCCAATTCGTCTGTACAGACCCGCAAACAATCTGCCGTGCGCGCGGTGGTACGATGCCGCGCGGTGGTACGATGCCGCGCGGTGGTACGATGCCGCGCGATGGTACGATGCCGCGCGATGGTACGATGTCGTCCGGTGGTACGATGCCGCGCGGTGGTACGATGCTGCGCATTATTGAGGCTGGGATCTTAGAGGATAACTTCACATCGCTTACTTTACCTCTCTATTTATCCAGTATGGGTTTTAAATATTAAATCATACATGGAGACACACATTTGCAACAAGTATTTGAATCGCCTTAAAAATAACTCACCGTCTCAATTTAGCTTGGTTGTCATTGTTCATACGATTCAAAAGTAGACTTTTCAACGTTGTTGCCGTTTTAACCAACGTTTTGATTAGGGCCTGTCTATGCATGTCATACATCCCCAATTTAACAGTATGCTCAATGGTCACAGGAATTAATTCGGCGATTTCTTTCAACGTTTCAATCCTGTCACAATAATCGTCGTATGGATGATCTTCGGTGAGGAATGTAGCAACATCATTAGCTGCCTAGAAATAAGTGGATTGAAGAGAAGGCCTCATTGAGCTTTTTCCCGCACAGAAAAAAGAATTCAGGATCATACAGAACCATATTCCCTGGAGGAATACTTTAATGAAGTTAAAAATATTACGTGATCACCACCTTTTTTTTATGTTGACAATATTTCAATGTATGATATTAATGTACTATTGTATATCTATTGTATGCATCTGAAATAAATTTCTATTCTATTCTATTCTACAGACTATTTTGTTCTCAACATTATAGAAAAATGGTACATAGTTAAGTTCCATTATAAGGAATGTATTAAACATTGAAGTAACTTACTTGGCCATTAATAAGTGTCTTGTAGGCTTTGAAATCATCAACGCGTTTCTCCGGTGCTATACGTTCTTTGGAGAGCAAGATCTTCAAATGCACCTTAAATTCGAATATTATTTCATCATCAAGTACCGGCTGTATAAAGAAAGGAAATAGTATTATAAATATTATAACTTGCATATTGTATTCGTATACATTTAGGATGGTGGTTTCATCCTGAAAGTCCAAGTAAAGTTGGGACTCAATCCGTGGCACCACCTTCATTCCAGTACAGATCTCGTCCAAAACGGATAATATGGAGTACTCGAAATCTTTAAAAGGTGGATCAAATACCAGCTCATTTCCCACTTGCACGAGATTGATTTTGAATCCTTTATTTTTGTACTGAAAAGTTTAAATTAAATTTAAATTAAATATATAATATTTAAAACTCAAAATATTGAATACACCATAACAGCATTGACTAAAGAGTCAATAATAAAAAAAACAGTCTAGTTTCGGTTTCTATATTTTATATCAAACAGTTAAGATTGAGAAGAGGTAGACCAAGAAAAGAGTGGGACAACATTATAGAGGAAATCATAATCAAGAAAGGAAAAACAGTTAAACAAACAAGAAAACTGGCGAAGAACAGAAAAGGGTGGAAAGCATTTACAAATGTATAAACAACAACAATAATTGTAAAGTATAATGTTAAGTAATGTAAATGTACTCGCCTACACCGAAAGGTAAAAGGCAAATAGATAATATATGATTCATCTGTTAACGTCCCTTTATTAACATACAACTACCTTTTTATTGACGAGGATGAACCTTCATAGGCGTCCGGTCTTCTGCCGGGATCTATCAGATTTCTTCACGATTCACCCCCGCATTCACCGACGTTCCATAAATCTATCAATAAGGCACCTTACACGGTCAATAATACTGTCAATCCTAGTACTGTCAATATTTGCTTCAATCCTCTTTTTATATTTATCAAGTAATCAATTATCGGGATAAGGATCAGTATTCTCTTCATTACATCATTACTATACCTTACACGATGAGTAATACTGGCAATATTTTAGAATAATGAACATATTAAATATTTTATCAATCAGTAATACTGTCATTATTCTAAAATATTGACAGTAATATTGATCGTGTAAGATGCCTTTATAGCTATTGAACCCATAAATATTTGTTGTTATAGTAACAATAAATACATTATCTAGGGAATGTAGTTACTTTAGATTATCTCTATAAGGCACCTTACACGGTCAATAATACTGTCAATCCTAGTACTGTCAATATTTGCTTCAATCCTCCTTTTATATTTATCAAGTAATCAATTATCTGGATAAAGATCAGTATTCTCTTCATTACATCATTAATATACATTACATGATGAGTAATACTGGCAATATTTTAGAATAATGAACATATTAAACATATTATTGTACAGTAATACTGTCATTATTCTAAAATATTGACAGTAATATTGATCGTGTAAGGTGCCTTTATTGTAAAGACTGAATAATTAAACAAAAGGTGTCATCAAAGCTCTATTTGTTTTGGCATATTATGTCACAATTTATCAATTCAATAGCATATAGGACCTATAAAGTTTATGGGATGTTGGTGAATACGGGCATCAGTGTGACGTTCAACGAAAAGTGAAGATCAATTGAATAAACATCCACCTTCAACCCAGTCTTTTATTTCTATTAGTTAACTTACAACTACCTAACATACCATACCTTAACATCTAGAATGTAGTCCACATACTCAGCCAATGACTTCTCGCAAATACTCTGCAGCTGATTGCCCATGATAGCGGCAGTCGCGTTAAAAAAATGCTGACGCGCTTTCGCATCACCAGCATCGGGCAACATTTTTTTCTGGTTGCCTTGCAGGAATACGTCAATTACGGACTTGAAATAGTGATTCATCAGGACGACGTTAGCTTTCTCAATTTGATCGGTTATGAACGCATTGTATTCGATCAGCTCGAAGGCGCCACGGTGCTCGCGCAGCATATGCATTTGTACCACTCGTGTTTTTCTAACGAAAGAAATAAATCCACCAATTACATTTAATGAATTAAACTAAAAATCAAAAATGATACAACTAACCCCCTAGGAGGAAAGTTAAACGCCATCTGGCGGCACCACATCAATTAGCAATGCACACCCATATGGTAATAACCGTCATCATGCCATCAGGATCACCGGGTAGTTCCCTCTATGGAATAATATTCCAACAGAGTGCTTGAGATATCACCACAAGGCCAATCTTATAAAACATATGTAAGTGTGAATCCACCCGTTAGCAATCTACATATCTAGATTTCGATCTTATTAGATCTCATCAGTGTAGCTCATAGTTGAGCTACACTGATGAGATCTTGCTGTTGAAAGACAAATATTGTTGAGCTATTCTGGACTCGTCTTCTCGTGTTAGAACCGTCCGGAAGAGCTCCTGTACGATAAATACGAAAGAGGTTCATGCGGTGAATGTAAACGTTGCAATACTAAGACGAGTCCAGAACAGCTCAACAATATTTGTCTTTCAACAGTAAGATAAACGATATATGGGATGTAGGTAATCAGATAATCCTTTATTGTAAGCTATCGATTGTAAGTATACTTATAACTAATATTTGTATTGATCATATTTTGCAATATAGAATTGTGTTATTGTTTTATATGTTTTGGATGTATAGTTAATACAAAACAAAATTTTAAAACAAACAAATTTGTTAACCCAGGACAGTCAACTACAGTAACTACATTCCCTAGAAAATGTATTTATAGTTACTATAACAACTAATACTTATGGGTTCAATAGCTATTGAAAAATTATGGAACGTTGGTGCATACGGGGGTTAAGCCCTGGTTTCCTAGGAAAGCGGCCGCTTAAAAACGGCCGCTTTTGAGTCATCACAAAAATAATTCTACGTGTATATAAACGAATATAGTTTCCTATAAAGCGTAATACCTCAACGTACTGCAAAACCCCAATGAATTACGATGAAAAATTGTTTCTTCTATTACATATACTTACAACGACCTTTGTGATTTGTGAATGACGTCAAAAGCGGCCGCTTTAAAGCGACCGTTCTCCTAGGAAACCAGGGCTTTAAAGCCTTGGTTTCCTAGGAAGCGGTGCCGATAAAAGCGGCCGCTTTTGACGTCATTTTGACATCACAAAAAAGTTGTTCGTGTATTTATGTAAATATGGTAACCCAGAGAGCGGTATACCTCAGCGTGCCGGGAAAAAGTCATGAATTGCAGAGGATTATGGTTAGTTTTTAAATAACATATACTTAATACATTTCTTATAATGTGTAAATAACGTCAAAAGCGGCCGCTTTTATCGACACCGCTTCCTAGGAAACCAGAGCTTTAGACTAACAACTAAATTTTAGATAATTATCAACTCACCTGAAATAAATGTGATACAAAGTGAGAAGCGAGTGTATGCAAGGATTAACAATGTGAAGAAGCTTTTGCATTTTCGTCAAATTCTTCTTGAACGCTTTCCGCGTTTGTATTCCGATGCGTTCAGCATCAGCCGTGTCCGCGTTTTGCACATCCTCTGAAAGTCCATCCAAACTCGGGTCTTTCATAACGAAATCCACAATGGACTTTTTTATTGCTACTATATAATCTTCTTTCATGTCTTCTATTGAGGCACATAGAATATCCCGCCATTTTCTTAACTTGTATGGGACTAGTGAGAGACACTGTAATGTGTAAGTGTAGAAATTATATATTTAGTAGTAGTAGTTGCTGTATTTGGTACAATTTGATAACTATCTACCTTCAGATCTATCTGCTGTGTGTTATGTGGATATGTATGAGAGTGCTAGAATCTGCTACTTCAGAAAATCGTCCCCGAGTGTCGTTAATTGTATCTCAACGACAAATTGTACCTTGACTACCTGGGCCGGGATGCGATCCCGGGTCATTCGATCGTTAAGCTAAACATTGCACTACATCGGCGTGTTATAAATTTATTATTTATTTAATTATTAACGCTATTATTAGCATTTACAACATACATGTATATATACAAATCAGATTATGAATTGTAATGTCTTAATTGACTCTTGAAAGGCATACGGGATATCCCTATCATGTCCACTGTGTTAGAGATTTCATTGACGTGTTGTGCAATGCGACCGAAGGCGCTATGCTTGCCATAATTGGTTCTATAGTATGGAATATGTAGAAACTCTTAATTCTTTAGAACTTTTAATTCTCTAGAAGGTACGCGAATACTTATTTTTTAACAATCACCCAGAATTCACCACACCGTTTAAAATTTTGAAAACGAGTGTACATAACAGGGCCATCCTTCTATCTTCTAAAGGTTTAAGGCCCAGATAAATACAGGATTCCGCTAGTGACAAATATATTCCCGTGTTGCTTAGTTTAAATGAAATTAATTTACATATTTAATTTATTATATTTGTAATTTGAAGCCCTATACCATTTGTTCTGTACTTTTAATTGGTTTTGGTTGAAGCACACACTTTTATATGAAAATAATAGTATTACTTTATTTGTTACAACTCCATAAGTGACTATAGACCTTCGGATCCTTCTGCTGAGTATTAGGTATGTGTATGTTAGTCCTCGAGTTTTCTAAAGTGCCGTTAATTAAATCCCAATTCCAACGACACAAGTCGCTACCATTGGTCGTTGGAATTGGGATTTAATTAAGGACACTTAAAAAACTCGAGGACTAACATACACATACTTAATACATGGCAGAAGGATCCGAAGGTCGATAGGTAGTTACAGAGTTGTAACAAATAAAGGGCCGCTCGTTCTCAACTGGGGGTGCTTATGCAAAATATTTTTTGAGGTAACACGAACAAAAAGACTTAAAATTGCATTGAATAGTCGCCATTTAGTTCTAATTACTTATTTGACAATTACAAGAAACAATATATTTTTTTTAAATCCCTTAAAAATTAAAAATTAATTGATAAATAAAACGATTTTTTACTTTGTTTTTTTATCACACTTCAGTTACACTTTGCAACTGAAGTGTGATAAAAAACAAAGTAAAAAATCGTTTTATTTATCCTTTAAAATGAATTATCACAAAGTAGTAGACGCCTTAACAATCCAATATTTAAAAATTAATTTTATTATAGGATAGCAATAGTTGAAATCATAAACTCTGTGTTTCCCCTCTACGTTTGCACTCGTTTGTTATATATCCATTTCTCACCTTGTGTAAAATAGTTTGTTCCAATGGTGATACATGAATAGTATCCACACCGTGGCTTACGTAATAACTGTAGCGTATCTTCAAGGAGTCGTCTAAAAACTCCTCGTCGGCATTATACATTACATTGTCAATGAGTGTTTTCCGAAATCCCTCCTTCTGTTCCCTGGCTCGTGAATACGACACATAAACAGGACAAACAGGTTCTAGAAATTATTCATTTGACAAAATTAATTTATTACCATAAAATGCTCAAAAAGAGTCAGAAATCAGAGTTTATAAATTCTAAAAAATAAATCAGAGTTTATAATTTTTGACTCTTTTTGGGCCGTTTATGCTGATAAACGTGTTAATAAAATATCGTATGTATTTACTGCATAATTGAATTCAATTCCTATTCCAATTCCTTCAATTACTACATAATTGAATGAAACGCATAGATCTTTTAAAATTTTTATAATAAACCCCTGATAACACTACTGAAAAGACATAGAGGTACCTTCGATTTGTTATCTGTTTACCGGAAAACACCAAGAAAAGAAACAAATATAATAATATAATAAAGTTGCATGGGGGCGCCAATTACCCAAGAGCCGGCGCTGACCATATATCGTCGCTTCCCTGCCAAAACTCGAAAATCAAAATTTTCAGGAGAATCAGGTATATAAGTATAAGTTCGCTTTGTAAATTAGTTTCTAACTTATTCTGAAGACGGTCTTTCGATCACTGTTGGTACTAAGATTAAGACTAGTTATACATAAATGTAGATTCACCACAGTGAGCCTAAAGGTCGTTATAGACAAGACAATATCTTAGCTCAAAAGTTCAAAGTTCAAGATATTCATTCATATATCCTCCTCCCATACAATTTGTCCTTGACAAATAGAACGCGTTATATTTTTCCATTCGATCTACCATCCAATTCAATATTTCAAATAATTTGCTGTATTAGATTAGATTGTCTCGCATCTTGACTAACTTTTGAGTCAAGAAATTGTCTTGTCTAATACGACCTTAATGGTATATTTATATCAAAATCGCAAACTTTTTAGTTTTGCAGGAAGCGACAATATCGCTCCGTTGATAGAAAAGTGGCAACAAGTCAAAATTAAAATTTTATTTTAATTATTTGTTCAAAATAAATCGTAGACTCATATATTTAATGTATATACATATGCAGGAAACAACATATTAGTGTTTTGAGTTAGATATTATAAAACATGTATTATATAGTAGTATCATATGAGCCTGTGAGAATGAAAGTGGTGTAAGTCACATTTGAATTATTTTGAAAATGAGAAGATTTTGCGTCTGGTATTTATATAAACCGATAAGCGCAGTTACAGACATGAAACCAATTTATTCATAAATAAAAATGTAACATCGTTTACATAAATACCTAACGCAAAATCTTCTCGTTTTCTAAACAATTCAAATATGACTTACACCACTTTCATTCTCACATGCCCATATTCACCAACATCCCATAACTTTATATGTCCCATAAGCTATTGAATATATTGAGTAAATTGAAAACGTCATTGTGACAGAAATGGTCAAAACAAATCTCCACCACCTGGAAATAGGGCTTGTGATTGGAGCTTTAATCACATCTTTTGTTTAATTTTGCAGTGTTTCCAATAGAGAGAATCTGAAGTAACTACATTTCCTAAATAATGTATTTATTGTTGCTATAACAATAAATACTTATGTGTTCAATAGTTATTGATACATTTATGAAACGTTAGGCTCATATATACATTATTAAAAACCTTATTTTAAAATAGTTCTACTTTAAAATAGATAATTTCGAGTTGTGTCACATTTCTATCAACGAAGTGATATGTGTATCTTGTACCATGAACCTACTTGTTTTTGCATTAGGTTTTTTACTACGACCATGTATTTCATCCAATCGAGGTATGCCGGGCGGTACGTAGACTTGATTCAGATGGCTTGGGATCTTAAAATCGGGCTCTACGAGTGCAACATACTCAGCAGGCAGCTGAAAACGAGGCACCTTTATCGGCCCTTCAGCATTTGCCTCGTCCAGCCGTTTATTGCAATCGGCTATACGCTTCAGCAGCTTCTTTTTTTCACCTTTTTTAAAACTCATCTTCAATGCCAACCTAAAGAGGATTGTTAATAATTGTTAATATAGTCAAAACGTAATACTAAACAATAAAATAAAATAGAAGAAGAAAAGGATAAAAGATATATTCTTCAAGCAGCTTCTTTTTTTCACCTTTTTTAATACTCATCTTCTATGCCAACCTAAAGAGGATTGTTAATAATTGTTAATATAGTTAAAACGTAATACTAAACAATAAAATAAAGTAGAAGAAGAAAAGGATAAAGGATATATTCTTCAAGCAGCTTCTTTTATTGACCTTTTTTAAAACTCATCTTCTATGCCAACCTAAAGACAATTGTTAATAATTGTTAATATAGTTAAAATGTAATACTAAACAATAAAATAAAATAGAAGTAGAAAAGGATAAAGGATATATTCTACAAGCAGCATATTTTTTTCACCTTTTTTAAAACTCATCTTCTATGCCAACCTAAACAGGATTGATAATAATTGTTAATATAGTCAAAACGTAATACTAAACAATAAAATAAAATAGAAGAAGAAAAGGATAAAGGATATATTCTTCAAGCAGCTTCTTTCTTTCACCTTTTTTAAAACTCATCTTCTATGCCAACCTAAAGAGGATTGTTAATAATTGTTAATATAGTTAAAACGTAATACTAAACAATAAAATAAAATAGAAGAAGAAAAGGACAAAGGATATATTCTACAAGCAGCATATTTTTTTCACCTTTTTTAAAACTCATCTTCTATGCCAACCTAAAGAGGATTGTTAATAATTGTTAATATAGTCAAAACGTAATACTAAATAATAAAATAAAATAGAAGAAGAAAAGGATAAAGGATATATTCTTCAAGCCGCTTCTTTTTTTTCACCTTTTTTAAAACTCATCTTCTATGCCAACCTAAAGAGGATTGTTAATAATTGTTAATATAGTTAAAAAGTAATACTAAACCATAAAATAAAATAGAAGAAGAAAAGGATAAAGGATATATTCTTCAAGCAGCTTCTTTTTTTCACCTTTTTTAAAACTCATCTTCTATGCCAAACTAAAGAGGATTGGTAATAATTGTTAATATAGTCAAAATGTAATACTAAACAATAAAATATAATAGAAGAAGAAAAGGATAAAGGATATATTCTTCAAGCAGCTTATTTTTTCACCTTTTTTAAAACTCATCTTCTATGCCAACCTAAAGAGGATTGTTAATAATTATTAATATAGTCAAAACGTAATACTAAACAATAAAATAAAATAGAAGAAGAAAAGGATAAAGGATATATTCATCAAGCAGCTTCTTTTCTTAACCTTTTTTAAAACTCATTTTCTAAGCCAACCTAAAGAGGATTGTTAATAATTGTTAATATAGTTAAAACATAATAATAAACAATAAAATAAAATAGAAGAAGAAAAGGATAAAGGATATATTCTTCAATGCTGTTAGCCCGAGATGGGAACCAACACCCACAAATCCCAAGGTGGACATTGATTGAAAAAGAATACAATTTTCTTTTTTGTCAATGTAATTTAATTTAATAATAAAGAACATTCTATTTGAAAAACATAGAAGGATTTTAGCAGAACAATGAAGAAACGATTACAGATACAAAAAATCCATACGAGAGAGTAAATAATCTGGGTACCCCTTCCCTGATGTTCATCATAATTTCTCCATTATCCTGCTAATATAGTTAAAACGTAATACTAAATCATAAAATAAAGTAGAAGAAGAAAAGGATAAAGGATACATGCTTCAATGCGGTTAGCCCGAGATGGGAATCAACACCTACAAATCCCAAGGTGAACATTGATTGAAAAGAAATACAATTCTCTTTTTTGTCAATGTAATTTAATTTAATAATAAAGAACATTCTATTTCAAAAAGATAGAAGGATTTTAGCAGGACAATGGAGAAATGATTACAGATACAAAAAAATCCAAAGAAGAGAGTACCCCTTCCCTGATGTTCATCATCATTTCTCCATTATCCTGCTAATATAGTTAAAACGTAATACTAAATCATAAAATAAGGTAAAAGAAGAAAAGGATAAAGGATACATGCTTCAATGCGGTTAGCCCGAGATGGGAATCAACACCCACAAATCCCATTGATTGAAAAGAAATACAATTTTCTTTTTGTCAATGTAATTTCATTTAATAATAAAGAACATTCTATTTTAAAAAGATAGAAGAATTTTAGCAGGACAATGGAGAAATGATTACAGATACAAAAAATCCATACGAGAGAGTAGAAAATCTGGGTACCCCTTCCCTGATTTTCATCATCATTTCTCCATTATCCTGCTTAAATTCTTCTATCTTTTTGTATAGAATGTTCTCTTTTCTTACTTTTCTGTGGTACCCCTTCAGCACAGAAAAATAACAAAAGAGAACATTCTATTCAAAGAGATAGAAGAATTTTAACAGAACAATGGACAAATGATTACAGATACAAAAAATTCATACGAGAGGGTAAAAAGTCTGGGTACCCCTTCCCTGATTTTCATCATCATTTCTCCATTATCCTGCTAAAACTCTTCTATCTTTTTGAATAGAATGTTCTCTTTTCTTACTTTTCTGTGGTAAGGGGTAGCACAGAAAAGTAAGAAAAGAGAACATTATATTCAAAAAGATAGAAGAATTTTAACAGAACAATAGACAAATGATTACAGATACAAAAAATTCATACGAGAGAGTAAAAAGTCTGGGTACCCCTTCCCTGATTTTCATCATCATTTCTTCATTATCCTGCTAAAATTCTTGTATCTTTTTGAATAGAAAGTTCTCTTTTCTTACTTTTCTGTGGTACCGCTTACCACAGAAAAGTAAGAAAAGAGAACATTCTATTCAAAAAGATAGAAGAGTTTTAGCAGGATAATGGAGAAATGATTATGAAAATCAGGGAAGGGTGCCACAGAAAAGTAAAACAAGAGAACTGAAAATAGAGATAATAGATGATCAAAGGACAACTTTTTTAGAAGAAACAACAAGAATTTAAATATTTTATAACAGCCAGGAAAACAGGAGAGACAACAAACAACAAATTATTGAAAGTGTTGAATACGAATTTGTTCTTCAATTAGCTCATTGTCAGACTGTTTCTAGCTTAGTATCCTTGAGGACGATACATATGAGCCTGCGAAAATGAAAGTGGTGTAAGCCACTTTTGAATTTTTGTGAAAAGTAGAAGTTTTGGAATTTGGCATTTATGTAAATCGACATGCGTAGTTACAGACTTGAAATCAAATTACACATAAGTAATAATATAACTGCGTATGTCGGTTTACATAAATACCAAACATAAAATCTTCTACTTTTCACAAAAATTCAAAAGTGGCTTACAAAACTTTCATTCCCACAGGCTCATTATAGGCTATATGTTTAAAAATGCAATCAAAGTTGCCTACAATAACAACTTATTCAACAAATGACAATTGTAGACAAAATTGTATTTCCTATTCATGACAACATGAAATATATTTTATTCGTTCATATTATTGACGCCTACACATCATGGTTGATGGCATATAAGGCACCTTACACGATCAATATTACTGTCAATATTTTAGAATAATGACAGTATTACTCTACGATAATATGTTTAAAATGTTCATTATTCTAAAATATTGCCAGTATTACTCATCGTGTAAGGTATATTAATGATGTAATGAAGAGAATACTGATTTTTATCTGGATAATTGATTACTTGATAAAAATAACAGGAGGAATGAAGCAAATATTGACAGTACTAGGATTGACAGTATTATTGACCGTGTAAGGTGCCTTTATGATTAAGGCACCTTACACGGTCAATAATACTGTCAATATTTGCTTCAATCCTCTTTTTATATTTATCAAGTAATCAATTATCCGGATAAGGATCAGTATTCTCTTCATTACATCATTACTATACCTTACACGATGAGTAATACTGGCAATATTTTAGAATAATGAACATATTAAATATTTTATCGTTCAGTAATACTGTCATTATTCTAAAATATTGACAGTAATATTGAGCGTGTAAGGTGCCTTATAAAGGCACCTTATACGATCAATAATACTAATAAACTAATATTACTGATCGTGTAAGGTATAGTAATGATGAAATGAAGACAATATTGATGTTGATCCGAATAATTGATTACTTGATAAATATTGAAGGAGGATTCAAGCAAATACTGACAGTATTAGGATTGATAATATTATTGACCGTGCCTTTAAAAGACACCTTACATGGTCAATAATACTGTCAATCCTAGTACTGTCAATATTTGCTTCAATCGTCCTTTTATACTTATTAAGTAATTAATTATCCGGATAAAGATCAGTATTCTCTTCATTACATCATTAATATACCTTACACGATGAGTATACTGGCAATAATTTAGAATAATGAACATTTTAAACATATTATCGTACAGTAATACTGTCATTATTCTAAAATATTGACAGTAATATTGATCGTGTAAGGTGTCTTATTAAATAAATAAAATAAAATCATATTATTGTGTCTTGCCTTGACTTTCTCGTCTAATGTCTAATCCTACTACACCAAAATCATTTGGTGTATTACAGGGCATTGAAGGATACCTTGAACCGTAGTTTGTCACTCATTTCTGTAGAAAATCACTAAATAGATTATCTATGTTCAAATAAATTTCAAAATGGCTACCTAAACAAACTTTCAGCAAATAATGTCTAATCCTAATGCATCGAAAACTCAATACATCTAAAATTAGATATATATGATTAATCAAATTTCTAACGTATATTAAGATTAAATAAAAAGCAATGTATATGCTATCCAGAACTAATGTATATGCAGCTTGAAACTATAATAATTTTCAATACAACCATAGAGCATACAATCATTGACAATTATGTCATCATTTAAACCTTAAACTTTGAGGTTAGACCGGAATCAAAACACAATTCGCCGCTCGCAAAAATAAGAAGGTAAATAAAATACGCACCTTAAACAAGCAAATACATATTGCAGACGTCGATTGAAATCTACCACATAAATAACAGCTTTCAATCCAAACTGTCTGCACCATTTATTTGCTTGCTATGGCAACTGTATCAACCTAATTGATTTAACATATCTTTATACACGCAGATGATTGGTAAATATGTGGTGCGACAATTCCACAGTGGGGTGCAATGTTGGAGTGCCCCAAAATCAGCACTTGCTGCCCTTCGAAAAAAAACAGGATACACTTTCGCTAACTGCAAGAAAGCACTTGAGATGCACAACAATGATCTCACAAAGGTATTATTAATAGTTGTTTAGATGAGTTTTTAAATTAATTGTGTATCTGATTCAAAAACTGCTTTCGTTTATCATTTGGAAGTAGTTCTAATTCAAGAAAACAACTTTCCAAAGACTAAAGCAGCTAAATATATCAATATTTACTAAATTAGTTGGTGTTAGCAAACAATGTTTCATATAGATATGTTTTTTATGCAACTTTTGATTTTGAACATAAAAAAATGCCACTTCAAAAGAAGAGTTCTGAATACCTCTTAACACCAATACAGCAATCATGGTGGTGATGGTGGAGTACAAATACATCATACAGAAATCAGGAATTACTGTTTCATTATTGTATACTGATAAAACTGTTAAAGGAATGTATTATATACAGACAGAACATTTTAAACTCAGTTCTTGTATATGGCAAGCTTATTCTCTGAAATTAACAATTAAAATAGCTATATTTACTTTTGATACTACAATGAAAGGTTATATATATATATATATATATATATATATATATATATATATAATATATTTGTGTTACCTCACAAAATATTTTTTTCATAAGCACCCTCACTTAAGAATGGGCAGCCCTTTATTTGTTACAACTCTGTAACTACCTATCAACCTTCGGATTCATCTGCTAGGTGCAATGTGCAAGCTTATTCTCTGAAATTAACAACTAAAATTGATATATATATATATATATATATATATATATATATATATATATATATATATAATCAAGGACACAAAAAAAGATCTTTTAAAACCAAACCATTCAACATGTTCTTGGAGTTCTTTAGGAATAGATAGTCCAGTATGTAGTATGTAGTATGAACATTTACATTATTATATTTTTTCTCATGTAATTAGATCATATCTTTGATTGATAGTTGTATATATGTCAATTTAAAAAAAAAAGTAGATTTGATTCCAAGTTTGTGATAATGTTTCAGGCAGAGTCTTGGCTTAAAGAGCAGGCACAAAGTTTAGGTTGGTCCAAGGCCACAAAATTACAGGGCAGACAAACCTCACAGGGCCTAATTGGTGTCCTCATTAGAGATAATGTTGGTGCTATGGTCGAAATTAACTGTGAGACTGACTTTGTGGCCAGAAATGAACATTTCCAGGGAATGATTGAAAATGCTGCAAATGCATGCATCCAATATGCAAAGGATATGGAGAGTGGTGAACCTTTAACAAAAGTAAGATATATTTAAAAATTCTAATGTATATATGTGTAGACATGTTTCTAAAATAACAATATTAAACTTTCCAAATATATCCACTCGCTCACACATGTGCAACACAATCTCAAGTTTAACTTCACTGATGGGTTAGTTAAACCTCAGTTTACTGACTATTGAACAACCGGCCCTAAGGGGCAGTTGTTAAATAGTCTAATAAACTAGCTGATATTAGCATGATTAATATCTGTACAGATATTATTGAAAATGTTGAAGACAAATTTGTTCTTCGATTAGTTTATTGTCAGACTAATGGTGTAGTTTGAGAATTTACTTTAGCCTTTTATTGTTTAATTAAATATTATATTGTCTCCTGTTATGTTTTTCACTTTGAGATTTGAAATGATGTTTCTCAGAATTTTCCTTATGTATCATAATATACATCGCAGATCCTAGAAAAATAATCCATTTCGAAATAAATTTGACACTTTCATTAAGAATTGGCAATTTACACTCAAGTTTGAGCAATGTTTGCAATAATCATAAATAGTTTATCGAATTTAGTCCATACTTTAGGGACACACTGCTTAAGTGTGCATCCACCTCTTATATGTACAATTCATATACATAAATTCTACATATGTAGAATTCACACATATATTTTTCAAGATTGCCTTTGTACTGATATCTCAAACACTATTGTAATATTATTCCAATAAAGGACACTACTTGGTGATACTGATGGCATGAGCATGTTGCCAATCATTACCATATGGACTGTTAAATCACGTGGTGTCTACAGATAGCGTTTTAACTTTCTCTATGGTTGTATTATCTAGAACACACACTATTGTCAATGTATGTTATTAAATTTTGTAGATTAATCTAAATACAGACCAACTCAAAGAACTGAAATCATCTGATGGTAAATCCTTAGCAGACCACCTAGCTCTCATGATTGGCACCGTGGGTGAGAACGCTAGTCTAACACGCGCCCTCTGCTACAAAACCAACAATAACATTCTGTTGTCGGGCTACGCTCATCCTTCCGGTGGCGCCAAAAGTGATACACTGTTGGGCCGATTCGCTGCTTTAGTTGCAGTGAAACAGCAGGCCGAACTGGAGGAAAACGTGGATGAGCTGGGCAAAAAACTGTGCCAGCACATTGTAGGTATGGACCCTAAAAAGATTGGAACGGATAAGGATGAGCCCAACTCAAATTCAGAGGATGAGACATGTTTGATACATCAGGAGTACTTGCACGATGATAATTTTACGGTTAAAGAGGTCCTGCAGGAGTATCAGCTAGAAGTTGTGGATTTTAATCGGTTTGGATGCGGTGAAAATGATGGACAGGGTAAGGATTTGGAGAAATTAGAAACGTGTCAGTGATGAGGGGCTGTTACAAATAAATGTATGAGTGTAAATTGTTATAGTTTAAAAAAAAACTTATAAATTTGAATTTGTTATTTTACACTTCCCTATTATCCTTTTCCAAGGTTATATTAGTGAAATTCACTTAAACGTAAACACGTAAATCCGGATGCGATCTCTTGTGGTTTTCTGTAGTCCCAATACAAGTCCTTGATTCTTCCTGAAAATTTAATGGGTAACGTGTTTTAAATTGGTTTGATCTCTTGATATTTTCCGTAGTCCCAATACAAGCCCTTGATTCTTCCTGAAAATTTAATGGGTAAAGTGCTGTTCTGAAAATTTCCGCAAATCCTGATGCGGTCTCTTGATATTTTCCGTAGTTCTTATACAAGTCCTTGATTCTTCCTGAAAATTTAATGGGTAAAGTACTGTTTCTAATTCATGACTTAAATCCTTTGCAATATCATTTTATATAGAAAAAAGAAAATTCATGATGAAGTTTTCATTAATAAGACACTTTTTTTTTAATAAATTATCCTAATATATATATGCTTCTAATTAATTAACCAACCATAAAATTGTAAATATCACATACACAAGTTGCATGCATATTGAAAATGATTAAAAAATATATCCATTTTGTTTGTGGTGTGTAAATCAACAGTGAAAATAGTTTTTTTTTGTAACATAATTAATCTTTTTGGCACCGAATATTGTGCGAACGAACATAATCAGGCACAATTTCGTGTAGCCAGTCACTCTCAATAGTCGTCAGGCTTCGTAGATAACATTTAGAGGTTTGCACCACTTCCGTAAATAGAACGTATGGGGGCAGTTGTCCGTGCAGACTGGAACTGGGGTGGATTGTCACTATCTGCCGTTTATCCAACTGAAAACAAGTGATGGTTATCGATATTGCGATATTTTGCAGAATTGTCTGCGTCCAAAAAATTAAGAATATTGTAAATAACACAAGCTACTACTACAGGACTTCTAGTTTCAACAAGATGGAGCTACAGCCCATGCAACACGTCGTTCCCATAAAATTTGTCGAGATGTTCACGGGTCCAATGATCTCATTTGTCCCAGCAATAAATTTTGTGAGCAAGCTAAAGACCCTTGGCGGGCGAGGAGTAGCTAATGCTAGCCATACATAGCTACTAGAACTAGAAACAGCAGAAGATTAAATATGCCTATGCCTAGCTCAAGTAAACATTTGGATGCTAATACTAGGTGCTGGCCTAGTAGTAGTAACCAAATGTTTACTAGATCTGGGCATAGGCATCTTCTAGCGTTTCTAGTTCTTCATATTCGATGTCGTTCGGACAGTAAAAAGTATTATACATTTGAGTCAAGTGACATTAAAGCTTAAATATTTATAAACACTTACAGTTATGTATTGTCTATCCTTGTGCAACTCAGCGACATTCATAAACAGCCCACTAAGCAAACACTTCCGGATCTGGTCCATATTGCTCCCACAACTCGACACCGGAATATCACAATGCTTGCAAATCTCATGCAGCTGTGTCTTCACCTCACGTGCATACAAAATGTTCCTCATATTAATAAAATGTTCATGACACCAACTGCGCTTATTACTCGAGCCCACATTGCTATACTCACGGAAAACATTCAAAAGCGCAATATGGTCGCCATAGGCTGAGCTAAACTTTTGCCGCACGATCTGCGCATGCTCGCGCCTGGAAGGAGGATTTAAATAAATTGATTCCCCACTAAGCAGCGCTACTATTATAATAGCCTCCTCTAAACAGCTGTATGTGTGAGCCGAAAGGAGTATCCTACTAAATCGTGGATCGAGTGGAAATCGAGCCATTTTTTTGCCGATAGTAGTTAATGTGCCAGCCTCCACATCATCAACAGCACCCAGGATTTTTAGTAGATCAAACGCCGCTAAAATAGCTGCTTTTGGAGGTTTGTCCATGAAGTCGAAGTGCAGCGCGTGTATTCCTAATGCTAGCATTTGTATGATCACGGTTGATAGGTTTGCACGTTGGATTTCAGGCGTTGTGGTTTTTTGCATGGCATCGAATTGCGATTTCGTGTAGATTCGGTAGCAACAGCCCTCGGAGTCACGACCGGCACGGCCTGTACGCTGCCAGGCTTGCTCTTGCGAGATTCTTTGTACTTTTAGGAGCTCTAAACCGGTTGCAGAGTGAAATGACCTAGAATTGCGTTTATTTAATACTCTGACCGTCTAAATATGTAATATTATCAGGAAAAACTAGTAACATTTTCAGGTAGAACAGAATAGAATATCGAATGAAGTCTTTCTTTTAGGAGCTCTAAACTGGTTGCAGAGTGAAATGACCTAGAATTCATTAATTTAGTACTCGTAAACTTAAATATGTAATATTAACAGGAAAAACTATTAACATTTTCAGGTAGAACAGAATAGAATATCGAATGAAGTCTTATCACGAATAAAATAATAATTAAAAGGCAGTATGGCAGTAGTATCATGTCATGTTGAAATCGCGATTGTCCCTGATATTTCATGACCTATTCGTGAATCAAGAGTAACAATTTGTAAGAGTTGCAAAACTTGATAACACTGGCATGAGGAAGGCTATAAAGGATCAAGACTTACAGGATCGTTTAATTTATTTGATACACTGTTACTTACGCCCTTGAGACGGTTCTCCCTTACCACGATTAAGAACTGCTTCAAGCTCTATTCTCCTTCCCCTAAATAGGCCTGATTTAGAGGAAGGAGAATAGAGCTTGAAGCAGTTCTTAGTCATGGTAAGGGAGAACCGCCTCAAGGACGCAAGTAACAGTGTATCAAGGAAATAAAACGATCCTGTAAGTCTTGATTGATGAGGGAGAATCGATGGCATGAAAATTGGAAGCTTCAATCATATAACTGACTAAAGTATTTGTTCAAATGCTACCAAGTCATGTAAAACTTACCTAACTTTAACCATACCGCTATCAATCACATATTTAACTCCTGCTATCGTAACACTAGTCTCAGCAATGTTTGTACTAATAATAACCTTCCTAGTGCCATCCGGCGTTGATTGAAATACCGCCATTTGTTGCTGGCTGCCCTGTGATGCATATAACGTAAAAACCCTGACTGGCGGGCCTTCCACGTCGGGGTCTTTGGACAACATACGGATCTGGTGTGCTACCGCCTCAATCTCCTCTTGTCCAGTTAGAAAAATAAGAACGTCATGACTAAAATTGCACATGTAGTACACATTTTTTAGCTAGGGTTATATTTAAAATACTTTGGAGGTGCTTCTGAATGGATTTTGAAAAATGTCGCTACACATGCTGTTTGGTAGTCCTCATGTGGTATTTTTGTGTAGAATATATTCACTGGGAATGTCCTGCCTTCTATGTAAATAGCTTTACAGTTGTTAAAATATTTTGAGAAGTGGTCAACATCCATTGTGGCAGACATTAGTAAAATCTAAAACAATATCATTAGTAAGAGTAAGCTTTTGGTTTGACTGTGGAGAGGGGGTTTAGGAAGACATTAGGATGGGTGCAACCAAACATGAGAATGGATTGGGTAATACCAAAAAGATAATAGGAGAAGTGATAATTTAGGAGTATCATGTAAGATGTGGGATGCATGTGTGAAGCTTATTTTGTTGTATGGAGTGTATGTCTATAGTAATGGGATAAAGGGGGCAAGGCTGGATCATGATGTCTGCTAGGACTAGAAAGATTGCTGCTTTTAATGAGATGATTTTGAAGGTTGTGAAATGTAAAAAGAAAGGTGTGGATGAAATGTAGGAATAGGTCAGAAAGCAGATGGAGGAAGGAAGTATGGATGAAAGGGTACTATGTATTCCAGAAAAGTGAGTGAATGGGTAAGCTAGGATGGGATACTATGTAATAAGGAAAGTGACACATGGGCAACAAATGTGAGGAAGTGGGTGGTGCATTCCAGAAAAGTGAATGAATGAGTAATCTAGGATGTGAAAGGATGAAAACCTAATAAATTACCTTAAGTGGGGTAACTTTCTTCTCTCTTCGAATCCTCTGTGCTTCTTTGACAATGCCAAATAAGACATCTGTATGCACTGTCCTCTCATGGGCTTCATCCAAAATCACCACATTGTAGTCCATCAACAGTTTATCAGCAATAGCCTCTCTCAACAGCATACCATCAGTCAAATATTTAATCTTTGTACTCTTTGATGTGACATCCTCAAAACGAACTGTGTATCCAACTGTTTCACCAACACCTAACTGAAAACCAAGATAGTATGTCCACTGTTTACTCAATAACTTGAGGTGGGTTTATGCTAAATTATTTTTGAGAGAAATTGTCCATTTCATGTTCATTATGTTTCATGTGACAAAATAATCAAAGAAATGGTTGAAGAGTTTATATGGGCAGAATTAAAAAATGCACTAAAATACAGGAGGCAGAACCTTTTTGAACCTTCAGACCTCAATGCTCAGTAATATGGTGCCTCTAACCACTAAGCCACTGAGTTGGATCCCCACCACAATTTTACAGCATATATAAGTATCAAAAACCATGTTTCCTCTGTATGAAGATATTGTAGCATTTCAAAACAATTGTCATGGTAGAATAATAAATAATATTTGAAACTCAAACAACCTGTATATAGAGTCAATTTATTATAATGTAAAAATAACAGTAAAACAAGCCCCCTTGGCTTGATTTCCCTTAAATCATTTAAAATTAGTTTCCTAACAGACACTTGTTGAACATATAAAAACCACAAAACATACAGTCATATTTAGATATATTTATTTACCAAGGCCCTGTCCATATGGCTACTAGTGACACATGCTGACATTACGCTCATACTACTAGTATAGCATGGCATCAGCATTTGTCACTACTTGTCACTGGTAGTAACCAAATGGACAGGGCCCAAGTAGTACCCACAAGCTTGAATTGCCCATAGTTAATCATTAGCATTCCAAATAATATTCCTCTTTCAGTTAAGTATGTACAATAATACACCCACTTTATTGCCATATCAGTAGTGGTTACTGTATTGGTTACAATTTGTAACTGACTATCAACCTTCGATGGTCCTTCTGCCATTGCCAGATCAATTTTATAATAAATTTTATTAGGTAAAATAAAATGTATTGTTACCCACGGCAGTGACATTATGATTGTCAACAACTACCTTTTTTTTGTTTAACAATTATTAAAAAGCCTACTTACATTATTCCCCATCTCCTGAGCCACCCTCATTGCAACACTCACTGCAGCCACCCTCCTCGGTTGTGTTATGGCAATTTTACCATTTTGATGCACCCGAGCTGAGTGCAGATACTGTGGAATCTGAGTGGTTTTCCCACTACCAGTCTCCCCCAAAATTATAAGTGTTTCATGCCTATTAATATGATCCAACAGCTTATTTCTGTTCTGAAACACCGGCAACTTCCTGCGCTGCTCCTGAATACTCGTCCTGCTCTTAGTGGCGTTACCATTGCTGGGCCCCTCCAGCTTGTTGTGGTTGAATTTCATCTTTTTAGGCGACGACGGGCTCGATTTGAGACTGAATATCACCGGTTTCGGCTTGGGGCTGATGTGGAACTTCTTCGACGGACTTTTGTTGCTCACCTGCTCGTATTTCGAATCCATTTTTGAGGTTATGGCGCGGGGAGCGCACGTGTTTACAAAACAACTTGCCGCGGAGTGGGGGTGTAAGTAGCGGGAAAAATTACAATTGAACAAGCTACAAAAACTTTTTATATTATATTAACAGTAATTATTAACTTGTTTTATAGGTTTTAATGAGTCTACAAGTATTCATGTCCATATAAAAATATTGTGAGTGTAGAGAGAGTACTTTGTTTTTGCTGAAAACAAAAAACACAAAAATACAAACCGAGAACAGCGCCACGCTCAATGTAAGCAATGTAAGCTATAGTTGTCTATAAATGTAAGCAACATGCCCCTAAAAACCAATAATCTAAAACCAGTTACTGATTACTGCAGAGTGAATTCACGGTAGGAAATATACATCTCATGTCTTATGTGGAAATCCATTATTCCTGCTCGAATATCACATGTTTTTAAATAACTTTATTTTACGCGGGACTCGACCTAAATAATTTCCAAACGCGTCGACAATGTATCGGTAATTAAAGAAAACACTATGGTACTGATTTCTTAATGCTTTGATATAAAACAGTATTACACTAGTATTCGCAAAGCGTGAGTCAAACCAACACATACCAACCCGTTGTTTAGTTGATTGCCATGAGTAACAGATCAGACTGTCAACTTACAGAATAAACCCACTGGTCTCTGATTGGCTGACGCATGAACGTTGACAGAGTAACGGAAAGCAGGAATATTATCACAAGAAAATGAGTCAAAACAAACATAGTTAAACAAACATTTTACAAGTATAATAATACTACTCCAATATTTACTTGTATTGATTTGAAAATAAAGCCCATAGCCGCTCTCTAATTTTCAGTCAGCTTTCTTGCGTCAACCAATCGAAGACGGAGTAGTGAGAACAGCTAATCCAAACTTGGTTACTAGCTGACGCTACAAAGAAAACGAAAAGACGAAGAGCAGGAATATGGGCTTAAGTAGTAAGAAATTCCAAACTAAATATTGACAGTTATTTCAAATTGGTACCAGTAGCGCCATCTCGTGTCACGCCCTCAAAGTACATTGAGCATGAGTCAAAATAAAATGGCTGCACACATAGTCATAAGTAAATAATTTTTTTTGTATTAATTCGGAACGCGGAATAACATGTAATGTGCGAAAACTAGCGGTGGTGAGTGCGCAAATAGATGGTCCCCGATCCGCCCAGACAGCGGCCGTGATGTACAGGTGGGTGCCGCCGGATTCGTAACTAGTCCAACTCCTACAATCCAGTATTTTCACCTTTCCTCTATCAACTTTTGACAGATAAACTATCTCCACTACAAAAGTATACAAACATTTATCGCGAGCAGTTCAACAATGCATTGTGTGCGCGCCTCAATTAGATTAATTGGATTTGAGTTAGTTGGGATGTGTTTGTTTCAGATAGTGCCCACTTGATAGTTTGAACAATGCATAATTCCATGCGGATCATGGAGAAGGTGCCTGATGAGGACAGGAAGAGGCGGCTGAGGGCACTGGAGGAGCGCATACAGGATCCTCGCAGTATTGGAAATGTGGATTCACTGCTGGATACAGTGCAGGCCTTGTATACCGACTGTGATCATAATACAGTTAAGAAATTGAAGAATTTCGAGGTGTACACAAATAGATGTGAGTAGGCTGTATTTGTTTTATTATTTAATGGTGGAGAGTGTTTTGTTTGGAGTTAATCTAAATATTTATTTTGTACTATATATTACATATGTGACATTTTGTGTACTGTGCCAAAATCCAGTTGTATTTTTTTCTACTTGGGATTTGACGTCAAAGTTTTTAATCCACTCTGATGTCATATTGCTTATTCTAGATCAGGCGTCGGCAACCTATGGCACGCGTGCCAGGCTTGGCACGCGATGGGGTTCTGAATGGCACTCTACAAATAATCAGGGAAATCGCGAAAATATCGAGACGAAGTGATTTTTAAATAAGAGAAAATTATTATTATTTATCTAACGTGGCTCGCCAATGTCACGAAAATCTGCGCGAAGGGTGAGTGAGAGCGCATTCGGAGTAAAAGGGATTAAACATACGTAGCGCCGACTAGTTATCGAAGCGGACATCACGTATGTTCAAGCCGGAATGACATTCGCCCCTCTCTTTCTCGTTTTGCTACTGCGCACCATTTGCCTGTAATACCAGTTAAACTTGCATTTCGTTTAATACTGGTCGTTACTTTCCGTTATAACTTTGTTGTGAAGACTTGTATCTTATTGGTTTAATATTTGTTATAATTCATCCATATTTAATCAAATGGAGGGTAAGAAACAAAAACTAAATGTTCGCGGGTTTCAAGACTATTGGACGAATGAATATGGATTTATACAACTAAAGGATCGTGCTGTATGTGCGATATGTCGCGAAAGTGTCGTATGCCGCACGTCAAGTGTACAAAGACATTTCCAAACCAAACATCAGTCCACATTTAATAGCGACGATGAGAAATGTGAAACTATAAAGAGAGCTGTTTCTGGTTATAAGAAACAAGTAACCTTTTTTTGTGGAATAACTGGAACGAAGCCTAAAGCGACAGAATGCAGCTTCGCAATTGCTCATTGCATAGCTGCCAAAGGGAAACCCTTTACAGATGGGGAATATATAAAGGAAATCTTTATAAAAAGTGCTGAAAAGTTGTTTAGCGATTTACCTAACCAACAAACCATATTATCCCGAATTCGAGAAATACCGGCTTCTGCGCGAACAATTGAAAGAAGAATAACTGAAATGGCAGACAATGTAACAACAAAACAGAATTCTGGATTACAAGAAGCTGTTGCATTTAGCGTCGCTGTTGATGAAAGTACCGATGTAAATGATATTGCGCGGCTTGCAGTATTTGCACGGTATTGTGATAAAGGTCAAGTTTATGAAGAATTATGCAATTTGATTCCTCTGTCTGGGACAACTAAGGGGCAGGATATTCTTGCTTCATTCATAAATTATTTTGACAGCAAGAACATTAATATCAAAAAAATATTTTGTGTAACTACTGACGGCGCACCTGCAATGGTTGGCAAGGATAGAGGATTTGTCAAACTTCTTGAAAATCATATTGGACATAAAATATTGAACTTCCATTGTATAATACACCAGGAAAGTTTAGTTGCCAAAATTTCGTCACAGCGCTTAATTCCTGTAATGAACACTGTTGTTAAAATAGTTAATTTCATAGTGTCTCGCTCTTCATTGACACACAGGCAATTTAAATCTCTTTTAGAAGAAATGGAAAGTGAATATGTTGACCTCCCCTTATACAGCCATGTTCGTTGGCTTAGTCGAGGCAATGTCTTGAATAAGTTTGTGTCATGTCTGGAACACATTAAAGTTTTTCTTAATGAAAAGGAACAACATTTCCCCGAATTGAACGATAAAGAATGGTTATGCAAATTGATGTTTCTGACTGATATAACTAAACATCTCAATGAACTAAACTTAAGATTGCAAGGAAGGCGCCAAACTGTGCTCGAACTTTTTGAATATTGGACAGGATTTGCTACAAAATTAAATATATTTTTATGTGATATTAATACTAGTACCTACAAATACTTCCCAAATGTTGCAGCGCTTGCAAATAGATCGACCATAGACAAAGATGAACTTAAAACCTACGTTGGAGCACTTAAAGATGAATTTTCAAGAAGATGCAAAGACTTTGAAGCTCATGTGCCTATATTTTCCTTCCTCATAAAACCAGATTTAATAGATCCATTAATAATCCCGTTTGATTTTTCAATTTTTGAGTGGATGAATGTTGATAATTTTGAAATGGAACTTATCGAACTAATATCTTCAGAATTATGGAAAACAAAATTTAAGGAATTACGAAAAAATCTGGAAGATGACTCTATGGAAAAATCGACTACTATATTAAATTGTTGGATTTCATTGCCGGAAAGATTTAATTGTTTAAAGAAAATTGCATGTGCTCTCCTTTCCGCTTTTGGTTCCACATATCTCTGTGAACAAATTTTTTCTCACATGAAACATATTTTGAGTCCACAAAGAAGTCGTTTAACAATTGAACATTCAGAATCTTGTGTGAAATTAAAAGTCACAAATTATACCCCTGATATTGAAATATTAAGCAAAAATGTGCAGGGACAAGGTTCGCATTAAAATTTTTTAATTTATGTTAGAATTTTATGTTATTTTTTAATAAATATGTTTAAAAGATAAATTTGGTATAAAATTCTTCTCCTCTAGAACCCCATTATATAATTTAGAATTAAGGCGGCACCCTGAATCATATTGGTAGAGTGGCTTGGCACACCACAGCTAAAAGGTTGCCGACCCCTGTTCTAGATCAATTGTATCATCCAAATTTAAAATGAATTTCACTGTTTTGTAAAATGAGACAAAACTGTTTTGTTGTATACTGTAAAATCTGCTTTATTTATTACATTTCTTAATACTACAACATCATAATATGTAAGGTTATACAAAAATGATCATAGAATACCGTAAATATCTTATAAAAGATACTTTTTGTATATTACATATGTAACATTTTGTGTACTGTGCCAAAATCCAGTAGTATTTTTGTTTCTACTAGGGATTTAAAGTCCAATTTTTTAATCCACTCTGATATCATATTGGTAGTTCAAGATCAATTATATGCTCCAAATTTAATCTGAATTACACTGTTTCAAAATTGAGACAAAAGTGCAGTATTGTAGTCTGAAACCTGCTATATTTATTATACTTTGTAATGCTACAGTAGCATATACATCATAATTTGTAAGGTTGTTCAAAAACAATTCTACAGGTGATTTTAACTTTATCTGGGTTCATAGCAAGTGGTTTCGCCTTCTGGTACCCTGCCTCCAGGCTTGGCGATCAATCTCCTTCCTTTAGATTTCTTTCAGACATTGATTTCATGATCCCAAAGTTCAACTTTTGTACTAAATATATAAAAAAAAAACCATATTAGCATTTCCCTCACTGCTCTGCAACATCACCAACCACAACAAAAATATATAAAAATAAAAATACAACTAAATATATACATATATGATCGAAAAAATGACATTTTCATTAAAAATTGGTAATTTAAAATTAAAAGTTTTTTGCAAAGATCATAAACAAAGATTTTATCAAATTTATTCCATACTTTAGGAACACCCCATATAATATATTTTATAAAACTTTCTAAAGTCCTTTGTTTTGTATTCTAATCAATTTATTTTAATTCAAAAAATTGTAGCTTTTATATAAAATCCAGTAAATCAAGTAAACAAGAAAATTTCTTAGACAAGACAATTTCTTGACTCAAAAGTTAGTCAAGATGTGAGACAATCTAAATTGTCTCGTATCATATAGCAAATTATTTGAAATATTGAATTGTATGGTAGATCGAATTGAAAAATATAACGCGTTCTATTTGTCTAGGACAAATTGTATGGGAGGAGGATATATGAATTAATTTCTTGAACAACTTTTGAGCTAAGAAATTGTCTTGTCTAAAACGACCTTTAGACAAGACAATTTCTTAACTCAAAGTTTAGTCAAGATGCGAGACAATCTAAATTATCTCGTATCATACAGTAAATTATTGAAATATTGAATTTGATGGTAGATCAAATGGAAAAATATAACGCGTTCTATTTGTCAAGAACAAATTGTATGGGAGGAGGATATATGAATTAATTTCTTGAACAACTTTTGAGCTGAGAAATTGTCTTGTCTAAAACGACCTTTAGTCAATATATTAAATCTTCACGTTTTGATTCAAAAAATGTGTTATCTAAAATGAGCCTTACTCTAAAAAATCTTGCTACATTTTTTTAACAATGTATTCCCTATTTTACAGATGAATCATTCGCGTCTGACATAATCAACCTGCGCATGAAAACCGATGACTACGAGCACATCAAAGTCATCGGTCGAGGTGCTTTCGGCAAGGTCCAACTGGTGCGTCACAAATGCACGCGACAAGTATATGCAATGAAACGTCTGAGTAAAGCCGACCTTATAAAACGTTCCGATTCCGCCTTCTTCTGGGAGGAACGCCACATAATGGCGCATGCAAGCTCCGAGTGGATAGTCCAATTACATTTCGCCTTCCAAGATGCCAAAAACCTCTATATGGTCATGGACTATATGCCCGGAGGTGATATAGTCAACCTAATGTCGAACTATGAAATCCCGGAAAAGTGGGCGAAGTTCTACACGATGGAGGTGGTGCTGGCGTTGGACGTCATCCACACGATGGGCTTCGTGCATCGTGACGTTAAACCAGATAACATGTTGCTGGATAAGTATGGGCATTTGAAGCTGGCTGATTTCGGCACGTGTATGCGGATGGACGCTGATGGGCTAGTACGATCCAATAATGTTGTTGGAACACCCGATTATATTTCACCTGAGGTGCTACAGAGTCACGGCAAAGGGATTTATGGAAGGGAATGTGATTGGTGGTCTGTGGGTATATTTGTTTATGAAATGTTAGTTGGGGAAACGCCGTTTTACGCGGACAGTTTACTGGGTACTTACAATAATATTATGTATCATGAAAATAATTTGGCGTTTCCGCCGGAAGTTGAAATTTCTAAGCAGGCCAAGACATTGATACAGGGGCTTTTATGTGATAGAACTAAACGTTTAGGTAAGTTACAAACAAACCAGATTTTATTAAACGTTTTAAAAATATGAATAATTTTTTAGGTCGTGATAATGTGGATGAAATCAAAAAACACCCGTTTTTCTACAACGATCAGTGGACGTTTGAAAACTTACGTGATTCGGTCCCACCGGTAGTGCCTGAATTGACCGGTGATGATGACACTAGTAATTTTGATGATTATGAAAAGGATGAGAGCCCTGAAGAGATATTTCCGGTACCCAATAGTTTTCTAGGCAATCATTTACCGTTTATTGGTTTTACATATAACTCTGATTATCAGCTACTTACAAATCGGGGTGATAGTGTTGATAGCAATCATTTAAATGACACGAATGCTCAAATTAGTAAGCTGGGAATGCTTTTGGAACAAGAAAAATGCAATTCCGACGCTTTAGAGGCGAAACAACGAATTTTAATCGCTCAATTAGATAATTTGGCTCAACGCGAGTCCGATATTAGGGACGAGGCGGCACGATACGAAAAGGAATTGACAATAATTAAACATACGCTTAAAGAGGCGCATAGGAAGGTTGATAATGAGGGCGATCTGAGGCGTAAAACGGAAAAACTGTTGGGGGATTTAAAAAAGCGATTGGAGGAAGAGCAGAGTAAGCGTACGCGTGAAATGAACAACAATCAGCAGCATAACGATAAAATTAATGTGTTAGAGAAGCAAATTGCGGAATTCCAAGATAAATTGAAGGTGGAGAATGAGAATTGTCAAAGGTTGCGGAAGCAGGCCGCTGAGTTGACTATGGCGAAGAGTACGTCTGAACAGATGGCGGGCGAGTATCAGACTATGCTACAGAATTTGCAGCTACAACGCGATAATTTGCATGCGGAAGTTGCGTCGTTGCAAGGGCAGTTGAGTTTGGAAAGGAATTCGCGGTCGCACGCCTCTGATCAGCAGCTCGTTTTGGAGAACAAACTGCAGTCGTTGAGTGGCGAATTGGAGAGGTGTATACAGAGGGAGAATAAAGGGGCGTTGGATAATCAGCAATTAACTGAACGATTATCCACTTTGGAGAAGGAGTGTGCTAGTTTGGGGTTGGAGCTGAAAGCCGCGCAAAATCGATATCAGCAGGAGGTGCGGGCGCACGAGGAGACAACCAAAAGCAAAATGATGAACAAGGAGGAGGCTAATTTGGAAGTTGTTAAAGGTAATTAAATTTATTTTATACAATTAATATCTTATAGACGGTAGATTTTAGACAAATACTTAGACAAATGCAATAGAATGTTTACTATGCATGATTTTTGCTTTCAAAATGTATTACAGGAAGAATCAAACCAAATCAAATTTGGATATCAGCTAAAGAAGCCGGTCACTATGACAGGCACGTGCCTTATGCGCAATTGGAAAGGTTTTATCATTATTTTTTTAAATTCTGGACCGATTTTGCCCAAAATTTCACTAGCTTTTTCAGCCGATTTCAAAATTTGGTCCCGATCCATTTAGCCATTTATTTTTATCAATTTTTTTTTAAATTTTGCCCAAAATTTTACTCGTGTTTTTCAGCCGATTTTCAAATTGGTCCAGATTCATTCAGCCATTATCGCAGAAATTTGTTCACAAACATAAAGACAGACAGACACACACAGACATTTTCCAAAAAATAGTCTATTTCGACTATATTAGTCATGAGAGACGTACAAACTAGTATAAATATCCTTACAGCTTCCTATTGTCTGCTTCACTCTCATCACCATTCCTCATTTGGTCTTCCCCTGAAAATTTTAATATTTTTTAAATCCTCATTTACTAATTGAATTCTAAAAACTAATAATTTGAACTTTATTTAGTGCTAGTGGAAAAAATTAATTTGGGTAACAAACTTTCTTACAATTATCTCTTTCTTATATTTGTTGACTAAAAGTGATGAAATGAACTAAATACAGATTGATTCATTTGTTAGTTAATAGAAGCTCGGTTGTATAAAGGCGATGTAACGCGATGTAACGCTTGATTACATTGTTAGATGTTGCATAAATTTTTGTTAACTTTCCATATTATAGCCTCATCTACCTCTGTTTATCTATGGCAACGTCGCATTACCTGCCAAAGCTATTTATTAAATAAAAAATAATATATTTTTTCACATGATAATTGATATTAATAACTATTTTGTTTTATAATTCTTAATTTATAGCGTTGCAAACTAAGTTAAATGAAGAAAAATGTGCGCGTCAAAAAGCCGAACTAAACTACCAAGAAAAGGAGCGTCAGATGTCAATGCTATCAGTGGACTATCGTCAGATCCAACAGCGGTTGCAAAAACTAGAAGGCGAAAACCGGCAAGAAATGGAAAAAGTAAAAGCCCTGCACAGTCAAATCGAGCAGGAACAACAGAAAAAGTCCATCCTGCAATCCGAACTAAGCCAAACACAGTCCGACCTGACGCACCTAAAAACCCGCGAGGCGCAGCTGAATAAAGAAATATCCCAAATACACGACGCTAAGAAAAGCATCGAGGAAGACCTCTTCAAAGTGAAACGCGAGTGGTCGATAGAGCAGCTGCAAATCAAAGAACTACAAGACTCGCTGGAAACCGAACAGTACTTCTCAACCCTGTACAAAACCCAAACCAATGAGCTCAAAGAAGAACTGGACGAGAAGTCGCGACAGAACAAGGAGTTCGAGGAGGAGAGAGCCTCCCTGAAACACCAGTGCCAAATAGCGTTAGCCCGCGCCGACTCCGAGGCCCTAGCGCGCTCCATCGCCGAGGAAACCGTCGCGGACCTCGAGAAAGAAAAGACAATGAAGGAGCTCGAGTTGAAGGACTTGCTCGCCAAACACCGCAGCGACCTCAACATGAAAGAAGTCGCGATCAACTCGGCGAAAGACAGAGAAATCGACTACAAAAAGCAAAACGAGCAGATACTGAAGGAACGCGACGACTGCAATCGGCAAATCAAAATGCTGCAGGAGGAACTGAGCCAGCGGGCTAGCAATCACGAGGAGTTCGATAAATTGCAGGTGAAACTCAAGACTGAATCGATCCTGAAACAGCAAGCCGTCAATAAACTGCACGAGATTATGAACCGTAAGGACATTAATAAGGAGACCAAGGGCAAGAGTAAGGTGTCTAGTGCTGATTTGAGGCGGAAGGAGAAGGACTTGAAGAAGCTGCAGCAGGAGTTGACGCAGGAGAAGGAGAAATTCAATCAGTTGTCGGCGTCGTGGCAGAAGAATTTGCAGGATCTTAATGTAAGTGATTATTAAATTAATTTTTTTCAGTGCATAGTTGTGCTGTAATTGGATTTGGTGTGGAACTAGCTGTACAGTTGAAAGTTGGTTTTATCTCTGCACTGCATGCAGGAGGTGCAGCTGAACCAAAATTAAACCCTCCACGAGCATGTATGAAATGACTCGACTATACTAGTATTTTTAAATTATTAGATGTACTGTATTAATTATTATTTTTAGATTCAATTAACGGATGAAAGTATCGCAAAACAGCGGCTGCAGATGGAGTTGGATAGTAAAGACTCTGAAATAGAGCAGCTGCAGCTGAAATTGACTTCTCTGAATAGCGAGACGGCGTCGTTGAGCTCGGCTGACAACGATGGGGATGACTATAATATGGATTCAGTGTTTGAGGGGTGGCTTTCGATTCCCAACAAGCAGAACATTCGACGGCACGGCTGGAAGAAGCAGTATGTGGTTGTGTCGAGTAGAAAGGTGATCTTCTATAATTCCGAGAATGACAAGCAGAATACGGATCCTGTGATTGTTTTGGATTTATGGTAAGTAAACCTGCAAACTCGTATGAGATGATATTTTGTCTTTAAATGGTGCTTCGCCAGCTAGTGTTAGACCCAATTCACACATAAGTGGCGTCGGACGGAGGCGCGGTGTAGGTGAGGTGCAGGCGACACGTCACACAGGCGATTTTGATGTCCATATGCAGTGAAGGAGTGGATATTGCACCATATGTTTATATAGAGGCGGCGTGGAAGAGTTTTGCCTCTTCGCCTACCGTGTCTTAGGCGCGCCTCGTCACCTAAGTGGGCATTGCACCACATGTTTATATAGAGGGAGCTTGAAGCGTCGTGCGTCTCGCAGCGCCGGCACCGCGTCTTCACCTCTTCGCCTAAGACACGGTAGGCGAAGAGGCGAAAGGCATAACTCTTCAACGCCGCCTCTATGTAAACATAAGGTGCAATGTCCACCACTTCACTGCATATGGACATCATAATGGCCTGTGCGACGTCGCGCCTGCGCCTCGCCTACACCGCGCCCGCGCCCGACGCTGCTTATGTGTGAATTGGGCCTTAGGAACATTGCATACGATTATCGGTTGCTATGGAAAAGAGATTTAAATTTTGACAGAACCGATTTTAAGATTATCCTTACATCCTTAGCCGACCGAAATAGGCAGAAATTCGAAGATTAGTGCTTAAGGAATAAATATAGTACTTGAACCGTCGGTTAACGTTTAATTGGACTTGGTAAGGACAGCCCTGGTTTCCTAGTGGGCGTCGCTTAAAAGCGGCCGCTTTTGACGTCAGTTTTACGTCACAAAAATAGTATGTTACCCGTCGCCAAAGCATCTACCTGCTGGTCCTCAAGATCAGGAGGAGGTTCTATTATCGGCTTGTTCCCATTATTCGAATTAAAGTATAAAAAAAAACCCTGCATGGCTACTGTGTCAACCATTGCGCATGTTCTATTTTTCCTACCCTAATTTTACCCGTCACCAAAACATGTACCTGCTGGTCCTTCAGGCGCATAGGACATAAGAAACCGTTTCGTTCTAGAAGGCGTCAGTATACACGGAAGTTTGTATGATTGTACCAAATATACCATGTTACAATATTTGGTACAATCATACAAACTTCCGTGTATACTGACGCCTTCTAGAACGAAACGGTTTCTTATGTCCTATGCGCCTGAAGGACCAGCAGGTACATGTTTTGGCGACGGGTAAAATTAGGGTAGGAAAAATAGAAACTTGTTTGAAAAGTATCACACGTCTAGTACAGGTGAACTCCAGCACCAGTTCAAGAAAATTGACACAATTGCAGCTCCTGAAGAACCCTATATTTTAAGTTGTGTCGTATATGCTTATGTTCAGGTTCATGGTTGACATACAATGTTCAAATAGGGAGATAGTTGAATATCTATTTGAGATTAAATTCGAATATGTATTTTCTTGCAGCAAAGTATTTCACGTACGTTCAGTAACACAGGGCGACGTGATCCGGGCGGACTCCAAAGACATCCCCCGGATTTTCCAGCTTTTGTACGCCGGCGAGGGTGAGGCGCGGAAAACCGACGAGCAGGGCAACGCCCTCGACATAAGCTCCATCCGCGGCGACGACAAAGCCGGCACGCTGATGCACAAAGGGCACGAATTCCTGCACATCTCCTACCACATGCCCACAACGTGCGAGGTGTGCCCCAAACCCATGTGGCACATGTTCCGGCCACCACCCGCCCTGGAATGCAGAAGTAAGTTATATTGTGGGGGTATAATGTTCTTCTAAACTAAAATTACAAGGTTTGTAACAATAACTACACAAGTATACACGGTTTTGGACCTGAGTAACCTAAGGTTGTTTCTAAGGTAATTTTATGGCGCTGAATCTGAATCTTCACTTAATTTTTTAATATGGGTTTATTTTTTTCTTCACTCGTTCAAAACTTATTGCTCCGCCCCGAGATTTTTGGGAAGGTCCATATATAACGTTACACTCGTCGGACTTTATTCACCCAAATGTGAACGGGCCCTAGCAGGGGATACAAACTGTAGACATGTAACATGGTTGCTATTAATTTTTGTTTAGGGTGTAGAGTGAAAATCCACAAAGAGCACCTGGAGCGCAAAGAGGACTACGTGGCGCCCTGCAAACTGCATTACGATCCTACCTATGCCAAAGAGCTGCTGTTACTAGCGCATACAGTCGATGAACAAAAACATTGGGTGAATCGGCTGAGCAAGAAAATACAAAAGTGTGGCTACAAAGCCAACAATTCCAATGCCATAGATTCCGCGAAGGTGTCCCCTAGGTAAGTCCAATAAACGCTTGATTTATTTTTTTAAAAAATAGCTAAAAACAAAAGAAAAACACTTTGACGTGTGAGAAATGTGCGTGTTGAACGATTTTCAGTGCTTGATTCTAGTGCTAAAATTGATTTGTACTTATTTATTATATTGTTTTTTTTTGGAGGTATGCGACTTTTGATATTCATAAAAAAATGTTAGTATCAGACAGGTGTAGCGCGGAATTATGTTCAGGAAGTTTCACTATGATGGTAAGCATAGTTTTTCAACTATGGACTAATAAATAATTCAAGTTTCAAATTTTGGCTCTTTTGAATCATTAATATGTGTCATAGATGAAATTTAGAACTGTATAAATGATACCATTATTACCTAATGAAAAATGTATTGCTACCACTTATTGAGACTTCTAAATACATTCTTCTGTGGCTGTACGGTTTTGTATATTGTGATGCATGTGCATGTCTTTGGACGTTTTCTACCCTTTTTCTATTGATTTATTATTATTGCTTTAATTACAATTGTATACTCTTTGGTGCATTATATTTTGTATAATATATTATTTAAAAAAAAACATCAAAATTGTTCCCATAGACACAAAACCTGTTTTTTAAAAATCCTGATTTAAAGCTTGCTGGTTGCATTTAAATGTACATATTTATTTTATACTTGGTTATGCTGCTTTTATAGTACCTATTTCAAATAAATTATTATTTTTTTATTATTTATTTTATTTTCCTTTTTTTGTTTTTGTGTGGTTGGTAGCTTTATATACAATTTGACTAAAGTCCTGGTTTCCTAAGAAGCGGTGTAGATAAAAACGTAAATTATACATTACAAGAAAGTAAATTTAATTGAATAACTCCTCAAAACCGGCCGTTTTTATTGCCACTGCTTCTTAGGAAACCAGCGGTTATGGCTCGGCTGTATAAAGCAGATAACTCTGGAGTTAATTTCCATCAATTACTTTTGACAACTTGACACAATGCGATGTTGACTGACTTAAGCCCTTTTTCTCAAACACCATTGATATGGCAACATCGCATTATGTGTCAAGTTGTCAAAAGTAATTGATGGAAATGAACTCCAGAGTTCATTTCCTTCAATTACGTTTCACAACAAGTTGTCAAGACACATAATGCGATGTTGCCATATCACTGGTGTTTGGGCAAAAGGGCTTAAATCAGGAAATGTAAAGTTTAGAAGCCATTTGTACCAATGGAAAGAGCAAAATTTTTTGGTTGAAAAAACATAAAAACCTTATTTTCGTAAAAATTATAACTTACGCCCTTTTGCCCAAACACCAGTGATATAGCAACATCGCATTGTGTCAAGTTGTCTAAAGTAATTGAAGGAAATGAACTCTGGAGTTCATTTCCATCAATTACTTTTGACAACTTGACACATAATGCGATGTTGCCATTGTCTCGGAATTATGTGATATGTAAATAGAGGTACATAATGCTATGAAATGAAAAGTTAGCAATCATTTATGCAACATAATAAACAGGACTTATAGTTACGTCGCCTTTATACAACCGAGCCGGTTGGACTTATTTGACTTTTTTTTGTAGTTTATGTATTACAGTTTGAGTAGAGGGTTGTGTACTAGTTTGAGTACTCGTATAAATTATTGGCATTACGACTGAATCGAAGACATACAAACTAAAAATATTTAGTTCAACTGACTTAAAGTGGGATTATGTCTATACTTTTATTATAGCGCAAATTGTATGACATACCGCTAGAATTTGAATACAGGATAAAAAAAAGCCGCAACGAGTGTCGCTTAAGTTACATAATAACTACCCTCTACTAACTAATTCTATGTATTTAGGGAATCGACGAGATCATCACTAAAGCCCTACATGAACGTTCAGCAACGGTCCGCAACGCTACCAGCGAACTCCTCCATGAACAGTAAATAAAGTCGTTATGAACTTTTTTTTTAAATATACATATAAAACTAATAATAATTAGAATCAAATGCTTCAAGAAAAAAATCTTAACGAGTGATAATATCTACAGAGCTGTGAATTCACCGAGTGAAAATCAATGCTCAATTTAAGCCTTAATTACTTAATTGTGAGAGCAAGACGAGAACTTTTAAACGGCCTTTTTTGTAAATAAATGTTAATCAAGTTATTTTAAATAATTTTAGTTTACGCTTTAAAGTTTGAGCACCTACTACTACTACTACTAGCATATCGTAAATAGAAAGAATATAATTATCAAATATATTATATATTTATTTCGATTCTTTTAGGAAGGAACACATTCCATTTCTCTGTATATTTTTTTTTTGTTTGTTTTTTTGTAACACCAGTAAGTGTGGCTAACTTTGTACAAATATTTATGATTTATTTTTTTATAGCTCCGATCGATTGAAACATACACACTTTTCAGTTTGTTCGCCCCTCAAATATTCAGAACCGTGCCTTATACTTGACGATGTTGATATTTTACGAATGGTATTTTTACAATTAGCATCATTCAAAACACCGCCTTTATGTTGTATACAAGTTGTAAAACCAAAACGAGCAGTTTAGTGGATAAGTAAATAAAAAACAGAAAACATATTTCTTATTTGTAACAAATATTGTAGATTTTGTAATCACTTTTGTTTGTGTTTTTTATTTTTTATTCCAGCACCGATAAATATTATATATAACATGGATGTAAAAAGCATACGGATGGCCTAAAATAATCCCACTTTCTTCTTCAGCTCCTGCTGCTTCCATCGCGGCAGCATCTCGAATTCCCGGTATTGCATTTTGAAGAGGTGTACAAAGTCGTCGTGTGTAAGGTGGAGCTAGAATTGAGACCATATTTAATATGCTGGACACTTATTGTAACAAATTTTAAAATTAACTCAAATTACAACTCCCATTCTTATATCATTTATATATAAAAGTTGCTACAATTATATGTTGCAGTGGTAAAACTGCAACATATAATAATCTATGAAAGCCGCTTTCGTTTATCGTTTGGGGGCTGTTTCGGGCTCTTCTAAGACCAGCTCAGAACAGCTCCCGAACGATCCTGACGACATCCGTGTTACTTACTTCTTTAACTAAAGCATCTACTTTACTAGGTAACTTATCGGAAGGACCTTTTAGAATACTAATCGGATACTTGTCGAATCTATCGAACTGATCCTCCACTAAATTATTGTTGGTTGCTGATTTTGATTTGCTCACGATTTCTCCCCCTTGGAGATTCTGCCGGATTTCTTCAAAACATTTGTAGTCCTGAAAGAAGGCGTCAGTAAGTATTAGTTTTAGTTTTAAGGATCTTATAAAAAAAGAGAAATATTTAAATCATTGCCAAGTTGATTGTATAAGGCTCCTCTTTATGGAACCTTAAAAAAAAATTTTATATTTATTTTACCTTCCAAAACTCATCACTCCATCCCGTAAAAAATCCTGTGAAGTTTGGAGGCTCGATCCCTTGCCTGATTGTAAAGATGGGTGTACCGGCCTCCTTCCCTGAAGGGTCTAACCAGAGAAGCATATACATTAAAAATAAGGACGGTATACTAATAAACATATAAAAACATAAATAAAGCCCGAACCCAGCTTAGTGACAGTGACCCGACGACGCTTATGTGTGAAAACCCCAGCTGTAGATACTACTACCTAGCTAGGTAGTCAATGTGATAGACAATGTATGTTAACAGGCACAGTACAAAAAGAAAAAGGTACACCGAATATGCATAAAACTAAACTTTTTGAGTTTTGTTTTTAAAAGTCGCTATTTAGTTCTTATATCAACTAATAATGATTACAGTAAAATGAGAAAACTAGAATATTTAGAACATATAATTAGGAATGATAGCCTACACCGAAAGGTAAAAGGCAATAGATAATATATATATATATATATATATATATATATATATAATTAGGAATGAGCAGCGGTTACTACAGCTAATAATTTAGAGAAAAATAGAGGGCAGACGAGGACCAAGAAGACGGACAACTTCCTGATTAAAGAACCTCCGTACATAATTCAGGACAACAGTGGGCCTGTTTAGAGCCACAGCGAGTACAATTTTAATGGTGATCGCAGGCAATGTGAAGTAGAGTAGAAGATCAACTAATACTTAATGTACACCACTTGGAAGACTCACTTCAGTCTTCCAAACTGAATTAAGGAATACTAAAGTGTTGAAATTTTAGCTGAACCGAATATTAAGGACAAACATATCCATATAACTCACTGACAACAAAGCAGCTCTAAATGCCAACACATTTGTGTCGAAAGAGCTATATTCGTGTCTACACAGCCTGGAGGAGCTAGCTAAGAATAACAAACTGGAACTGGATCAAAGGACATAGTGGCATCGAGGGGAACGAAATAGCAGATGAGCTTGCCAGAAAGGGATCCTCACATCGTCTAACAACCCAAGAGGATGAAATACTTTCTGCAGGTACTCTGAAAAATATAATAGAGCATAGGACACATGCTCTTCACAAAGTAAGATGGCGAGAAACGCCGTGCTGCAAGCAATCAAAGGTAGCAATTAGGCAACCTTGTAAAATTGCGGCCACGGCCCGCCTTAACTTATCTAGAACTAATCTGAAATTACTGACCAACATTCTAACTGGCCACTGCCGGCTAAACAAACAACTACACATGGTGGGTCTGGTAGACAGCCTGTTATGTAGAGGGTGCAATGAAGAACTAGAAACAGCAGAGCATGTAATGTGCCCCTGTCCAGCTCTAGTAAATACTAGGCATATCTAATACTAAGGGAGTGCTGGCCTAGTATGACCAGCATTGTCAACTCCTCACCTGCCAGAGTTTTGCAGCTCGCACGCAAAATTGACTAGTGGGACGAGTGAGTAGCCTTAAAGGGAGGTTTCACAATAGGCCCATTTTGAGGCCTAAGTGTATGTAGCTATGTTACCCTCCAGCCAACTATCAAGAACACTTAATATTTTACAAATCTATTTCATTGGCCATAACTTACCACTTTTTAAATATTCTTTGGCGAGTTCTAGACTGCATTTGGCTTCCTCCTTCGTGCTGAGCTTGCCCACCCAAACGAAGATGATATCGGGCGCGTCTAACAACATAACGTCTTCGGGTATCAGATCGGACTGGGAGAAGTTGAAGATTTCTTCAACTAAAATTACAGCTCATAATTATTGTGTTTTAAGCATCTGCAGACGGTTACTTACCTTTGAACGTTCCTGTTGCGGTGGAGCATTGAAATAGCCTAGCTGGCTTCCTAAATCCTTCTTCACTTAAGAGCTTCATGGTGGTGTACGGAGTTTTTCCGCCTAACAAGTCCCAGAATTCATTTGGTTCCTTACCTTAAAAACAGATTAATTTTTAAATAAATTTTGGTTTACTTCTACTCTATATCTCTTCACCCATCGATATTGGAAATATTGTTTGATAGAACGAAATATATATTATCTATTTGCCTTTTACCTTTCGGTGTAGGCTTAGAAGGAAATAGCGTTATTAAAAAACCGTATAGGAGAGAAATATATGAATCAAACGACAAGTAACGTTCATATAGAATACAGACAGCGGTCAGGAGTCTTGATCTGTATCCCTATTCTGTACCTCTTAACTACAATGTTTGGCAATTGTCGCGGCTCGTCTTTTCTGCTCCTTCCCTTAACAAAGTGGAAATGCGCCCTCGCACGCACAACCCTCTAAGTGCTAACAAAAAAATAAAACACATGGGCCCCATAGATACGCATATACAACAGACTGCTTAGCGCATCCAAACTTGCATAGCCCAATAGTTTGTAATAAGTGAATAATAAATTTCGTACACCATCAGCAACAAATAAAGGGCTTTGATTTCAAATCCATACCAATCAACGACACTACTGTCTCTACTAGTGATGGGGAGAATCGAGAACTTTGTTCTCGAGAACATTCAGGAATCGAGAACTTGGAATCGAGAACAATCAGGAATCGAGTACTAAAAAACGAGAACGGAGAACAGTTTCCTAAGGTATCGAGAACCGAGACCCGAGAGCCAAGAACCGAGTACAAATTCGTTTATTCCTGTACAAGTACTATTTATTTTAAACGTTTAAAGTTCTCAGAAGTCGGTTCTCGGTGAGTTAAAGTTCTCGATTTTCTGTTCTCGGTTCCCGTTCCAGTTCACGAGAACTTTTAAGAATCCAGAACATCAACTCTTGATAAGAATCGATAACAGCTGTTCTCGGTTCTTGAAATCCCCCCATCGCTAGTTTCTACTCACACAGACTACGTTACAGAAATAAAGCAGGATATAAAAGAAATACAGTCACTGAGAAATATTCATTGTTACTACTATTTATTCTTCAACCTAAATGTCAGGTATCAGATCTGATGCGTCTATTTCTATTCTGAACATTTTTCAATGACGTTATATCTGTTTATCTGGCGTTATTTCTAAACGTAGGTAATGAAAGAGATACAAAATAGGTACCCCTATTCTCTATTTGGTTACAGTAATAGAGATTCAGTGCTCAGTGCAAATCTATTTCCGCCTAACAAGATGCCTGAACCTGAATATTATAATAGTTACTGTATTTGTTAGAATTCTGTGACTGGCGATCAACCTTCGAGTCCTTCTGGCGAAATATTATATTAGTTTAGCATTTTGAGGTATGGTAGGGCGAAAACTTAGTTTATATGTAAACTACGGTACTAACTATTGTACCAAATAAATATATTTACTATGTTTGGCAACTGCGCTCCCGCTCGCTCCAACGACCGTACCGCCAGTACCACGCTCGATTATACAAAATCCCGGCGCCTCCACCATTTTTGCGTATTGTATACAATATTTCTTTCTTATTATTAGAAGTATGCGTTTTTATTTAACAAGCGTGTATACCTGCAACATGTTTTCGCACAAATCACTGGCAAATACTGGCAATAGGTTAAGTTTGCCTGATGCCTCTATGTGTGAGCAGGAGTGTAGTTGGCACATAGGCAAATATACTTATTACTACTCGCCCTATTTTTTTCTGCCATGGTTCGATCTTTATTATATATTTTATTACATTGTTTAAAAAAGCGTGTTATCCATTACCAAAACTATGCGAACAAAAGTGGGAGAAATAGTAGGACTGATGGATTCAAAACCAAACAAGTTCACAATTTGATGCGACTTAAAATCTGGATAACACTGTTTTTCCCAAGCGTGTGTTATTTTATATATATATATATATATATATATATATATATATATATAAAATAACACACGCTTGGGAAAAACAGTGTTATCCAGATTTTAATTGTAGTTTTCCATATATTCTATATCTTGTTTTCTTTTCCATTATTCTTTTACCGCATATGTGTACTCAGCAACTACTGAAACGTCCCAGCGCCACCACACCCCAGAAGGTAATACGCCTACTTTGGAAAACACTGGTCCAGACCAACTAAGATTCAATCAATTAAGTTCAGTAATGGAGTTTTTTGTAATTCAAAATTATCTTCTTAGAACGACTGGCATTCGACTTAGTTAATATATAAAATCGAAAGAGCGTAGTTAGGTATTAGTAGGTTAGTTCCACGAAAAGTTTGTTAAATTTATAATCGCATATATTAAAGTAAATACCTTCTAATACTATTTCGAAATCTTTTCCAGTGAAATGTTTAGCCATTTCGCGTTGATCTCCAGTTGATGCGTTCCCACACCAAATGTAGTACCGTTTTCCCTTCTTCAAGACAAAACAGTGATTGGAATTCAAAGCGTTTGCTTTGTAGTTCACTTGTGTGGCCTTGCTACTGAACGTAGAAGAGCCTTGTATTTGTAACAGATAGTTCATCGGGTGCTTCAGGTTTTTACCAGTTTCTATAACATATATAACAGTTTTATTAATATCGGTAATTATCGGTAATAATTTCAATATAGCAGGAAGTCATAACCGGCAAATACTATTTACCATCATAATCAGTTCCTTCTCCTTTGTAAACAATCATTTTGCCCTTGAAAAGTTGCAGAAATTGTGCGGGTTCCTGTCCTTGGCAGACTCTGGTTTGTACAGCCATGCCATCCAGTTGATCATTGATTTCCGCCACTTTCATTTCCGCATTCGCAACTTCCTGTTTGTTAGCATTGACGCCCTGTTGAATTATTCAAATATAGAATATTAAAATTGGACATATGGTCAAGTATATGTCAACGGGTCTATATCATAATACCGACATTATTGAAATCCTTACATTGATAATATCGACAGTATTCAAATACCGATATTTAAAATACTAACATTATTGAATTACCGACACTCAAAATACTGTCATTCAACATAGCGACAGTATTGAACTACCGACAATCAATATACCGATAGTATCCAATTACACACAATCAATACACCGACAGTTTTGGATTACCGACATTTAAGATACCGACAGTATCGAAATTCCGTAATTCAATACTGTCGAATTACCGACAATCCATATACCGAGAGTATGCAATTACCGACAATTAATATACCGACAATATGCAATTACCGACAATCAATATACCGACATTCAACATACCGACAGTTTTGGATTACCGACATTTAAAATACCGACAGTATCGAAAATCCGACATTCACAATCCCGACTAGGTCGTAGTCCTAAAAAGATCTTCAAGTAGATACATCCAACAAATATCTTCACCGCCCCCCGACTGAGACTATAAACATTTTATAATCAGTTTTTCTCGATACTTAGGCGACGATATACTTGGGCGCAATTTTATTGGGTGCAGTGCGCAGAGGCCACTGCTAATTACGGCTATACCAATAATTTTTTCACAAATATTTATATTTTTAACTATTCTACAACATCAGAAGAGGACATAGCTGAACATGGATTACAAAAAGAACTGCATGTTTCAAGCAAATCGAACCTAGACAGCATACTACATGTGTGTTGTGCCTGAGAGATGAAATGCGCCCGACGAAAGGTTAAAAACGATTTTTGTGATTTAGTTCAATTGACATCACAAACGACCGTAATGCAATACCAAAGCCCTGATTTTCTAGAAAAGCGGTACCAAGTTTTTCTAGAAAATCAGGGCGTTGGCATTGCATTTATCTGACGGATGAATTTTTAACATCGTGTATTTTGTTGAATTTATCTAGTCTAACCACCGAAATCTACCATTATCATTCTAAAATATTTTTCCATTACTACTTTAAAGAACTGCTAAATACAGCATTGCCACTGTTGGCATGAAATATCAAAAAATAACTTCATAACATCATAAGAGGCCATAGCTGAACATGGATTACAAAAAAAATGCTTGTTTCAAGCAAATCGAACTTAGACACCTAAATGTGTGATGTGCCTGAGAGATCAAATGCGCCAGGTTAAACACGATTTTTGTGATTTAGTTCAATTGACCTCACAAACGGCCGTATTGGTACCGCTTTTCCAGAAAATCAGGGCTTTGAAATTGTATTTCTCTGACGGATGAATTTTTAACATCGTGTATTTTGTTGAATCTGAATTTATCTAGTATAGCCACCGAAATCTACCAATATCATTCTAAAATATTTTTCCATTACTACTTTAAAGAACTGCTAAATACAGCATTGCCATGTTGGCATGAAATATCAAGAATTAACTTACCAGCCAATAGAAAACAATATTTTTGATAGTCGATGGATTATATGTATACCAAACGATATAGCTGTCGCCAGAGAAAAAATGACCGTATTTTTCTTTGGGCACCTCTATGGCATCGGCGCCCTTCATCCTCCAAATACGTATGTTTCCAGTGCCATCATCCACGAGCTGAGTTTCAGCTGCTAAAGTCGGCCGCTCGTGCATTGTTAGAGCATCGAACTTTGTTATAACTCTTTTTGCAACTGGAATTTAAAGAAACATTATTATTTTACTATTAATACGGGTATAACATAACCATGTATACTGATGGATCCAAAACTAAGACGAGAGCTGGATATGGAATATTCTCACCAGAACTCGATCTCAAGATAAGTACACCACTTCAGTCTTCCAAGCTGAATTAACAGGAATACTAAAGTGTGTTCAAATTTTAGCTGAACGGAATATTAAGGATAAACATATCCAAATGCTCACTGACAGCAACGCAGCTCTAAATGCACTAAATGCCAAAATGTTTGTGTCGAAAGAGCTATATTCATGTCTACACAGTCTGAAGGAGCTATCTAAGAATAACAAACTAGAACTCTGCTGGATCAAAGGACATAGTGGCATCGAGGGTAACGAAATAGCAGATGAGCTTGCCAGAGAGGGATCCTTACATCCTCTAACAACCCAAGAATATGAAATACTTTCAGCAGGTACTAAAACATAATAGAGCATAGGACACATGCTCTTCACAAGGTAAGATGGCGAGAAACGCCCGGCTGCAAGCAATCAAAGGTGGCAATTAGGCAACCTTGCAAAATTGCAGCCACGGCCCGCTTTAACTTATCTAGAACTAATCTGAAATTACTGACCAACATCCTAACTGGCCACTGCCGTCTAAACAAACACCTACACACGATGGGTCTGGTAGACAGCCCGTTATGTAGAGGGTGCAATGAAGAACTAGAAACATCAGAGCATGTAATGTGCCTCTGCCCAGCTATAGTAAAATGTTGAAAGGCTTTGGAAACATTGTGGAGGCCCAGGTTCAACTCGAACTGTAACGCTAATAATGAAACTCATAATGAATGTTGATAAATAATGCAGGAATCCAAGATAAACCAAAACACTTTTAAAACATATATAAGTGTGAATCCACCTCTTAGCAATCTACATATCTAGATTTCGATCTTATTAGATCTCATCAGTGCAGCTCAGCTTTTTGTTCAAAACACTTTTAATTCCTAAATTATTTCAATTGTTACTGTTCATATCTTACCAGTACTTTGTTTTCCTTTGACCTCATCCTTTTCCTTCCAATACATAAACAGCATTTTAAACTCAAGCGACTCAGATCCCTCAATGACTCTAGTAACATGCGTATTATTAGGATACTTCTTTTTCTTGACAAAGCCCCTCGCGTTCCGCATTGCCTCCATTCGCTCCTTATCACTAGCACGCCGGCCCACCCACACCCAAATACCATTCACGCCATGGTCAAGAATGAAAACATCCTGAAATGAATTTCACTGTAAACCAGCGGCGTTTAAAATAACGGATTATGCGCTTACATCTGAATCCAAATCGGTTTGTAAAACAGGCCCCGTTTTGATTTCCGTCACCCGGTATTTCCCCCCGTTATCGGTGCATCGATACAGCTTGAGATTGGCCCGATGACTCCTCTCGAATTCCTCATCATCCTCAGCACTGGACGGCATCACTAGTCTCTTGTCCAGTGGGAGGAAGGTGTGGAAGATAGTTTTCTCGTTCGCGGTCATCGTCTGCTCGTAGCCGTCATCAATGAAGGTGATGTTCTTGATGCCCGTCTCATTCTTTATTTGTAATGCAATCTATGCGAATAGAAATAGTTATTAGGGCTATATAATCATACAATAACATAACTTATATGTTGACGAATCATATAATTTAATTTAAAATGAACTGATATGAGAATGAATTTGGTTGCTATGGGTTACAGACCAGGGGGTGGATTTTTGAGCGATCGCTATGAATATAGCGATCGAGAGACGTTCGCTATTATTGCAAAGGGTGTCGATTTGTGACCCTTCGCTTCGTGAAAGATGCTGCGTATCATTGACAGAACTGAAATCTTGACAGTAGTAATATTTTGATATTAATTTTTGAGTTATTCTATTAGTTAATTGCTATGAAACGTGTACGTATCTGACAGCAGCGCCAAGAAAATTGCTATAGCAAAGAAACACTTTAGAATGACCGAGTATTCGAGTACTGAAATTATTTATTACAATCTCGTAAAAAAATCTCAAGATAGTATTCTCAACAATATGTATAGCTAGACGTAGTATCTTACCTTGGTGCTATGTAGTTTTTCAACAGCATTCGCTGCCCTTCCCAGCCAGACAAATATATTATTCTCAGTTTGCAACAAAAACACATCGCCGCTATTGAAATAATTCCACGAAATCGAACTCAATTGCGTTAAAATGGGCGTTCGCCTGCCTTTTATTCGGTAGAGCTTCGGTTGTGGGTTGGTAATCAGTTCTCGAAACGTGGATGAGGTGCCTCCTTTTAGAATTCTGTATAAGAAAGATTAGTGTTATAGTAGTAGTAGTATTACTAGTAACTGTATTTGTTACAATTCTGTAACTGGCTATCGACCTTCGGGTCGTTCTGCCGTGTGTTAGTGTATGTGTATGTGGGTGTTAGGACTTCCTACTTCATAAAATCGTCTCCTAGTTTTCTAAATTGTCGTTAATTGTATCCCAACTACAAATTGTACTGACTACTCGGGCCACCCGTTCATTAAGTGAGGGTGCTACCCACTGCATTACATGTGCGTGAGTGTGAGTTTTTAATATTATATATATATATATATATATATATATAATAAATGAATTTAGTAATCACCTTATTCCATTTTTAAAGTAGCTTTTGAAGCGAGGGCTTTCGTTTCCTTGGGTTTCGCGATGTTGTACCGCAGTTCCGCTTAGGTATCCATCTAGCTCCACAGTTTTGTAAGCTGCTACTCCTGATTTATCTGCGGACGTGTGTGAGCCGAGCCAAAAGTGAATGTGAATCTCAGTTGGTGTTTTTATTTCTCTACTCTGGAAATAATAGCATTGGAAGGTTAATACATTTATAAAATAAATAAATATTTGGCATAACTACGGTCACCATACGTCCTTTATTTAAGAGGACAGTCCTTTATTTCATTGCTCTGTCCTCTAGCTTTATTTCTTTTCTAAAATAGGCGTCTTGTCCTAGTTTATATTAGGATGACCACTTTTAGCAGGAAGACAAGCAAATCTTGGGCAAACCGATTTTCTCTGCATGTTTATTTCATATAGTTTAATTTGAACGGATTTCACAATTATTAGATATTTCTTATTGATTATAAATAAAATAGATTTTTGTGTCGCTCTAGATATTATTATTCCAGGAATTCTACACGTAAGCAACAATTGATTTGATCAAAGTTCAATTATATAAGTTTTGATTGTACGCAGAATAGTAAAAATGCATTTATCTGATTTGAGCAAATGATATGATAGTGCACTATAAATAAGGAATTATATCTTTAAACTTAATTAGTTCGCAATATGAAGTCAATTATATTGTTCAGTGTGCTGTTAATTTGTGGTGCCTATGGTATGTAGATAGTAGAAATATGTAGTCGGCGGGCAGAAGTTATTATATATTATTATTGCCCTAGTACAGGTATACTAGCCTAGAACAGCTCCTTACGATAAAGGCTTAAAATATTTTCAATTATTCCTGATTGTTCATTGACAACTATGGCTGACCTATGGCACGCGTGCCATAAAAGGCACGTGATAATTTTTTTTTTTTAAAGTTCATGCAATTAAAAACAAAAATAGCCTTTTTCCAATAAAATGTTGAACTAAATATTATTACATTATGCAAACAAAAATTGGCAGAATTTTTTTATCTTTCGGCACTCAAGCCTAATAAGGTTCGCCATCCCGGCCCTTATATGTCCTCAATAAATCTCAAGGTCGTAGGTCAAACCGCTCCTTAGATCAGTGTTTCTTAATCTTTTTGGTCCAGGACTCCAGGACGTTTGGCAATTAAAAAATAGGTATACGTAGAAAAAAATCCCGAATGATCTGTAATCAAGCTTTTCTGCGAGCCATTTTTTCATTCTTTAGCAATTTTTTACATAGGAGTTTTTATTATTTATTCATTATCCAATGGAATCAGAATTTCATCCTTTGACAATTGATCGTCATTTTTAATTTTTCAGGAAAATGACTTAAACATGCTTTGTCGCGAAAATACAAATCCAACAAACAACGTTTATCCTTATAGGACTATCAGCCGCTAGGCTTTTCCGCCGGCAAAGGGAGAAGCTCAGAGTTTAATTACCCGGTATTTACCTTAACTTTACAGAAAACCTCTGAACAAACTGTGAAAGGTGATTCGCGAAGTTCACGTTTGAACTCACGCTGCCCAATACTCAATACGAGCAGGATAGTGCCTCTAATCACTAAGTCACTGAGCTTCTTGTTAACTCATTTTCTTAAAAAATCTCATGCTGCGCCTTAAACGACTATGTATATATTTTATAAATACATATAATTTTTCTTTTCTTAGCAACACAAGAAGATTATAGTTCTAGAATAATTGGAGGGGTAGAAGTAAATAGCGGGCAGTACCCGTCTGTAGTAAGTACACAATGAAGACATAGTGGCGAACGTAAGTAAACGTCCTAGAATGCGATTATTTGTGTATCTCGTATGCAAGAAGTATCCATTTTGATATATGCAATATTTACCACGAATGTCCACGAACGCAAACATTTGTGTGCATTTGTGATGCGAAAATTATACTATTTGGTGTGGCAAATCTACGAATGTGCCACCTAAAGAATGGGTATCTGTAGAAAAACACCCCAAAGATATGTAATCAATTTTTTCTGCGACCACCCACATATTTTTCGCGATCCCCTTGGGGTCGCGACCTCCACTTTGAGAATCACTGCCTTAGATTATACCGTTGAGTGAAGAATCAACTTCTTGATTCTTTACTCAACGATTATACGTAGCCAAAAGTACATAAGCGTTGATTGAAGTATTAAATACTTCAATCAACAACATCAGTTTGAGGCAATTCAAATGCGCCTATTCGTTGATTTGCCACACCATATGTATACTTATCGCATCACAAATGTACACAAATGTTCGTGGACGTTCGCGGTAATTACTGCATATATCGTGTAGTGTAAATACGAATGTTCGCTGATGCGTTTGCTCATATTCGCCACATTGGGAACTTCCTATGATAGATGTCATACCAATTGTCATGTCATAACATTTTTACTTGTAGGTATCACTTCAAAAGGTAAACGGCCCAGCTCGTACATGGTTTTGTGGCGGAACTATTTTAGATGATTATCATATACTAACCTCAGCGCAATGTGTTTATAAAGACGCGTAAGTTTAATATAATATACACTCTGTCTATATTAGGTAAATCAAGTCACATATGTAAATAAATTAAAACTTCTTGAATCCTGTAACTCTTACACAGGAGCCTCCACCACTATATTTCACCGTATGCAATTTTACGCAACTTCCTCTCATTTGCTTCCAATCCAGCGGGTGCTATCTATTCTTTAAATATTAGCTAGTTTTGGGGACAAATATTTAAGCAATAGGCTTAAATGTTTGTTCCCAAAAGTAGCTAATATTTAAAGAATAGATAGCACCTGCTAAAGTTGGAAGCAAATGGGAGGTAGTTGCGTAAAATAGCGTACGGTGGAAACGAGTGGTGGAGGCTCTAGTGCAAGAGTTACAGGATTCAACAAGTAGCACCCCAAATTTTCTTGAATACTATTTAAAATTAATTCTTGTTTATGAAAAACGAAAAAATTATATTATGTGGAAATATGAAGATATATACTAAAAAAACAGAAAAAAAAAACAAAAAATATTAATTAGTTTCTTAACAAATTTAGTACAATATAATTAACGCTTTATGTTTTTATTTTTAAATACAATATATTTTATAGCCCCTACCCCAGCAACCTATGGATACAATATGGTGTAACAGAACTTATCTATCCCACGAACCTATTACAAGTACGAGAGATCAAAATACATCCCGACTTTAAGGACAAAGGGATATATGAAGCTGACGTGGCGATTTTAACGGTGAATATTTAACATGGGAATTGTTCGAAATTTGATTAAAAACTTATTTTTTAGCTATACCAACCAATTATATTTTCTGAAGCTGTTCAAAAAGTACAATTGCCAAATGCTAACGCACCAACAATTGTTGGTGCCATTGGTGAGGCTGTTGGTTGGGGAAATACTAAGCAAGAAGTGAGTATTTAAGAATATCATCGGAGGAGCTCGAAAATTGCTAGATCTTAGCCGAAACTAGCTGCAAAGTGTAACTGAAGTGTGATAAAAAACAAAGTAAAACTACTTAGGTAAGAGTTCAGGATTGCCGCAATCCCGAAACTCTCAGCGTCTTATAAAAATGTTTCTCTATCTACATACATTTTATTGATTAATATATTAGACAATTAGACTATAGTTCTGTTTTGATTATATTAATCAAAACTGTAGTCAGGGATGACAGTAATCGGTATTCCACTTAGACTGAGTTTATATAAAGCTGAATTAACTTTATAGATAGTCGCATAAAACTATATATTTGTTTTCAATGAATACAACAACGTACTATACGAAATTAGAATGATTTTTGACATTAAAATAATTGTGCTCGATTATAATCTTTATCCATACGTGATAAATGATAAACTAAAAATATATTAGGCTCCTTCAATACTTTATCATACGAAGTATGAATAAAGTATTGTAATATTTCTTTAATAATTTTAATTTTTGACTGTGAGTGGTATCCAGGACCAGCATGTACTGCTCATGTATTTTATTCAAGACGTGATTGATTCGCGTTGAACATAGCACTTAAAGTAGAAAAATGTTCCAGTTATAATGAATAATTTAAACTAGAAAAAATGTTCCAGTTTTTTTGACGAATCTAGTATAATGTAATTGACGCTTTATACAAGAAATATTATTATTAATTTATTATATATATATATATATATATATATATATATATATATATATATAAATATATATATATATATATATATATATATATATATATATATTATATATTATTTATATATTAAGTCCAGTCATACTATAATTTTAATTTTTGACTGTGAGTGGTACCCAAGACCCCAAAAAAAAACCTCAAGACAGCAGTGTTTAATTGTAATACAAATACAATGTTGCTGAATGTATTTGCGATTATACGAAGTTCGTTTTTTAGCATATTTTTTTAAATTAATTTATTGTTTACCAGGGATCGCCTAGTCAAAAGTTGTTACGCACCAACGAGATTGTTTATGACGACGTGGTCTGCACAAGTTTAATTAAAACATATCCTGGCTTTCACATATGCGCCAATGGTGGCATCTTTGGCATATGCAAAGTAAGTAATTTTTTAATATAAACTATTGTCTGTTTAGGTGGATACCCGGAAATTTCCCAGTGTTTGGACAGATTCAGACGCCTGTCGGATCGTTAGGCCCAATTCACACATAGGAGGCGAAGAGGCGAAGGCGCGGTGCCGGCACGGCGAGAGGCACGACACTTTCACACCCCTTGTATATAAACGTATGGTGCAATGCCCACTTAGATGAAGAGGCGCGGGCAATTTTCTCGTGCCTCTCGCCCTGCCGGCACCGCGTCTTAGCCTCTTCGCCTGAGATACGGTGGCTGCGAGGCGAGAGGCACAACTCTTCCACGCCGCCTTTATGTAAACATATGGTACAATGTCCACCCCTTCATTGCATATGGACATCATAATCGCCTGTGCGACGTCGCGCCTGCACCTCGCCTACACCACGCCTCCACCCGACGCCGCTTAAGTGTGAATTGGGCCTATGATACGAGATAATTTAGATTGTCTCGCATCTTGACTAACTTTTGAGTCAAGAAATTGTCTTGTCTAAAACGATCTTAACGGAGCGCCGTTCGACTCAAGCAGGCGCCGAATTGCGGGATGTTCTTTATATTTGTATCTAATAATGCATCAATTTAGGGTGATTTTGGCGGTCCTTTGTTTAACAATGGTGCACAAATTGGTATCAGTTCGTGGTTGTACGAGGGCTGTGGTTCAATCCATCCCGATGCGTTCGTTCGAGTTGCTGCGTACGTCGACTGGATTAAAGCAAACAGTAATTATTCATGAATGTAATAAAAAAAAAACAATGATTTAAAAAAATTATCAATGACAGTTAGTGGATACTGAAAATATAATGTCACAGCTGTTTCATTTTATTTTTATTTTTATTGCATATTAAAATAAAATTATTTTCTGTAATTCTGTATTGTTAAATTTTACCTATAGCTAAATATTTTTTCTAGATAGATAACTTATTGAAAATAATTCGTCGCTTGCAAATTTAGGCCCAATTCACACATAGGAGACGAAGAGGCGAAGGCGCGACGCTTTCACGCCACCTCTATATAAACATATGGTGCAATGCCCACTTAGGTGAAGAGGCGCGGGCATTTGCCTCGTGACTCTCGCCGTGCCGGCACCGCTTCTTAGCTTCTTCGCCTGAGATACGGTGGCTGCGAGGCGAGAGACACAACTCTTCCACGTCGCCTCTATAATATATAGTGCAATGTCCACCCCTTCACTGCGTATGGACATCACAATCGCCTGTGTGACGTCGCGCCTGTATTTCGCCTACACCGCGCCTCCGCCCGACACCGCTTATGTGTGAATAAGGCCTTAGAAGGAAACGAAGATAGTATTACTATAAATTATTACCTTTCACGGTGAAAAATTACAGTATACTACAAAAACGGAATAAAAAATTGTGAGTTATTCAATTACTTATACTTAAAACGAATTTTGGGATGTGTAAATGATGTAAAAAGTGTCCACCTGAAGTTTATATAGAACTGACATGTATGTTGGAAAATCCGCAGTTCTGATCGTTAGTCTTGATTGATTTTCAGCCGTTTCGTAATGAAAAAAAACATACGAAACGGCTGAAAATCAATGTGTTTAGTTCCCCCTTAACATATTGCAAAAACGGAATGAATTACGGTGAAAAATTGTGAGTTATTCAATAACATATACTTACTAACGAATAATGGTAATGTACAAATGAAAACGTGATCAAGTTTCAATCGTCATACAAATTTCGTTCTCGAATCGTACAAGTCGAATCTGAATGCAATTTTATGTGTGGATAAAGATGAGTTAGGACTATGTATATGTCTATATATTAAGTTATGATTCTCCTTAATACAGCAGTAATTAATTATTAAAAATCGGTGTAAAATTACCTCATTTTGAAACTCTTATTTGAGCGAATTCATGTATTTATTCAGTAATAAAATTAGATATGTTTATTGTCTGTTATATTCTCAGACCGAATGTGAAAACCGATTGCAAAAATACAGTAACATTACTTAGTATGCTTGTAATTACTAGAGCTCTACAAACCCAGAAGTTGTGATGATTTGTAGCTCATATTCTCTGCCGTGTTTTTCACCCCCCTCTTTCGATACGACGTATTATCCCTGGTATTACCAGGGTATTACTCTTTATGGGAAACCAAATTCGTATATATAGCTATATATATATATATATATATATATATATATATATATATATATATATATATATATATAGCTATATATATATATATATATATATATATATATATATATATACCACTATTTCAAACGACTTGAACTATGCATTACATTATTTTTCACATATATTTTTTTAATTACTCTTAGTTTAATAAATGGAATTAATTAAATCATAGAAAGATGTGGATAATAGTGTAGTGCATAGTTCAAGTGGTTTGAAATAGTGGACGGACGTAGTTTGGTTGGTAGGGGCCGCCCGCCCACCCCACCTTTGTTCGCATAGTTTTTCCATAGGATAACACTCTTCTTGGAATAGTTTAAACAATATAAAACGTCTGTATTCATTGAAAAAAATATGCGAGCGAAGGTGGGGTGGGTGGGCGTCCCCCACCAACCTGACTATACCCGTCCACTATTTCAAACGACTTGAACTATGCATTACATTATTTTTCACATATATTTTTTTAATTAGTCTTACATTAATAAATGGAATTAATTGAATCTTAGAAAGATGTGGAAAATAGTGTAGTGCATAGTTCAAGTGGTTTGAAATAGTGAACGGACGTAGTTTGCTTGGTAGGGGCCGCCCGCCCACCCCACCTTTGTTCGCATAGTTTTTCCATAGGAAAACACTCTTCTTGGAATAGTTTAAACAATATAAAACATCTGTATCCATTGAATAAAACTATGCGATCGGAGGTGGGGAGGGTGGGTGGCACCCACCAACCTGACTATACCCGTCCACTATTTCAAACGACTTGAACTATGCATTACATTATTTTTCACATATATTTTTTTAATTACTCTTAGATTAATATAATAAATGGAATTAATTGAATCATAGAAAGATGAGGATAGTAGTGTAGTGCATAGTTCAAGTGGTTTGAAATAGTGGACGGACGTAGTTTGGTTGGTAGGGGACGCCCGCCCACCCCACCTTTGTTCGCATAGTTTTTCCATAGGATAACACTCTTCTTGGAATAGTTTAAACAATATAAAACGTCTGTATCCATTGAAAAAAATATGCGAGCGAAGGTGGGGTGGTTGGGCGGCCCCCACTAACCTGACTATACCCGTCCACTATTTCAAACGACTTGAACTATGCATTACATTATTTTTCACATATATTTTTTTAATTACTCTTATATTAATAAATGGAATTAATTGAATCATAGAACGATGTGGATAATAGTGTTGTGCATAGTTCAAGTGGTTTGAGATAGTGGACGGACGTAGTTTGGTTGGTAGGGACCGCCCGCCCACCCCACCTTTGTTCGCATAGTTTTTACATAGGATAACACCCTTCTTGGACTAGTTTAAACAATATAAAACATCTGTATCCATTGAAAAAAACTATGCGAGCGGAGGTGGGGAGGGTGGGTGGCACCCACCAACCTGACTATACCCGTCCACTATTTCAAACGACTTGAACTATGCATTACATTATTTTTCACATATATTTTTTTAATTAGTCTTAGATTAATAAATGGAATTAATTGAATCATAGAAAGATGAAGATAATAGTTTAGTGCATAGTTCAAGTGGTTTGAAATAGTGGACGGACGTAGTTTGGTTGGTAGGGGACGCCCGCCCACCCCACCTTTGTTCGCATAGTTTTTCAATAGGATAACACTCTTCTTGGAATAGTTTAAATAATATAAAACATCTGTATCCATTGAAAAAAACTATGCGAGCGGAGGTGGGGTGGGTGGGCGTCCCCTACCAACCAAACTACGTCCGTCCACTATTTCAAACCACTTGAACTATGCACTAAACCATTATCCACAACTTTCTATGATTCAATTAATTACATTTATTAATCTAAGACTAATTAAAAAAATATATGTGGAAAATTATGTAATGCATAGTTCAAGTCGTTTGAAATAGTGGACGGGTATAGTCAATTAATTCCATTTATTAATTTATATATGTCCCTAAAGTTTTGAATAAATTAGATAAAACATTTATTTTTGATTTTTGATGTACTCTTCGGTATATTTTATCAATGTAAGATTTATCTTTGTAATTGTCACTACTTACAACTGTATCAATCGTCGCTGGCATTCCGATCTGGGACGACGCGAAGACAATGTACGAGTCCGCATCATAAAAAGTGCCATAATTATCCTTGGGCATAGCAATCACGTTCATGTTCTGCAAAACAAGAGTCGATTACTTACATAAAATAGACGCATTAATTAGTTGACGGTGTGCACCTCTATTCGCCATATATGGAAGCCGGTGCAGTTCTTTTGTATCTTCCGAAAGGCCGAGTCCACCGTGCCGTTGGCGGTTCCATTCGAGAACCCATCGGCGTCATCCTTAAACAAATAATGAGCGATAATTGCAGTGCCGTATTGTACTTTGTTATTTAATCATCATAAAAAAGTTATAATTGACGGGTTACGGTGGGGAATCCGAATTATTATTGCGTATGCCGGAAACGCAATGGTGAGGTAAAATAATTATGGTAGGTCTCGAGGCGCTTTAGGATTTCAGGTTCAATAATTTTAGTGGATTTCAATTATACAAAAATAGCTTTTTTTTTACTTATTACTGAAATACATATTACTGTACAACTACATATTACTGGCAAATTATTGAATTGTAAATGTACATTACAAATATGAATTAAAGTTATAACTTATTATGTAATTTCAATTTCAATTATATAAGTAAAAACAGCTATTATTACTTACCTCTTACCTAACAACTGATTTATTTCTTAATCTATTCTTGCCAGAAAAATGAGATCTATATCTCATTTTTCTGGCAAGAATAGATTAAGAAATAAATCAGTTGTTAGGTAAGAGGTAAGTAATAATAGCTGTTTTTACTTATAATTGAAATACATATTACTGAACAACTACATATTACTGACAAATGATTGAATTACAAATATGAATTATTATTAATAATATTAATAATATATTAATTATTCTGTAAATATAGAAGCAGTTCACTTTTTTTCTGGTAAGAATACATTAAGAAATAAATCAGTTGTTGCCAGAAAAAAAGTGAAAAGCTGCTATGTTCACATAATAATTTCGTATAGAATTCCTGTTTATGAATATAAGCCTTCTGGCCAATGTTATCAAAATATTATATTTTCTAGAATATATTTTCCAGAAGACATTTTCTCTCAAGATTTACTTCCTGTAATATTGATTCCTTTGACTTTTTATAAAATCCATTACAGTGCAATTATTTCAATTTTGAGTAAAAACAAATAGCTGTATTTTTTATTTTGATATACTATTTCTAGGTGTATTTTTAAGGTTCTCTCATATTTTATTTTGTTTGATAGTTGACGAAATTCCATTTTTATCTTTATACATAAGAGCTTTACGGATGCGAGACATGGACATTAAATAAAACATCAAAGAGTAAAATACAAGCAGTTGAAATTAAGTACATGAGGAGAGTTAGAGGAGTGACAAAAAAGGACAAAATGAGGAATGAGGATATAAGAAGAGAACTAAATGTAATACCTACAATAAATTACATAGAGGATGGCAGAGACAGCACCAGCCAAAATATTATGGAGAGCAAAAATCAAAAACAAGAACAAAGAAAGACCAAGAAAAAAATTGGATGAAGCTATATCGGAACTATCAGTAAGGAAAAAACTGGTAGGAAGCAAAAGAACTGGCAATAAATAGAAGAGAATGGCAAATATTTATAAAAGAATAGAGGAAAATTCAAACCTTACATATATATATATATATATATATATATATATATATATATATATATATATATATATATATATATATATATAATGCAAATTCTCTAAAAATTTCACCCTCCGGTGGGAATCGAACCCAAAAAAATTTTTTTAGAGAATTTGCATTTACATATTTATAGCCTCACATTTGGCAATAATAACAGTCATTATATATATATATATATATATATAAGAGCTAAGTTATCCCATCCATATAAAAACCAAGACAACATTTTTGATTGAAAACCGAGATGTTATGACTTTTGTGCTGTCATTGCCAAAGTTCCGGTCGCAGGTTCGAATCCCATTAATGATGTATATTTTTTATGTCATTTATTCAATATTTAATTGGAGTATTAAGTGATTTATATTGTTCTAAATGTGTAATATATATTACAACAAATTTAAAAACAACACCCTTTGCTGTACTGCGTACAAAATCTAGATTTTAAAGACCAAAACAGCAGAAAGTAGCTGGTATGATAGTAGATAATTGATATAAATTTTAGATTATATATTAAATGTAAGCTCTAGCGATCCTGATAGTTTCTACACAATACATAAAACTTGGACATGATTTTCAAAAATTCCAACTACACGCCATTACAAATTCTAAGTAATATACATACGTAATCAACATGTTGAATTTCAAAAACGTGCATCTTCATCTAACAGAAATCCCACAATTCGCATCTAAGTTTGAAAACAAAACACATTCCACTTTCTTCCGCGTAACAAACCGCACGCCGCCGCAATCAACCCACTTCTGCGTCTCTCTGCAAAACGCTTGCGTAATTGCTTTTATGCTAATTACACATAATCTCGGAATTATAGTTGTAACAATCGCGTTTCGCAAACAATAACCGCTGGGTGACTCAATAAAAAGCGACCGAAAAAATAATTGTAGCCGCGGCGGGCGCTCAGGTCGAGGTGCGCGCTGCGAATAAGCGCGCGGCTCATGGTCTTCTTCCGAGGATGAGGAAGAAGTGTGACTGACCCTCCGCATCACCAGCGACCTACTCGCCGCGGTGCATGGGCGGCCGCTTTTGTTATGCGCTGATTGAATCTGGTGTGCTTTATTACTGCAGATTTGCGTTTTGAAAGAGTGGCTGGCTAAAAAAAAACACGAAATTAAGGCGACTTCCCACGTTTTGTAGTGATGTAATATCCTTTTATGCTTGTAAAGTAGTAGTTTGGTAGGATGTTCGTATGCATAAAGTTGTTGTTGTAGTTTTTATTAGTGTCATTGTCCTGAACTCAAAATAATGCAAATTTACTGCTTACTTGAAACACATTTATTTGTATGATTGTAAATAAAAGATATGAGAATATAAATAAATGTGTAAAATCATAAGTATGGCAAATATGGAGGTATGATTCATTTAACTTACATAAAAGGATCAAAGAATTCACTGCCATGGGAAAGAAGAAACAGACTGGTATAATAAAAGATAACAACGGTAATATTATAGTGGACAGAAGATCAAAAGATGGGAGGAATACATACAACAACTATTTGAAGATACCAGAAATGAAATAGAGATAAAAGAAACGTGGCAAGGACCAAGAATAACAGCCGAAGAAGTAATGCATGCTATCAAGAACTCAAAAGATAGAAAGGCAGACGAAATACCATATTCTTAAACTAATTGAGGAAGACAATATTAGTATCTTGGTAAATCTATATAATACTATCTATACGACTGGAATTATACCACAAGAATGGTTAAAATTACATTCTCTTTATTACAAAAAAAAACACAACGTAAGGGATGCTCAGATTTTAGAACAAAAAGCGTGATGAGTCAAACATTAAAGGTTTTTCTAAAAATCATTCACAGCCGCATTTACAAGAAATTAGAAACAGATATCAGTGAGACACTTCGCATTTCAAAATAATCTAGGCACAAGAGAGGCTCTATTTGGAATGAAAGTCATAATGCAACGATCTCTCGATATGAACATAGATTTATTTATAGGCTTCATCGACTACGAGAAAGTCTTCGATAAAGTTAAACATGATCGGTTAATGGAAATAGTACAGCAGAAGGGAGTAGACTACAATGACGTCCGAATAATAAAAACGTTGTACTGGAATCAGAAAGCACAAATAAATGTTGAAGGACATAACTCTGAAGAATTGGATATCCGACGGGGAGTCCGCCAAGGATGCATACTATCACCGGTCCTATTTAATATGTACTCAGAATGTTTATTCAAAGAAGCCATCAATGATGACGAGGGTGGAGTAATCATAAACGGTCAAGTTATCAATAACATACGATACGCAGACGACAGTTCGATAATAACAACATCCATCTGCCAGCTTCAGAAAATGATGCAAGACATAATCCTATGGGCTCAAAATGAATTTGAAGAAAACTAAATTTATTGTTGTAAATAAAACCAATGTTAATAATATACCAGCAATACTAGTAAACAACACCATAATCGAAAGAGTTAGAAACTACCAATACTTAGGAAGACGTATTGAAGACAATAACGACCAAACCATAGAATTGAACAAACGTATGGAAATAACAAGAGCAATTTTCGTCAAAATGAAAAATCTTTTCTCAAATAGAAATCTCAATCTAGCCTTGAGAGTCCGAATAATTCGCTGTTACATTTTTTCAACACTACTATATGGGATGGAAGCATGGAAATTAAAGAAAAATAACATAAAAAAACTAGAGTCATTTGAGATGTGGATCTATCACTAGCTGAACTACACTGATGAGATCTAATAAGATCGAAATCTAGATATGTAGATTGCTAAGAGGTGAATTCACACGTATATATGTTTTATATATATATATATATATATATATATATATATATATATGTTTCTTTACTTTACAAGGGTAATTTAAGAAATATTTTATTATACATATAGTTTACAAATATTATTTAACTGGTAGCAATTGGTGCAATAAAAGAATTATATAGTTTTGGCATTTTTACCAATGTTTATCACTTATTATATATCAAGTACTCAAGTAGTAGATACTTTTAAAAACCTCTATCATTATAGATGCCACGATAATGCGTAAGTCCTGTCATACTATAATTAAAACATTACATTAACACAATGCGGTGCGTTATTGTCAAGAACAACTAGTTTTTAACATGTCTTGTGTAATGTGTTATGTAGCGTATATGGAATATACAGAAAACAGTAACAGGATCCATTTGATACTTAAATCATGTCACTGCTTGGACAGGTTTTAGTAACTTTATATTCGTGGCATGTATTTAGTAACGACGCACGATATAGTTTCGATATTTAATATTAATAAACATATCAATGCGCTATTATGTTTGTTAGATTACTAATAGCATTCTGATGATTAACTCGTTATAAATAGAATTCTAATCTAAATTGTCCAAAATTTATAATATAGATAAAATAAGGTATAATAATAAAATATTCATAATATATATATATAAATATATATATATATATATATATATATATATATATATATATATATATATATATATTACAGTATTGTAATTATCTACAACAAAATAGAGATTATTTATAAGTTCAATAAACTTAAAAAATCAAAAAAAAAATCATTTCGGGCAGTAATATGTAGATTATTTAATATATTAAAAATATTACTACCTGTCGAATCTCTTTGTTTTTGTTTTTGTAACCTATATTTGCTTTTTTGATATCTGGTTTCATGCTCTTCATTATTTCATCCATGTATATGATAAATAACGTAGGACCTCCTTGTTTTAGTCCAGTGGTTGTCTTAAATGTTCTTGATGTTTGTTCCTTGTGTATTATTGCATGGGTGTTGTTGTATATGTTTTGTATTAATTCGACTGTATTTCTTTGTACGCCTCTCTCTTCCAGAATTTTCCATAATTTATTTCTTGGGATTATGTCGAACGTTTTTTTCTAGGTCTATGAATCCTAAATATGTGTTTTTAATATTTTTAGTTCTTTTTTCTGTGATTAGTTTTATTGTGAAGATGTTGTCCTGTATGGATCTTCCTTTCCTAAAACCGCATTATGATTCTTCTAGTGTCTGTTCTATTCTTGCTATTATTCTCTTGTTTATTGTCTTTTCTAATATTTACATCCCTATGCTTATTAGTGTTATGCCTCTATAATTGGAGCATTTCATCTTATCCCCTTGTATCGGTACTATTAGTACTGTTTACCAGTGTTTTGGTATGATAAATAAAAATATTAATATAATATAAAATATAATATAAAATATAATATAAAATATAATATAAAATATAATATAAAATATAATATAAAATATAATATAAAATATAATATAAAATATAATATAAAATATAATATAAAATATAATATAAAATATAATATAAAATATAATATAAAATATAATATAAAATATAATATAAAATATAATATAAAATATAATATAAAATATAATATAAAATATAATATAAAATATAATATAAAATATAATATAAAATATAATATAAAATATAATATAAAAATATAAAATATAGTATATACACAGATAATGAATTGAATAATAGGACCCGACCCCGATATGAATATATAAAATTTCCAAAATCACTACCGACTCATTGCGCATATTTTAAAGTTGTTTTTTTTTCTTCTTAATAAAAGAATTTAATTTTTTAGACGAACAAGTAAGTTTTCTAGCCAGTGCCTGACAAGTACACATCCCGTTATTTTTACTAACGTATCGTGATGTTGTTAAAAAAAATTGTTAATCTAATCATCAAGCCTCCTCGGCACACATAATTTAAAAAACCTGGCGTACGGTTTATCGCACGTAGTTATTACGTCGGAACATGCAGGCTGCGCCGCGGACAGAGAGGAAATTATGACACGGCCGGGCGAAAAAGCAAGCAAAGCGTGAAAATCAGGCACCCGTATAGATTAAATGATGTATACGCCACCGACGTTTCAATACGGCCGCTTTTCTTCTCGCCAGCAAAATCTAACAGTACAATAACAGCCAGCGTGACCGGCCCGAATTAAAACGTGACCAATGTTTTTTTTTTAATTTTTTTGTTATTTTCGCGATTCTCACGAGTTTTGCAATTTTCGAATGAGTGCGTGCGAACGAAAGTGTAACGCGCTTGAGGCTTGAAAAACGAGGGAAGCGTTCATAAAAAAATTATCACCTCTGCGGTGGAAACAATGACATTTCTTCGGTCGTGAGAAGAGCGCGGTTAATTGTTTCTCTTTGTGCGGGCCGGAACTTGCTTTTAAAAACATTAAATCACTACAAATATAAGTCATAAGTTCACACAATATTTTGATGAGATTTTTTTCATCAATCCATTTCGACACTAATTAAATGCCCTGAAAAGAGTAAAAGCTCGAACGCATGGACTGAGGTAAAGACTACTGTGTTGTTGCTTATAAAGGACGATTTCAGGAATATTACGATTTATAGCTGTACACATTTAAATTAGTAAGGTGGACACAATTTCATTAGATGCTTAAGATTGTCTGCTAGTTTTTTAGTTTACAATGGGATAACAAGGATTACTTACATATATATATATATATATATATATATATATATATATATATATATATGTCGGAGTGAGTGTATAGTATAAGCAGTGGCGATTGTATTAATCAGATGTATCACATATCGTGATGTATTACTAATAACAATGAGTATGGTCAGGTACTTGGTCCGGTAAATCCAGGGCGTGCTCTTTGGAGGATATTATTAGATACACAATAAATCCTTCGGCACAATCAACTAACACATTTTATTAACAACTGAGTAACTAACTTAAAGCACTGATTATACAATAACTAATAATTATCTTGAGAAAGCAGTCCCGACCAACGCCAACGCTCGGTATTTCCATACCGACGCGCTATGTCAAGTGATTCTGCTCAAACCCCCATCGAGGGTAAAATCTCAAGTACACACATTCCTTAAAATCGGCCTTCCTGATTGGCTTCACGACTAATCAGACGCTGCGCAATGCACCCTTGTGCTATCATTATGGCTTGAAAACGATTATTGTAATCAAGCGCCGACATATATATATATATATATATATATATATATATATATATATATATATATAAAAAATCGTAGTTCTGAGGTTTTCTGTGAAGTTAAGTTAAATCCAGTTTGGGTAGCGGGTAGGCATTTCTTTTCAAACCCGGAGAAGAACATGCCTACTTCAGGGATGCGACCCTGCCCACGCGAGCCATGGTTTTCCCATCTCCTTGTACCGGGCGAAACCATGTCCCGACATTCAATCCTTCTAATATATACCTTATCTCCCCTACCTCCGACTAACACCTAAACATAGCGAATCCGAAAACAGTAGAAAGAAGATCCCAGGTGTAGCATCGAGTCTAAAATCCCACACCTTGAAAATAAATGTTCATGTTCTTTCTAAAGTAGAAAGTGTTAATACTCACAGTAGTTAACGTTGTGAATAACTAATTATGTGAGAATATCGACTGTGTAGCGCAATAAGGGCCAATCTGCTTTTGATTTGGAGGATGAGATCAGGCGCAACCAGAAGGAGAGCGATGATAACTATGGCAAGTTTATGAGCGAAATATTCTATTAATGGATATCAAGATTTGGCATATAGATATTTATCAATATTTCGGAGTTTTTGGGATTTTATAAATTGTATATTTTACCTCTTTAAACATGTATTAGTACATCTGAGGAAGGTTATTTGTATGAAGAAATAAATATGACAATAAAGGATAAATAAAACGATTTTTTACTTTGTTTTTTATCACACTTCAGTTACACTTTGCAACTAGTTTCGGCTAAGCTCTAGCCATTTTCGAGCTCCTCCGATGTAACTGAAGTGTGATAAAAAACAAAGTAAAAAATCGTTTTATTTATCCTTTAAAATGAATTATCACAAAGTAGATGCCTTAACAATCCAATATTTGAAATATGACTATGACATCAACGATTTTCAGAGTATCAAGTTCTAACACTCACATACACATACACCCCAAAAAGACACGAAGGTTAATAGCGAGTTACACAAATACAGTAACTACTACTACTATTAATGTTCGCAAACATTTCTTAATTTCCAATTAAATTATTGGAAAAGAAAAATTATTATAATTTGCTTTATAAAAATATACGCACATCTATCACAGTTTCATAAAGGTCGTTTTAGACAATACAATTTCTTGACTCAGTTAGTCAAGATGCGAGCCAATCTATATTGTCTCGTATAATACAGCAAATAATTTGAAATATTGAATTGGATGTTAGATCGAATGGAAAAATATAACGCGTTCTATTTGTCAAGGACAAATTGTATGGGAGGAGGATATATGATGATAATTCATTTCTTGAACAACTTTTGAGCTAAGAAATTTTCTTGTCTAAAACGACCTTAACTCAACAATTTTCTGAAGTAGCAAGTTCTAACACTTACATACACATACACGACAGAAAGACACGAAGTTTAATAGCCAGTTACACAAATACAGTAACTATTACTAATATTAATGGTAGCAAACATTTCTTAATTTCCAATTAAATTATTGGAAAAGAAAAATTATTATAATTTGCTTTATAAAAATATACGCAAATCTATCACAGTTTCATAATATGAGTAATCTAAAAAATATCACAAGCGATACGACGAACTACCATTCAACACAAAACATAATATTGTATAATTTATTAATTGCAGCGTTCATACAAATTACATTTTCTTTGATTTCGTGCAATAAGTGCCGCAATTTCTGCGTACCGCATGCAATATTTATTACATTTCACAATGGTCTTATCAACAAAAAAAAAACATTTCAAAACTGGTAATTATTGTTAATAACCCATTGAAAATCGTAATCTCGCAACTTAAATTGTTTTATGTACAGGCACAATTTGTATTATAATGATGACGTACAACAAATGCGATTGTTGTAACTCTACGAAATGTGTAATCAGTATCTTTTTCACACTAATGGGAAATAAATTTGCGACATAGAGAATGCCAATATACATCAAATTAGATGTTAAAAATATATTTCACTAGCGGATGCAATCTTTCGTGGACCAGTATTCATTTTTGTCTGTAAATAAATTTCTATTCTATTCTATTCGTAAATTATATAAGTTGTACATTAAAAAAATACATAGAACTTGTATTTTTTTAATGTACGAATTATATAATTTACGAATAGAATAGGATACAGTAGACATCAGATCAGATGCATACAATACATATACAATAGTATATTAGATATACATTGAAATATTGTCAACAAAAAAAAGGTGGTGATTACATCATATTTTTAACATCATTAAAGTATTCCTCTAGTGAATATGGTTCACATTCTATAAGTATTTTAATACTGCATTTTTGAATCGATTGAAATTATTTATTATTTTGATGTGATTTGGCAATGAGTTAAAAAAAATAAGACTACTGTATACTAGTCCTCTTAAGGTCGTTTTATACAAGACAATTTCTTAGCTCAAAAGTTGTTCAATAAATGAATTCATATATCCTCCTCCCATAAAATTTGTCCTTGACAAATCTACTTATCTACCATCCAATTCAATATTTCAAATAATTTGCTGTATGATAAGAGACAATTTAGATTGTCTCGCATCTTGAATAACTTTTGAGCCAAGAAATTGCCTTGTCTAAAACGACCTTTACATATACATGAAAACGATTTTTGAGATGTATAAATGACGTCAAAAACGACCGCTTTTAAGCGTCCGCTTTCCGAGGAAACCAGGGCTTTATGCAAGTGTTTTATCGTCGCGAAAAAATGTTCCTCATATAATTGAAGACTGCTGATGTATGTATGAATGAATCTGTATTTAAATATTGGCTCGTCACTTGGTACTTAAGACGTTAGGCATAGAAGCTATAAAATATTTAAATACATGCGCTTAAGGGTGGTCATTAGAGGGTTAACTAAACTTAATCTTCTATATCTAAACTGTAACAATGTGGTGCCGCCAGATGGCGTTTAACTTCCCTCTACGAGGGTAAGTTGTACTGTTTTTGTAACAATTGTATTATTATTATATAAATACCATGTTTCTCGTAAATATTTCACTGCCTATGTTTTTTGACCTCTGTAAATATACACATGTATATAAACATCAATAAATTATTATTATTATTAATCTAAATACATTACAACAACACCGTATTCTCTAAACAATATTCAGTTTGATATAACGTGAATATAAAATAAAACCATCAACTGTAATCTCTAATAACCGCTATATAAGTAATGTGGTGGTAAATGTGGACATGTGACAGACATAAATATCAATAATCGTAAAGTTCTAAAGACTTTTAAGTACACACATCAATCACACGTATCGCTCACATTGAGGCCTCTCGAGCAATTATCCTCAACTCACGATGCACTCCAGCGATTTGCCAAGCTCGTTATAAAAGCAATAAGAGCACTTAACATATTCATACGCTTTGATGCAAATCAAATAAATATTTACATGCGTAATTACGAAATAATTTGAATTCATCTGTGTGCACTCCTTAACCGTGGCAGTTTCAAAGATGTTAATTGTTTATTTTGTAATGCAGGAATGCTGTAAGGTAATCATATGTTAGTAAGCCAAATAGATATTGATGTAATTGCCCAGTGTTAGCAGGTCAATTTCAAGAGAGTTTACAGAGCTATTAGAAATTGCCAGGTTAATATTAAAGCTCCATCACAGTATTATTATTTGAAAATAGAAAAAAACATATATATATATATATATATATATATATATATATATATAAAATATATAAAATTTGCGATTGTAAATATATATATATATATATATATATATATATATATATATATATATATATTTACAATCGCAAATTTTATCTTTCCTTTTTTCCTTTTTAAATCAAATAAACGTGTGTTCGCCATACTACCAAACTTGTTATTATTTTGTTAAATATTGTTTTATAATATCATGCATTATAAAAATTATGCACAATATTTTGTCAATTTTTTTACTGATCTAAGTTCAAAATATATCAGTGTGCCAGATGTCGGAAGATAATTGGAAAATTTTGATCATCTTTCAAAGTTTTTCAAAGGTTTCCTGTGTTGTACTATTTTTCACATATATTTTTTTAGGGATAAATAAAACGATTTTTTACTTTGTTTTTTATCACACATCAGTTACACTTTGCAACTAGTTTCGGCTAAGCTCTAGCCATTTTCGAGCTCCTCCGATGACTCGAAAATGGCTAGAGCTTAGCCGAAACTAGTTGCAAAGTGTAACTGAAGTGTGATAAAAAAACAAAGTAAAAAATCGTTTTATTTATCCTTTAAAATGAATTATCACAAAGTAGATGCCTTAACAATCCAATATTATATTTTTTTAATTAGTCTTTAATTAATAAATGAACTTAATTTAATCATAGAAAATAACGGATGACAGTGTAGTGCATAGTTCAAGTCGTTTGAAATAGTGGACGGGTATAGTCAGGTTCGTAGGGGCCACCCGCCCACCCCACCTTCGCTCGCATAGTTTTTTCAATGGATACAGATGTTTTATATTGTTTAAACCATTCCAAGGAGAGTGTTATCCTATGGAAAAACTATGCAAAGAAAGGTGGGGTGGGCGGGCGTCCCCTACCAACATGACTATACCCTTCCACAATTTCAAACGACTTGAACTGTGCACTACACTCTCATCCGTTATTTTTTATGATTAAATTAAGTTCATTTATTAATTTAAGACTAATTAAAAAAATATATGTGAAAAATAATGTAATGCATAGTTCAAGTCGAAGGTGGGGTGGGCAGGTGTCTCACTATACCCGTCCACTATTTCAAACGACTTGAATTATGCACTACACTAACATCCGTTATTTATTTATGATTAAATTAATGTCATTTATTAATGTAAGACTAATTAAAAAATATATGTGCAAAAAAAATGTAATGCCGAGTTCAAGTCGTTTGAAATAGTGGACGGGTATAGTCAGGTTGGTAGGGGCCACCCGCCCACCCCACCTTCGCTTGCATAGTTTTTTCAATTGATACAAATGTTTTATATTGTTAAAACCATTCCAAGGAGAGCGTTATCCTATGAAAAAACTATGCGAACAAAGGTGGGGTGGGCGGGCGGCCCCTACCAACCTGACTATACCCGTCCACTATTTCAAACGACTTGAACTATGCATTACATTATTTTTCACATATATTTTTTTAATTAGTCTTAAATTAATAAATGAACTTAATTTAATCATAGAAAATAACGGATGATAGTGTAGTGCACAGTTCAAGTCGTTTGAAATTGTGGAAGGGTATAGTCAGGTTGGTAGGGGCCGCCCGCCCACCCCACCTTTGTTCGCAGTTTTTTCATAGGATAACGCTCTCCTTGGAATGGTTTTAACAATATAAAACATTTGTAACCATTGAAAAACCTATGCAAGCGAAGGTGGGGTGGGCGGGCGGCCCCTACCAACCAAATTATGCCCGTCCACTATTTCAAATGATTTGAACTCTACACTATACTGTTATCCATTAATTTATATTCTATTAAATTAATTCCATTTGTTAATTTACACCTAATTCGTAAAAAAAAAGAAACAATGTAGTTCATAGTTCAAGTCGTTTTAAATAGTAGACAGGCATAGTTAAGTTAACGACTTAAACTATGCACTACATTGTTTCTCACATATTTTTATGAATTAAAGGTAAATAAATAAATGAAAATAATTAGTGCCCTGGGCGGCACGTCCGGAGGGCGGCAAAATGGGATTGAACAATTGATTCTTGTTTATAACTTCATGTGAAAACAGCTACAGGGGCGGCATGAAGCTGACTCCTAAGAAATTTCCTAGATCCGACACTGCCCTAACATATATTTTCTCATAAATTTCAGTTTGCGAATTTCGTCTCGCTTGGGTGATTAAACTTCTCCAAGCTTCTCGCCTGAGCGGCGGAAAAGCCTCACGGCTGATATAAAGATAGAAGTTTTTTGATGTATAAAACGATTTTTTACTTTGTTTTTTTTATCACACTTCAGTTACACTTTGCAACTAGTTTCGGCTAAGCTCTAGCCATTTTCGAGCTCCTCCGATGAGGATTCTTTTACCTTACGCTGGTTGTAGTTTCTTTCAACTTCTTGCAGTTTGTTGTTTATCATTGATGTCGTTTTGTCTCTTATGCGTTTGGTATATTGGTATATTCCAAACGCATAAGAGACAAAAAGACAGAAATGATGAACAACAAAATGCAATAAGTCGAACGAAACTACAACCAGCGTGATATATATATATCACGCTGGTTGTAGTTTCGTTCGACTTATTGCACTTTGTTGTTCATCATTTCTGTCTGTATATATATATATATATATATATATATATATATATATATATATATATATATATATATATATATATGTATATATATATATATATATATATATATATGTATATATATATATATATATATATATATATATATATAAAAACAAAGTAAAAATAGTTTCATTATTATACTTTCAAATGAATTATCACAAAGTACTTTAGGACACCTAAACAATCCAATATTGTAACACTGAGTTTGTTTTTTCCTGCACACATTAAGAAAGCAATCAACCACAAATATAGCAATATCTATAATCCTTTTCGATCCTTCCTCGGTAACCTCAATAACAATGTCCCCCCACTCCACCCCCACAACGACCTCATCGTCCTCGTAATTAAACCACCCGTCGCGTGTTGGACTCGAGCCGCGTCGCTTTCAATCACCGCAAATAATTACAATTATAATTAATTCGGTCCACCGTGCGTTGATTAACTTAATCGCGCCGGCGAGACTAATGAGACAGACAGAAAAAAAAGGACTTACAGCGCACGGCTCCTTCATGGCTCGATTGATGGGTAACGGTGGCTGCTGCTGCTGCTGCAACACCACCACGTCACGATCGGATCGCGGCCAGCGAAACGCGCATCTCGCGGATTTATGGCGAGCGCCAGCTGAAACGCGACCTGACCTGCGGAAATAAAACACCGGCGACAAATGGGAAAACAATAAGGGAAGTAGAGAGTGAGAGCGGCCTTTCGTGCGGCCGGCCGTTTCCGGAAAGGCTTCAAAATGAATTCGAGCCGCGGCGCGGCCGAATGACCGGAACCGGAAACACGGTGGGATGCTTTTTTTGGTGTGTGGGTATGTGTGATGTATTGTTTGAGCGGCGGAGTAAAGTGAAATTTTGCGATAATACTGACGAGCTTTAATTACAGCGAAAGGTGTTTAGAAAGGACGAGGTGCATTATTGAAAGATTTTTGAGTTCATATGCAAAATATTTATATAATTTTGTTCCTTGCTACATCCTGCGTAAGGTAAAAAGACTTTTACAATGCAATTGAGAAAGAGAAGAAAGGATACTAGTCAAATTCGAATTTATGGATTTGAAGTATCCTTTCTTCTCTTTCTCAATTGCTTTGTAAAAGTCTTTTTACCTTACACTGGTTGTAGTTTCTTTCAACTTCTTGCAGTTTGTTGTTTATTATTTCTGTCTTTTTGTCTCTTATGCGTTTGGTATATACCAAATTAATAAGAGACAAAAAGACAGAAATGATTATGCGTTTGGTATATTGGTATATACCAAATGAATAAGAGACAAAAAGACAGAAATGATTATGCGTTTGGTATATTGGTATATACCAAATGAATAAGAGACAAAAAGACATAAATGATTATGCGTTTGGTATATTGGTATATGAAATTTATCATACGTGCCACCACTGGCACACGTGCCATAGGTTCGCCACCTCTGTCCTAGTATATTTCTAAAAAAAAAAAAAACTAAAATAAACCTTAATTAAACTATCTCAAATATATTATCTTAATTAATTAGCAACGTTCATGTAGCAATTTACTCTACATAGCCAGTTATCTAACACAAACTATTCCCATCGATTTCCCAGCCGTCTCGGCGTTAGGTTTCTCGGCCGCTAATTAAGTCGGGGGGGAAAAACGGTTCGGTTTATTAATCAGCGCCGTACGGGACATCCGTTTTTTTTTTATCCGAGGCGCTTCAAATGATTTCATTTAAAACACGAGCACATTCACGTACCGATAAGGAAGTTGCGGATTATAATTAGTACCTACTTGCAGTATTTACCGTTGCGAGAACGAGATTGTTTATGCTAATTAATCTGGCTTATTAAAAAGTACAATTAAATGTGCAATAAAAAAATAATTGGCAATTGAGGTAATTAAAATGTGCACTTATTTAATAGATGGTGAAATGTATGGTTCCTGTAATTTGTTAATTTAAAAGTACTGTTAATTTTTCTGTACTCCGAGGAGATATTACTAAAGGTCGTTTTAGACAAGACAATTTCTTAGCTCAAAAGTTGTTCAAGAAATGAATTCATATATCCTCCTCCCATACAATTTGTAACTGGCTATGTAGAGTAAATTGCTACATGAACGTTGCTAATTAATTAAGATGCTATATTTAAGATAGTTTAATTAAGGTTTATTTTAGTTTTTTGTTTTTTAGAAATATACTAGGACAGAGGTGGCGAACCTATGGCACGTGTGCCAGTTGTGGCACGTATGATAAATTTCATATACCAATATACCAAACGCATAATCATGTATGTCTTTTTGTCTCTTATTCATTTGGTATATACCAATATACCAAACGCATAATAATTTCTGTGTTTTTGTCTCTTATTAATTTGGTATATACCAATATACCAAACGCATAAGATACAAAAAGACAGAAATAATAAACAACAAACTGCAAGAAGTTGAAAGAAACTACAACCAGCGTAAGGTAAAAAGACTTTTACAATGCAATTGAGAAAGAGAAGAAAGGATACTTCAAATCCATAAATTCGGATTTGACAAGTATCCTTTCTTCTCTTTCTCAATTGCATTGTAAAAGTCTTTTTACCTTACGCAGGATGTAGCAAGGATGAACATTATATAAATATTTTGCATATGAACTCAAAAATCGTTCAATAATGCACCTCGTCCTTTCTAAACACCTTTCGCTTTAATTAAAGCTCGTCAGTATTATCCTATTTGGTTACTACAATGTTTGAAAATCGTATTTTATCACTTTGTAGGTATTTCGGGATGTTAATCTCGACCATTATAACTCCAAAATTAGGATAATGGATGATAAAAGAGCCATAATATATATCAAAATTTTATAAGTTAGTTAGTTAGATACCACAAAGTTTGAAAATCGTATCTCACCACTCTTGAACTTGAACTAATATAGCACAAAATAACACTGAGTTTAAAGGATAAATAAAACGATTTATATGGTTAAAAATGTACACTAAGGGATGAACCAATAGGAATCTTTGTAAATCATAATAATATTATGTATATATATATATATATATATATATATATATATATACACATATATATATATATGCAATTTAAAAAAAACGAGAATAAATAGTTGAATTTATTCCCGTCTCTTCCCTTTTTCTGGATATATATTTTTTAATTCTCTTAACACGAAGGTAAATTAACTGCAGTTCGTTTGACAAAGTTTTATACCAATGTGAATCCTGTTAAATAAATAAAATTAAAAATATATTTTTGCAAAAATGTTTTTTCACATTACAATACTTTAAACAGTTAAGTAATAATTGTGTGAATTATTTAAAATTATAAGAACAATAGGAACAATATGAATATTATGATAAAATATACGAAACACAAGATAAATTCAAATACTAGTCTACTAAACCTGTTATCCAAAAAAGATAATATTAATACTGTATTTCATTATTCATAAAAATGATAACACGTTGATATATTGCGTGTCTACTTTACAGTTTCATCTACGTTTATTTAGAAAAATTGCAATGCGGATGTACGCAAATTTCTCTCCTGCAATTTAGCCATTAAAGTGATAACGTCGATGTCGGTTAAATACAATAACGGTTCGTTTAAATAATGCTGGCTGTAATAAGTGATATTAATGTTTAACTGCATCTCTACTGCAACATGCGTAAATTCTTGGCATAATATTTATGGTGGGTGTTTTTATTATATCCGGTAGCGTTTAGCAATGTATTCACTACAAGTAACAGTAATTAATAATTAATTGAGAAGTTTATACTCATACATAATATGTAATATACTAATATACTAATTAATTAAAAATCGAGATAAGACCAATATTACATTTGGATAGGGCTTATCCTCGGGTGTTTTGGAATGTAATGTTCCTTATATTTTAAATTTTAAAAAATGTGTGGTTTATACGGTGATAATTGAGGGTACAGAGGTTGTCAGTCTTTTTCAATAACATTAAATACGAATAATAAATGGATAGTAGATGCTTTTGAATGGTGTTTTTCAAATTTTTTGGTTTTTCTTTATTTAATTCCAAATTAAATTTAAAATAAAATATAGTGTGCTGTTTGAATACCTAAATATAGTACTATGAGATGATAAGTGTCTTCCAACATGAATTTTCAGGTTTTGATTTTTATTTGATGATTCTTATGTATATTTTAACGCCCCTTTAATCCTTTTTTGCGTTTAGAATGTAGAAACTAAATTATATACTTTGCACCGCGTGGGGTAACTTTGCACCAACGTCCGAAAAATATTCATCGTGTAGCCATATGTGTAGTTTCTAATTTAACTGCGCAACATGTTAATCACAAGATGGAAGTGTCATCTGTAGATCTTGTGAGAGAGTGATTAGGAGATTTCTACATCAAAACCTAACTTTACGGGACTTGTTTATGACACCAATCTGTTGCAGTTTTGTTTAGTGTTGAAAAATTGCGTGTTCCGCCGATTCGTGTGTAATACTATCAGATAAGTCGCCATTTTAGTACCAGTTACACATCTTTGGCTATATATTTTGATAATTAGTTTATATTTAAAATCATCTGGTAAGTACTTGTTAACATTTTTAACACGTGGGGTAACTTTGCACCACAATATGGGGAGACTTTGCACCAACGTCAACCTGTGTTAAAACTGGTGAAACAATTTTTTTTTTAATTCACAAAATATATAAAAGACAGAAGAAAGGCAATAGGATATATCAGAAAAGACAAAGCGAATCCAGCGGGATGATGACACTGATGATCCAGTATTGCAGGACTCTTCAGATGAAGAATATCCCAATTTTCAAACATACTCGGAGCAAATGGTAAAAGAAATGGAAAAGGAAGAAAAAACTGCAATGATGGAAGGTACGAAATCTCTAGCAGATGCTCTTGGCATAATTGCCGCAAAGAGAGTTGTAGGAGAATACATGATTTTCAAATACGAAGGGAAATTGTTTTCTGGTAAAATAATATCATTGGAGTTGTAATTTCTTCTATGGTTAAATCTATCAAGTCGTGAAAATTGCCTGAAAATCCAGATGTTTCATACTATGATAGGGAGCATGTATTTGACAACATAAACCCCTCTACCATGGTAAATAGAAGAGGATTGTATCGAATTCCAGAAATGGAAAAGTTGGGTTGGCTGTAAATAATTAATTTGCAATGTGTCGTTTATGTTTTTTGAAGAAAAAATCAGTTCCATGAATAAATTTTGTGTGCTCTATTGATTTATGTTTTTAACTTCGCATCTTTCCTATATACAACGGAGTTTCGATCAAAATGATGTGATGGTGCAAAGTATCCTACTCAAAGGGGTAACTTTGCACCAAATTTATATAATAAATATTGCATAATAAATTACTCACATTACATATATTTTATATTAAATAGCAACTAATAACACTAAAGAACAAAATGCAACAAGCCCCATATTTTTAACGCGCTTCAAAAAAATTTCTGTTCAATTAAAGATACAAAACCTGAAAAATGGTGCAAAGTAACCTCATTTTACGGTATTTAAATTATATATATTTTTTAAATAGACAACATTATACTCAGTGGTAAAAACTACTGGAACTATTTCAAAATGCATGTATCTCTATTTATTTTTGGAAGTTACATTTGTCATCTCAGTGTGCAATATAGAATTTTTAGCTAATTTTGGACATATTTAAGAAAAATATATTTTTTTGGTGCCTCTTGTTGATAATTTCCTCATTTTGTATATAACCTACATCCCTGCAATTATGCACCATAAATAGATGCACATAAATTAGCATATTAACTCACACACCACGCCATTAGTGGTCAATAGTTTTCCATTTTCAACGCGTTATGCGCGTCGCGACGCATGGCAACCTGTTACATTTCTCTCAGGGCGCCTTGCGTCGCAACGACCCGGCATCGATCCGGCTCATTCATTACACGTTTACACGTAACACGGGCGGGTTTCTCTCCAGCCCCACAAAGTCCATCCACCATCCCCAGCAGACGTCCACCACTTTTTAGAGGTAAACACGCGCGCCGGCCAAACAAGCGTCCACGCCATTTCGAAATATCGGATATCCTGTTGCACGTAATCGCGCTTTCGCACACACCGAGCTGCTGGCTGCTCAATCCTACGCGACAGGCATCGCTTCAAATCAGTGCTAGTTTTTGTTTTGTGTGATTCAAGGGAAACCGGACGGAGGAAAATGGGCAAGCATTTTCAGACCGTGGCGGCCATGGCCTGCATGAAGAGTTTGCTGATGGTTTTCAACTTTGTGTTTTGGGTGAGTCACGACAATGTTCAATTAAACGATTCCCCACAATTTCAAATAATTATTTTTTTTAGTATATCATATACATCTACATTGGAGACTAATGCTCGATTTAGGGCCCGTTCTACAATTGACACTTAACTAAATAATAAGGCTATTCGTGGAATAAGTTTGACATATTGGCTTTAATATCTCAAACTTATTCCACGAATAGAATTATTCTCCGGTTAAATATGAATTGTAGAACCGGCCCTTAATCAGTTAAACTTTATTAGTACCCTAAATAATTTTCAAATTTATTGAGCAATGCACGGTTTTATTTTCTCTGCGATAAATTATAGCAAATACTATACTTGTTATTTTAGTATTTGCTATAATATATCGGTGGTAAAGCCCTCGGGCTAATAGCTATACAAATATTTGTATATCATGGTTTTCATTACGTAGTATCGGATTATCGACAGTTTTTAGTAGATAGTTATTAGTAATTCATGTGAATTTACCGGAAATTACATTGAAATAAAGTTCAACATATGGACTCCTAAGTGAATCCCATATGCCTACTTTCAATCATCAATGTTTATACGTCAGCCAATTAGGGGCAGGGTTTGATATGAGAAGGGTTGATCCAAACCCTCTGATAGGCTGACGCATAAGCGGTGAAGCATATGAGAGCCGGAATATAGGCTTTATATTCACTATATAAAAAAAATCGTCACGTACAGTTAATTTAAAGCGAAATGATGTCCTACGGGAGTGTAATCCAATTGCGGTTCAGAGCTAGATTAAAGTGCCACGAAGAAGTTTTATTACAAAAAGTTATTCTCTGTAGTTGAAACCTTCAAACTAGTCTAGCTAACTAGTTTGAAGGTTTCAACTACAGAGAATAACTTTTTCTACAATATTGGTAACAAAGGTTTTACCTACCTATTAGTATTTAAATTTATTTAATGTGAGAGAATTTTTACCGTACAACTATCTGTATGAAGAATAAAGGGTGCCTTATTCTTCATACAGATAGTTGTACGGTAAAAATTCTCTCACATTAAATAAATTTAAATACACGATCAATATTACTGTCAATATTTTAGAATAATGACAGTATTACTGTACGATAATATGTTTTAAATGTTTATTATTCTAAAATGTTGCTAGTATTACTCATCGTGTAAGGTATAGTAATGATAGAATGAAGAGAGTACTGATGTTTATCCGGATAATTGATAAATATAAATGGAGGATGAAGCAAATATTAATAGTACTAGGATTGACAGTATTATTGACCGTGTAAGGTGCCTTTATCATTAGATTTATAAAATATGAATCAATTTACATACAAAAATTCACACCACGCTGGAGACGTGTGTTCAAGTCCCACCGAATTTTTGAGCATATAAATTTATATTTTATTTCATATAGGGAATATATGTAGTATTCAGGGTGGTTGATAACTGAAGGACAGACATGAAATGTCATATCAAGCTTTGAATTCTTAACTGAAAATACGACCTATTGTTGCAATTTACTGTAAGTACTGTAAATTGTATTAAATTAATAATTAAATTATTAAACTTTTAATTATGATTTAATTTAAAACGAAAATTACGTTTTAACAAAAACAACAACCAATTATATTTTTAGCGTAATTTACAACCTATTTCATATTTAATCATCTAGAGTGCTGATTATGATTGATAGATTGTGTAATATCCGGCAGTATTAATAGAGCACATATGGCACGTATCCGTGTAATGTAAAGGACGTATTGTGTTTCGTGTTGTTGGGAATAACCGTATGCTTGATTAGGCGCGCAAAATCACGATGAAAGAAGCAATGGGATTCAAATGTATTATTTAGTACCGTATGCTGTGCAGTTAATCTCTTATTTTGTTCAGTTTTATAACACGTATCAGTGTTTATATGCGTGTGAATGCAACGGGTTATTTTATTTGTTATTTTGCATGATTAACTCGCTTTTACGTAATTTATATATAATTAGCTTTTAACATTTAATTACAATAATATTCTCGATTAATGTAAATGTGTTATCATATCAAAACAGTTCAAAATACTTAAAGTTAACAATAATGTATGTTCAGAAAATGCGTATTAATATAATTCTAAGGTCACAAACATTACATGCAGTTAGTATATATCTATACAAACATTATTTGTGATAGGATCGTATCATATTCTTTTATTCCCTGAGATGGAACACCTTTAATTATTATGTTGTTTTTGATTTTGAAAAGGAGTTCCCCTAAAAACTCTACGTTGCATGGAAGTTCTAAACTATACAAGAATGTAGTTTTTATGATCCTCAAATTTTAATTTTTTTTTTCTTCAATCGTTCACAACTTATAACTCCGTCTTTTAGTAAGCCCTGTATATAAATAAAGGCACATGAAGGTATGAACAACAAAGTTATCAACAATTTATAGAACATCTACCATACATTGTTGATAACTTTGTTGTTCATACCTTCATGTGCCTTTATTTATATACAAGGCTTCCTAAAAGATGGAGCTATATTTAATTGTAATTTGTATCAATACAAATATTCATTCAGCTGGCAAGTATTGCAAAAGAAGGCATACTAATAAAATAAACTAGAATACAATAGAATAGATTAGCTATAAGTTTTGAACGATTGAAGAAAAAAATGAAAATTTAAAAATCACTAAAAAGTTATAAAAACTATATTCCTAGATAGTTATATACATCATACAGTGGATATCCTGTAATTACGAGCTACAGTTGACTTATAAAATGGCCCTTTAGTAATATTATGTATAAATTGTATGCCAAACTAAATTCTAAAAAATATTGTAAAAATATCTATAAAAACAACTTTTACTAACAATAGTTAGTCCGTTTTTGTCAATATTTGTCTATTTTAATCTGCGTTTTCAGGCGAGTTCGATGCTTGATTAAATTTGCAAATGTGAGTCCATCGGGCGTAAAATATTCCAGGATCAAAGTACTGGCAACGCAAAGTAAGCAGCTTGTCTGTTCCATCCCGGTGATTTCAAAATTTCACGATTCCCTGGAGAAAAGCTGCAAACTCAATTACAGGCTTGCTGTAGTATATTAAAACGAAATATTCATAAATGCTTTTATAAATGCTATGTTTGGCTAAAAGCCGCTCTGTCGGATAGGGTTTAGGAAGCCAAATACATAATTTTATTTGTTGCGGACTAAAAGCTCTAATGGGCAATTATCAAAATGTGTATAGGGAAAAATTTTGTTACCCGTACAATTAATGAGATTTTATTAAAAATTCTGACAAATAAATTATAACAATATGTTTCAAACTAGGCTTCCTCGCAATGTTTCCATCCATAACTTAGGAAACCTGCTGTGAAAAAGATTACTGTTTCCATTAATATTTAGATACCATGAATGGGTCGATAGCCAATTTGCTGACCAACAATAAAAGGGAATTATAGCGTGGTGGGTTTTAAAATGATTCCTAAAGTATCTAATGTAATAGTAATATTCTCATTTTCGCATATTGCTCCGTTGATAGAATAGAAAAGTGACACAGCCTATTTCAAAGTAGAACTGTTTTAAAATAGGAAGGTTATTAATAATTTATATATTTCACAGTTTTTCAGAGGTTTTCTGTGAAGTTAAGGTAATGACGGAGTGATTAAACTCCTCTGAGCTTCTCCCTTGGCTGGCAGAAATGCCTCACGGCTGATAGCCCTATAAATAATTTTAATTTGAACTTGTGCCTCTCTCTTCAGTTGTTTATATTTATTTTTTAGGAATTCATTATTTGGGTTTAATTTCTGCCTGTGAAAATAATAATTCCTCTCTTTTATTATGTTCGCAATCTCCAAGTTGACCCATTCATTGCATTCCATTCTTTTGAAGGTTGTTTGTTTTGTATTTTGTTTCGTCAAATCGGTTAAGATTTTTATTAATTTATCAAATGAGTCGATTTTATCGAAGTTTTGTTTAAATCCAATTTTAATTTTAATTAATTTTCTTCTTTGTAGTTGGTATATATTTATTTTTTGTTTTATTATTTAGCAACCATGTTGTTAAAATAGCATTGTGGCCCGATAAATCACTTGATATTATTTGAAATTTTAAGCTTTTGTTTACGATTTGTAATGTGATCTATTATAGAATTAGCTGTTGTAAGATTATCATGATCAATTTTATTCATTACTTCGTATCCTTGTTCTTCTATCATTTCCTTATATTCCATTACTGACTTATTCGTTTGTGCGATATTAATATTTAAATCGCCTAATATTATGTTTGATTCAAGATAGTTTTTTTTAAAATTATCTTAAGATCTGTTAATCGGCTCATATATGATTAGCATGATTAAGCTATCGGAAGTTTGCGATTAGCTCGGAGGTAGGTTCATGTACCATAGTTTCAGAAAATAATGCACTTAAATAGCAATCAAACCGAATACAAATTAACTAGCCTTTTCCACTAATTGTATTCTCTCTATCAATCTAATTTAAAATTTAATTAGAGAGCAAAGTAAACGCAACCGCAATTATTATATATATAGCCAGCAAGCGTGTTTCCACTCAGTAAATAACCTTCCGCTTCTTATTATCATTCACGCGCGCAATAATTATAATATTCACGCTGCACAAACCAGGCTGAATGAAGCATTATTTCGGAAGATAATTCAAATAATATATGCTCGAGGAAATATATAACAAAACCATACCAGTCGTTTATGGTAGTAGTGGCAGTAGTGCAATATCTTTAAGATCGTTTTAGACAAGACAATTTCCTAGCTCAAAAGTTTGAATTGATGAATTCATATATCCTCCTCTCATACAATTTGTTCTTGACAAATAAAACGCGTTTTATTTGTCAAGAACAAATTGCATATGAAGGTATGAACAACAAAGTTATCAACAATTTATGGTAGATGTTCCATAAATTGTTGATAACTTTGTTGTTCATACCTTCATGTATATATGTTCATATATCCTTCTCTCATACAATCTGCTCTTGACAAATAAAACGCGTTATATTTTTCCATTCGATCTACCATTCAATTCAATATTTCAAATAATTTGCTGTGTGATACGAGACAATTTAGATTGTCTCGCATCTTGACTAACTTTTGAGTCAAGAAATTGTCTTGTCTAAAACGTTGAAAGCAAATTCCACGCCACATCATTGAATAGCGTACAGTTACATGAGTTATTGGCTATAAAAGCGACACCTCAAATAATTGCAAGCTATAAAGTTGTGATCTTAATCTTGCTCATGTTTATTTAAATCTGAAAGGCATTTATAAATAAATTGTGCAGTTAATATTTGTATTCATATATTTTCCAGCACGTTAAAATAAAATACATGCTAGAAATTATATTTTTTCTCTCATATGGGCAATTCAAGCTAGTCGGTAGCAGAAAATGAATCTAGTGGGTAATCTGTACGCATAAAATGTATTTTCTCATCATACATGTGACAATATGTGCAAGATTTGTGTAGTTATATATTAAAAATGTATTAACAACCACGCCTTACTGTCCAAGTGATCAAAATCGTGTAATTTTATCTAATCAGCTGATCAAACGATAACAAAGATCAGCTGTTTACCCACTAGTTCGATGAAAACTGTTGACATTTGAATGGCCAATAGCTAAGTAGAAATAAAAGAACATTATTCATAATTGGCAGATAGTTCATTTTACACTCGTGTTAACTAAGAAAAAAATATAATTTTAGGAAATACCTTGTATATATTGTCGCCTAAAGCCCCTAGGAAAGTGGTCGCTTAAAAGCGAAATTTTCGTTAATTGGTATTTCTTTAAGCTAGTAAACCAAAAATTCCATACTTTTATGACAGTTAGACGAATACGTTCGAAATGAGTGGTTTCAAGAATCTCACTCCAGACATAAATGTTACTTTAAACAAATATGTTGTTATTTTAATGTAACATTCTGGTCTCACAGAGAAATAAAGAATAAAACTATTAATACAATGTATATTTAATGTTTTCAATGAGAAATATAAGGGTGTTTTAGTTTTTATTCATAATGGCGTGATGCAAAGTCATGTGATATAGGTCAAACGATTAATTTAGGTATTAAAATTGCAGCAAACCCAATTACCATTAATTTCTGTAGAAAGTAGTGTAAACAATAAATTTTTTGTAAACAATTTAATATTCTCTTAAAATGAACTAATCGCTCAGCGATGATTATTAAAACCAACTTTCCATCTAATTGTGTAATTCCCGTCATTTCTGACACTCTCTGTTTTTGTCGCTGCCGTTGACTTTTGTTAGATTAGGAAAGTATGCTGGCAGGAAGGAAGCACTTACGTAAGAAAATTGTCGCAGCAAATTGCGAGTGGGAAAAACAAAGCGGTTCATTATGAAACAAACGGCATGCAGTGTCCGTCCGACAGAAATAAATTGCAGAAGAGAAACAATCGTGGGATGAATTAATCTTACAAATGAATAAAATGGGCGCAAGAAGAAAAAACTGGATGTCACTGCTAAATGTAATTTAACTACATTTATTTAAAAATATAAATCGAATATTTATTAGATACATAGATAGATAGATAGATAGATAGATATATAGATAGATAGATAGATAGATAGACAGATAGATAGATAGATAGATAGATAGATAGATAGATAGATAGATAGATAGATAGATACATAGATAGATAGATAGATAGATAGACAGATAGATAGATAGATAGATAGATAGATTAGATAGAATTAGTGTTAATATGCTACATAAGCATTTACATAAATGATAAAGTAACATTGGTATCAATCTATCAATCTATCAATCTATCAATCTATCAATCTATCAATCTATCAATCTATCAATCTATCAATCTATCAATCTATCAATCTATCAATCTATCAATCTATCAATCTATCAATCTATCAATCTATCAATCTATCAATCTATCAATCTATCAATCTATCAATCTATCAATCTATCAATCTATCAATCTATCAATCTATCAATCTATCAATCTATCAATCTATCAATCTATCAATCTATCAATCTATCAATCTATCAATCTATCAATCTATCAATCTATCAATCTATCAATCTATCAATCTATCAATCTATCAATCTATCAATCTATCAATCTATCAATCTATCAATCTATCAATCTATCAATCTATCAATCTATCAATCTATCAATCTATCAATCTATCAATCTATCAATCTATCAATCTATCAATCTATCAATCTATCAATCTATCAATCTATCAATCTATCAATCTATCAATCTATCAATCTATCAATCTATCAATCTATCAATCTATCAATCTATCAATCTATCAATCTATCAATCTATCAATCTATCAATCTATCAATCTATCAATCTATCAATCTATCAATCTATCAATCTATCAATCTATCAATCTATCAATCTATCAATCTATCAATCTATCAATCTATCAATCTATCAATCTATCAATCTATCAATCTATCAATCTATCAATCTATCAATCTATCAATCTATCAATCTATCAATCTATCAATCTATCAATCTATCAATCTATCAATCTATCAATCTATCAATCTATCAATCTATCAATCTATCAATCTATCAATCTATCAATCTATCAATCTATCAATCTATCAATCTATCAATCTATCAATCTATCAATCTATCAATCTATCAATCTATCAATCTATCAATCTATCAATCTATCAATCTATCAATCTATCAATCTATCAATCTATCAATCTATCAATCTATCAATCTATCAATCTATCATTTCTTGGAGGTATATTGTTGAATCTCTTGTTATTACCTCAAACATTTTAGATATTTTTCAACTTAGTTCACTTCCTTGTAATATTGTTTGGTGCGGATTAATTTTCATTATAATATTATAATTTGCATCAAGATGATGCATACCGATGTAATAATTGGCACTGCGGGCTTAATATTGGTTATTCCTGTTCGTAACACGTGTCCAGATTATATTGCAATAGGATTTATTGGAGCTACTCAGTTCATAGTTGATCCCTCACGTTTAAAATATCTTTCAAATGCGCCTGCGATTAAAATTGTACTATAAATCCAGCTTTACAATTGTGGCAATTTTCCCAAATTTGATGGATAGATGGAACATAAATATATGGATAGTTCAGACGATTGATGATGATGACACAAAATGTCCAAAAGGTCACTAACACATAACATAACAGGTGATAAGATGATATGATATGATATGATATGAGATTAGAGGTTTGACACCGGGCAGGTGAGATAATGACCTTGATGATGTCAAGGTCATTATCTCACATGCCCGGTGTCAAACCTCTAATATCATATCATATCATATCATCTTATCACCTCTTATCATCTTATCACCTCTTATCATGTTATCATCTGTTATGTTATGTGTTAGTGCCCTTTTGGGCATTTTGTGTCATCATCATCAATCGTCTGATCTATCCATATATAGATGAGATAATGACATTGACACCTGACAGGTGAGATAATAAAGATGACACCTTTACTGATAAGAAAAGTTTCCACGGTCCCGATTTGTTTCCCAGGCCCAATCCATTACCTACTTGATGGATAGATAGATTCTCGAAACACACGTTTTAAAAAAATTCTGTGTTTAATTATATGTATTCCCAAAAACTATATTGCTGAACCCGCTACTACTATATATATTATTTGATAATAAAAAATTAAAATCTCTTTTTAACGCATTTACAATCCAATAATAGATCAGATTGTAATATTGATTGCTCTAAATCCGTTCAATAAATCTCGAACCGTTCACAATATTTGCAATAACTGTATTAGATCCAACCCGTTGCGCCGCATTCCGATGCGGATTAATGACTATTCGTTTTCCCATGCACGTCGACCGAATTATCTCCTCAATTAAACATCGTTTTAGTCGCGCGATTCATCGTGGCTTCGTGTCCACGTTGTTTCCAAAGTAAACATGTAATTACAGAACGCGGAGACGTCGGCCTGCCTGATGGACTAATGACGTAATAATTGCGGCTGATATTTTTTCTGTTTGTATGTTGCAGATATCCGGCATTGCCATCCTCTGCATCGGGATATGGATGGAGGTAGAGCTGTATAAGTATATGGAGATGAGCACGGAGTTTTCTGATGCTGCGCCGTTCGTGCTAATTGCCATCGGCGCGTTTATTATCCTGATTGGGTCCTTGGCGTGCTGCTGCACGGTTAAAGGACAGCCGGTGTTGTTGTATGTGGTAGGTGCTTTGGTCGATTTTAAATATACGAGGCATATCCAGAAAGTAAGAGTACTGAATTTTTGTAGGTGTTAAAATTTTTTATTTAAACAAAAAAATTACGTGAAACTTTAGTACATAATAAAAGCTATTTTTCGACATAATCGCCATTCCTCTCTATGCAGGTGGTGTAGCGAGGTATCAATTTTTTGATGCCTTCCTCGAAGTAGTTTCCCGCCAACTCCTTCGTCCACTTCTCCAACTCCTCCTTTACCTCCTCGCCGGTTAAATACCTTTTTCCACCCATGTGCAGCTTCAGGGAGGTAAAGAGATAGTAATCTGAAGGTGCTAGATCAGGGGAATGCGCGGGATGGTTCACTCCTTTTGTCAGCATGCCTCTCCTCTTGTTCTGAATCGCCCTCCGCAATTTTTTTAAGGTCTCACAGTATCTGGCAGAGTTGATGGTCTCCCCTTGAGGCAGATATTCGATTAAAATTATGCCTTGACAGTCCCAAAACACGGATGCATGACTTTCTTGGCTGAAATTGTGATTTTGAACTTTTTGGCAGAGGGTGAAGAGGTGTGACGCCACTGTTGAAACTGTCTTTTGGTTTCGGGCGTGTGGTGTGCCCCAAGTTTCATCTCCAGTTACGATGGAGCGGAGAAATTCATCTCCATGGAGTTCCCAGCGCCTCAAAAACTCTTGCCCGGCCTCCACTCGATTCAACTTGTGCTGGTCTGTCAGTTGTTTTGGGACCCACCTCGCGGACAGTTTCCGATATCCGAGGGTTTCTGTGATTGTTTCGTGTAGTAGAGATTTGGAGATTTGCGGAAACATCGCAGAAAGTTCATCCACAGTCAATCTGCGATCGTCACGGAGCGGATTTTCAATTTTTTCCACAATTTCGTCAGTCACAATTGAAGGTCTTCCGCTCCTCTGATCATCATGCACAGACGTACGACCGTTTTTAAACTCGCGACACCACTTGTACACATTCGTACGATTCATAGCTTTATCACCATATGCAGTTTTCACCTCATTATAAATCTCAAATGGAGGTTTTCCCTTCCAAACGAGATAACGGATGACGCCGCGTATTTCGCACTTGGCGAAGATTGGATTGACATTATTCACGAAACTTGTTGTCGTGTCAACAGTTCTCAGCGTACTGACCTCGAACCGGTCTCGGTGCAAACGGGAGCAGTCAGGCTACACTGTCGTGTGGCCAACATGATGAAAATAAAATCCCTCCGACCGTGAGAGCCTCAGTACTCTTACTTTCTGGATATGCCTCGTATATATATATATATATATATATATATATATATATATAACAATTACATTATCTATTCATGAATCCCTATATCCCAGGGCGTTAACTAGCTTTTTTGGGACTCTGGGCAAGACCATCATTATTTTTAGACATTCCGAGCGTTCTTCGTCTTCTGAGCTAGTATGGCCACGTTCAAATTCAGCTACCCTACATTTAAGGTGGCTAATGATGATGCAGTGCCCCTGTACACGGCATTCGACTCGTCTTTCATTTTCGTATTGCATTTCAAAACCAAATATTTGATGACTGCTCTGAGCGATGGACAAAATCGAGTAACGGATTTTGTTCCATTGCTCAGATCGTCTCACTCAAGCGATTGTCAAGAAGAAATGACGCGTCGGAAATGCCCGAAATCAAAGTGAGCGATTAAGAAAAGATGCACAAACAGATTTCCTAGATTTTGTTGATGAATGTTGCTGTGTACATGGTAGTTTCGAGAAATTTTTCAAAGCACGCTCGTATGTTTACGGAATTACAGATTACAGTTGTGGATATTAAAAATGTAAATATTCAAAGAATTACAGATTACAGTTGTGGATATTGAAAATTTAAGTAATTATTCAAAGAAATTACAAAAAGTTAGAAAAAATTCCAGAGTTCCTCCATCTTGTAATTTTAATCTCCCAAGAATATACCTTTGTCTCCTTATTATATTATTATATAAGTTACTATATTTGAAACTCACCTTACATGATTCCAATGAAAATGAACATGTCGGAAAGATGCGATCAATCTCAAACTGCTTTACAATCTCGTGGACGCTCCTGACCGCACATAACATTGATTGTCTCACTGAAAATTTACACGCAAGTCCGAAAATCACCGGCCGCTGACAAGCCACCAATAAATGGAATTGTCAGTAGTGTCTATTTTGACAATTGAATTATTTCTTTGTTGCAGTACGGAGGATTTCTGGCGTTAATTTTCGTGCTGGAACTCGGGGCCGGCATCTCAATTTTCGCGTATCGCACGAAATTGATGGCTGGTTTCGATAAGGGTTTGAACCAGAGCATGATCGACTACCGTACTGAATCGTTGGCTAAAGTTGCCGACTTTGATGCCATCCAAGCAAACGTAAACACTTTTAGATACTATTTTTACTACTACTACTACTACTACTACTACTACTAGATACTACTAAAAATATACGAATATTGACGAATATTGACCAATATTGACGGATATTGATGAATATTGACGGATATTGACGAATATTGACGAATATTGACGAATATTGACGAATATTGACGAATATTAACGAATATAGGCGAATATAGGCGAATATTGACGAATATTGACGAATATTGGCGAATATTGACGAAAATTAATGAATATTGATGAATATTGACGAATACTGTCAAAACTGTTAATTTAATTCATTGAGTCGTATGGTGGCCACACCAGACATTTATTAATTTCAACAATATTGAATATAAATTCGTATTTAGTTTGTGGGAGTCGTGTGTGAGGGTTGTGAAGTTCGAAAAAAGGTTGTAGGATTTGGGTGAGGAAAGACTGGTGCGGGCGGTATGGATGAGGTGTAAGAGTAGGACGGAGAGTGGATAGAGGAAGGATGTATAAAAGAGTAGGTATGTATGAGGTGTGGGTAGAGGAGAAGCTGAGAGTATACCGAAGAGAGTAGAGTATACAGAAGAAGGAAAGCGTGGATGGGGTACACGCCCATACGCTGTGTAGTAAGGAGAGCGACACGTGGTGGCACCTTAACAAGGAATGTGAGGGAGTGAAAGCAGAGTGGGTTGGAAATTACAGAAAGCTGAATGAATGGTTAGGAGAGGATGGGAAAGGCGTGAAAATCTGGATGCTGACATGGGAGAGGTAATTGGCGAGGGAGGAAGAGGTTTAGTGTGTAGGAAGAGGGCGTAGAATGAATATGTATTTTATGTTAATTGGTATTTTTTCCCTTGTTCTTTTTTGCGGGGTATTGAGGGTATTGTATTTTGTAGAATGGATTTTCGGTGCGGGTATGCCAAATAAATGTCTTTGTTTGCGTATTTGGTTTAGGTGATATATTATGTATGATATACGTATACTTGTAGTTATATAAATGACACATTTGTACGAAAACATCTACTTTTAACTATTTTAACATATCTATTACAAAACCACTCACGAAAATACGTTACGATACGAATACGATAACAGGATTGACCAGTACGTCAATAATTTGAAGATCAAAAAATACATTACAACCATGAAATAAACAATACTCTAATGCCCGTATTCACAAACATCCCATAAACTTTATAGGTCCCATAAGCTATTGAATGGAAAAATTAACAACATCATTGTGACAGAATATGCCAAAAACAAATGTCAAATACCTTGAATAGCGCTTGCGATTGGAGCTTTGATGACACCTTTTGTTTAATTATTCAGTGTTTCTAATTGAAAGAATCTAAAGTAACTACATTCCCTAGATAATGTATTTATTGTTGCTATAACAACGAAGACTTATGGGTTCAATAGCTATTGATAGATTTATGGAACGTTGGTGAATACGGGGGTAAAGCCCTGGTTTCCTAGGAGAACGGTCGCTTTAAAGCGGCCGCTTTTGACGTCATTCACAAATCACAAAGGTCGTTGTTTTAAGTATATGTAATAGAAGAACTCACAATTTTTCGTCGTAATTCATTGCGTTTTTGCAGTACGTTGAGGTATTACACTTTATAGGAAACTATATTCGTTTATTACACGTAGAATTATTTTTGTGACGTAAAAATGACGTCAAAAGCGGCCGTTTTTAAGCGACCTCTCTCCTAGGAAACCAGGGCTTTACATAAATAAAACATAAGTCACTTCTGTATGTCTGAATACACGAATCTAGTTAGTTCAGAAAGTAGATATTTGTTTTGTCGCCTTTTAAGACCGTAATCCCCGACAACAATACAACATTCAAGCGATACAACAACAAAATGTGTGTACAACACTACATTTTCATACCATGATTGTTGATATCGCGTGTCGTTGTGGGGATAAGTATCAAAATAGACACAAACTTACAATTTGACATCCCAGTTACATTGCTGCGGAAATCACCATGCAACCGACTGGCTGAACCTGCCGCACCCGCTCCCCATCCCGAACTCCTGCTGCAAGAAGGAAAATTGCGACACCGCCGACGAGGACCAAATTTACATGCAGGTAACACATAATTACACACAAAACAATATGAACAGTTATATTGTTTGTTGCAATTGTTCTAGGGTTGCTACGATAAGGTCATCGGATTTTTGGATGCCAACATTGGAATAGTCGCAGGCGCAGCTATAGGCATCGCGTTTTTCCCACTAGTCGGTGTAATTCTCTCCTGCTGCCTGGCAAGGTCCGCAAATAAGGCCAAATATGAACAAATGGCTTAGAGTTATTCAATTTTATAAAAAAAAATCTCCTATGCTACTCGTATATTAAATATAAATAATTACTTATGGGCCGTGGCTGATCTCTTACAACGTTCAGAAATTTAATTGATTGATAAATCACACATGGTAAAATATTAATTCATTTATAATATTGCGACTTTCAAGCTCTATACGGGACGGTTTGAACTTGTTTAGGATCAACATTACAATCTGTGACTTTTTGAGACCGCTGCTTTAAAACAATAGAGTGGATATGCACTGAAATAAACTACTAGAGACAATTTTTTATATCTATATGGTAATTAATATCGCACATATCAAATTGGGAGCACTGTATCATGGTCGTATGGGAAAATCTGATTCATCCAATAGTAGTTTTATGCATCCATGTTGTCTAAATTAATATATGTGATAATCCGTCAGGAATAACCATTCAAAAATTCACATCTAATTAGTCAAACACTGTCGCTAGAGAAATCCAATAACTCATTGGACTATGTGTGATTAATTAAAGACATTATGAACATCTTGCATTACAACCCTCCGTGGTGCAGTTGGTAGCGCGACGGCCGCTAGACAAATATTAATTAATTGGGAACTAGAACCCACAGTCCCACCGGAGTGTGAGTTTTTGAGCTTAAATTAATTAATATATGTAAATCTGGTGATAATTCATACTGCGCAATGACCTCTCTCTCTAAATTATATATATATATATATATATATATATATATATATATATATATATTATAATGTATTTGTATATTGCAGTCAAACATAATTCTACCCACATAATAGGAATGTTAAAAGTTTAACAATCATAGAATATTGCAGTGAAGGCTAAATTTACCCACAAAATCCCTAATTCCTATTATGTGGGTAGAATTATGTTTTACTGCAATATACAAATACATTATATATATATATATATATATATATATATATATATATATATTTCCAAAGATTTACTATTTATATGTTAAAAGTTTATTAAGAATCAGAGAATATTGCAGTGAAGATTAAATTTACCCACAAAATCCCCAATCCCTATTATGTGGGTACATTTATGTCTCACTGCAATATACAAAAGCAAAAACAGAAGGAAAAGCAAGTTGAAAGAGCATACCAATGAAAAAATATAAATAATAATGCTTGTAATTATATAATAATTGAGTAAGAGAGGTATATTGAAAAGAAACTCAAAAAGACTCATGATAAAAAACCTTCTGCACACATTTGTCCCTGTCTCTTCATGTCATAGAACAGAAAGGGACAAATGTGTGCAGAAGGTTAATTATTATGAGATTTTTTAAAGGTATATGTGAAGACCAAGTACTTACGTAGGTCCTCAAATATCAGTGTTGCAACACTTTAAACACTAGTATAGTCTGAGGCAAACTTTACATAAAACGAAGGAGATGAATAAAACTACTAATGATTATTCATCTCCTTCATTGAAAATGAATTACCACATAGTAGACGCCTCGGCCATTGTAAGAAACCACTCACGTCCAATTATGTGTGATTTACTACTCTTAAAATATTTATATTACAAAAAAAAAACAGCTTCATTGCTTCTACGTGTCTATATAAATATACCTTACAACAACGATCGTATTTTTCGAGGACACCTATACACTTTCAAATACACAATTTACTACTAACTCAATTTCTCAACGTGTTTATCAATTTCAAAAACAATTTCTCTCGAGAAACGAAGACTTGTCTCTAATTACTACCGTATACAATTATTACAAATTGAATTCTACTCACTGTTTTTAAAACATTTGAATGTGATTGATGTCGATTCTACTTACGGTGATTATGTATCTTACTGGTGATATTATAAATATATTTATTTTAATTATGGATGTAAGGAAAATATACTACTATAAATATATGAAATATATCTAAAATGTCATTTGATTTCTTTGTTATAATTAAAGCACCTTACACGGTCAATAATACTGCCAATCCTAGTACTGTCTGTATTAGCTTGAATCCTCCTTCAATATTATATCAAGTAATCAATTATTCGGATAAACATCAATATTTTATTCATTCCATCATTACTATCCCTTACCTTGACCGTGTATGGTGCCTTATTAAGGTATTGAGAGCAAAAGTAACCCTCTAATTTTAACAATCTAGTTTTATATTACTATCATTATTATTTTCTTTTCTTCTCTCTCTGTATTTGAGGGTTCGCCCACTTTTGCTTTCAATTCTTTAATTATAACTTATTATTTTGTTATATTATTTATTATGATTATTTTTTTGTTTTATTTATGTAAACTAATAGTAATTATTGCTACCCTTTTCTACCACAATATGGTGTCAGGATTATGTTATTTCTTCTATACTTTTATTATTGTTTTCCCTTCTTTTCTATCTCTTTCCAGTTCTTTTGCTTCATCCAGTTTTTTCTTTCCTTTCCTATAATATACGACAAGAAATAAAATTGAAAATACACCAGTTCAAGTGGCAACAAGGAATGTGAGAACTATATAGGAAGTTGGGAAGATACACAGTACAAGTCAATCCAGTTTTTTCTTTCCTTCCCTAGTAACTCTTATCAGACAGAGTTACTAGGAAAGGAATGGGTAAGAAATATGCCACTGATTTATTTGTCTATATTCCATACTATTACCCCACTCTTGAGATGGTTATCATTCCTACCTGAGTAGTTCCAGAGCTACACAGTGTAAGTCAAGAAATGGTTTGACTCCGAATTAACATCTTAGGACTAAGTGAAGTGGTGGCTAAATACAGACGCTACCTCAAACGGTACCATATACTACTATGGTACAGTTTGGGGTAGGGTCTGTATTTAGTTAACACTTCATTTAGTCCTAAGATGTTAATTCGGAGTCAAACCATTTCTTGACTTACACTGTGTAGCTCTGGAACTACTCTGGAAGGAATGATAACCATCTCAAGAGTGGGGTAATATTATGGTAGATAGACAAATAAATCAGTGGTATATTTCTTACCCTTTCCTTTCCTAGTAACTCTGTCTGATATAGTTACTAGGAAAGGAAAGAAAAAACTGAATAGACTTGTATTGTGTATCTTTCTAGCTTCCCATAGGGTTCTCACAATCCTTGTTGCCACTTGAACTGGCGAATTTTCAATTTTATTCCTTGTGGTATATTAGCTCAAACAACCATCCCCCTACTACTATTTACTAGTAGTTATTCGTTGTTCTAACTTAAAAGATACAAGAGATATTGAACTCAAAATGAACAATTTAGTTTCTTCATTCACTTTTACTATGGAATAATGTATCTATCATTAAATATCTTCAGTTTCTCGGGAAATGCAGAAGCATTGTGACCCAGAAAAAAGTGGAATTGCATAAATTAGTATAAATGTTGCTCTAACTTAAAAAATATAAGAGCTATTGAACTCAAAATTGAAAATTTAGTTTCTTCATTACATATTACTATGGAAATATATCTTCAAATATATTCAGTTTCCCGAGAAATATAGAAGAATTTTCACGACGAAAATAGTTAAATTGCATGAACTAGGATATATGTTGCTCTAACTTAAAATATACAAGAGATATTGAACTCAAAGTGGAAGATTTAGTTTCTTCATTCATTTTATTATAAAAAAATTTATATATCTTCAAATATCTTGACTTTCCTAGAAAATAGACACGAGTTTTCATCGAGAAAATATTTGATTCATATAAAGTAGCATATATGTTGCTCTAACTTTAAAAATACAAGATGTATTAAACTCATAATGGAAAATATAGTTTCCTTATTCAATTTTACGAAAGAAAACTGTATTTATCTTCATATATCTTCAGTTTCCTCGAAAATACATAAGGTTTTATATCGAGAAAATAGTTAAATATGATAACTTAAAATATGTTAGTGATATTGAATTCAAAATGAAAAATTTAGTTTCTTCATTCAATATTACTAATGGAAAATGTATCTCTCTTTAAATATCTTCAGTTTGCCAGGAAATGCAGAAGAATTTTGACCGAGAAATTAGTATAAATGATGCTCTAACTTAAAAAATTTAATAACTATTGAACTCAAAATGGAAAATTTAGTTTCTCCATTAAATTTTACTATGGAAAAATGTAACTATATTCAAATATCATAAATTTCCCAAGTAATACAGAAGGATTTTCAACGAAAAATAGTTGAATGACATAAAGTAGTATATATGTTGCTCTAACTTAAAATATACAAGAGATATTGAACTCAAAGTGGAAGATTTAGTTTCTTCATTCAATTTTATTATAGAAAATTTATATATCTTCAAATATCTTGACTTTCCTAGAAAATACACACGCGTTTTTATCGAGAAAATATTTGAATAGCATAAACTAGCATATATATTGCTCTAACTTTAAAAATACGTGGTATTAAACTCAAAATGGAAAATATAGTTTCATTATTCAATTTTACTAAAGAAAACTGTATTTATCTTCATATATCTTCAGTTTCCTCGAAAATACATAAGGTTTTATATCGAGAAAGTAGTTAAATATGATAAAGTAGCATGTGTATTGCTCTAACTTAAAATATGCTAGTGATATTGAACTCAAAATGGAAAATTTAGTTTTCATTCAATGTTACTATGGAAACATTTATCTATCTTTAAATATCTTCAGTTTCTCAGGAAATGCAGAAGAATTTTGACAGAGAAAATAGTCGAATTGTATAAATTAGTATAAATGATGCTCTAACTTAAAAAATATAAGAGCAATTGAATTCAAAATGGAAAATTTAGATTCTCCATTAAATTGTACTGTGGAAAAAATTATCTATCTTCAAATATCATCAATTTCCCAAGAAATACAGAAGAATTTTCTACGAAAAAATAGTTGAATGGAAGTAGTATATATGTTGCTCTAACTTAAAAAATATAAGAGCTATTGAACTCAAAATGGAAAATTTAGTTTCTTCGTTCAATTTTACTATAGAAAAATGTATATACCTACAAATAGCTTGACTTGCCTAGAAAATACACACGCGTTTTTATCGAGAAAATATTTGAATAGTATAATGTAGCGTATATGTTGCTCTAACTTTAAAAATACAAGATGCATTAAACTAAAAATGGAAAATATAGTTTCCTTATTCAATTTTACTTAAGAAAACTGTACTTATTTTCATATATCTTTAGTTGTTTTAAAAAAATACATTAAGGGTTTATATCGAGAAAATAGTTGAATATGATAAAGTAGTATTTGTATTGCTCTAACTTAAAATATGCTAGAGATATTCAATTCAAAATAGAAAATTTAGTTTCTTCATTCAATTTTACTATAGGAAAATGTATATATCTTCAAATAGCTTGATTTTCCTAGAAAATACACACGCGTTTTCGCCGAGAAAATCTTTGAATATCATAAAGTAGCATATATGTTGCTCTAACTTTAAAAATACAAGTTGTATTAATCTCAAAATGGAAAATATAGTTTCATTATTCAATTGTACTTAAGAAAACTGTATTTATCTTCATATATCTTTAGTTTCCTCGAAAATACATTAAGGGTTTAATCGAGAACATAGTTGAATATGATAAAGTAGCATTTGTATTGCTGTAACTTAAAATAAGGTAGTGATATTCAATTAAAAATAGAAAATTTAGATTCCTCATCAAATTTTACTATAGAAAAGTGTATATATCTTCAAATATCTTCATTTTCCTAGAAGATCTACAGGATTTTTCAACGACAAAATAGTGAATATCAAAAAGTAACATTTATATTGCTCTAACTTCACAAATACAAAGGATAATGTATTCAAAAATTTGTTTCTTCATTCAATTTTACTATATAAGACTCTATATATCTTCAAATATCTTTACTTTCCTGGAAAATATATAAGTTTTTCCATCATGAACTTTTTGCAATGTAAGTAGTTTGTCTTGTATATTGCTTTAAGTCAAAAAATACAAAATATTTTGAATAGTAACTAGATTATTTAGTTTCTTCTTTCAATTTTTCAATGAAAAATTCTATATATCTTCAAATATCTTATTTTTTCTACGAGATATTCAGAATATATTTCAACGAGAAAATAGTTAAATATCAAAAAATTGCATTTATGTTGCTCTAACTTCAAAAATACAAGAGATAATGTATTGAAAATTGAAAATTTAGTTTCTTCATTCAATTTTACTATAGAAAAATGCATATATCTTAAATAAATATCTTTACTCTGCTAGAAAATATATAAGGTTTTTCATCGTTAATTTTTTGTAATGTAAGAACTCTTATACATTGTTTTAACTCTAAACACACGAAATATTTTGAATAGTAATTAGACAATTTAATTTCTTCAATCAATTTTTCTATACAAAACTCTATATATCTTCAAATATCTTCACTTTGCTAGGAGATATACAGAGCTTTTCAATGAGAAAATAGTTGTATATAAAAAAATTGCATTTATGTTGCTCTAACTTCAAAAATACATGAGATAATGTATTCAAAATTGAAAATTTAGTTTCTTCATTCAATTTTTCTATACAAAACTCTATATATCATCAAATATCTTCACTTTCCTAGGAGATATACAGGGTTATCAATGAGGAAAAAAAAATGAATATCAAAAATAACATTTATGTTGCTCTAACTTCAAAAATACAAGAGATAATGTATTCAAAATTAAAAATTTAGTTTCTTCATTCAATTTTACTATAGAAAACTGCACATATCTTCAAATATCTTTACTCTCCTAGAAAATATATAAGGTTTTTCATCGTAAAATTTTTGTAATGTAAGTAATTTGACTCGTATATTGCTTTAACTCAAAAAATACTAAATATTTTGAATAGTAACTAGAAAATTTAGTTTCTTCATTCAATTTTTCAATTGAAAATTCTGTATATCTTCAAATATCTTCACTTTCCTAGGAGATATACAGGGATTTTCAACGAGAATATAGTTGAATATGAAAAAATTGCATTTATGTTGCTCTAACTTCAAAAATACATGAGATAATGTATTCAAAATTGAAAATTTTGTTTCTTCATTTAATTTTACTATAGAAAATTGCTTATATCTTCAAATATATTTAGTTTTCTAGAAAATATATAAGGTTTTTCATCGTAAAATTATTGTAATGTAAGCAATTTGTCTTATATATTGCTTTACCTCTAAAAATACAAAATATTTTGAATAGTAACTAGAAAATATAGTTGCTTCATTCAATTTTTCTATAGAATATTCTATATATCTTCAAATATCTTCACTTTCCTAGGTGATATACAGGGTTTTTCAACAAGAATATAGTTAAATATCATAAAATAACATTTATGTTGCTCCAACTTCTAAAATACATGAGATAATGTTTTCAAAATTGAAGATTTAGTTTCTTCATTCAATTTTACTATAGACAATTGCATATATCTTCAAATATTTTTACTCTCCTTGAAAATATATGAGGGTTTTCATCGTGAAATTTTTGTAATGTAAGTAGTTTATCTTCTATATTGTTTTAACTCAAAAAATACAAAATATTTTGAATAGTAACTAGAAAATTTAGTTTCTGCATTCAATTTTACTATAGAAAACTGCATACATCTTCAATTATCGTTACTCTCCTGAAAAATATATAAGATTTTTCATCGTAAAATTATTGTAATATAAGTAATTTGTCTTGTATATTGCTTTAACTGTAAATATACAAAATATTTTGAATAGTAACTAGAAAGTTTAGTTTCTTCATTCAATTTTTCTATACAAAACTCTATATATCTTCAAATATTTTCACTTTCCTAGGAGATATATAGGGTTTTTCAATGAGAAACAAAGTTGAATATCAAAAATAGCATTTATGTTGCTCTAACTATAACTTCAAAAATACATGAGATAATGTATTCAAAATTGTAAATTAATATATATTATATATTATATAATAGTTTCCTCATTAAATTTTACTATAGAAAACTGCATATATCTTCAAATATCTTTACTCTCCTAGAAAATATATAAGGTTTTTCATTGTAAAATTATTGTAACGTAAGTAATTTGTGTTGTATAATGCTTTAAATCTAAACATACAAAATAGTTTTAATAGTAACTAGAAAATTTAGTTGCTTCATTCAATTTTTCTATAGAAAATTCTATGTATCTTCAAATATTTGAATTTTCTTTCCATAGAAAAATTGAATTTCCTAGAAGATATACAGGGTTTTTCAATGAGAAAATAGTTGTATATAAAAAATAGCATTTATGTTGCTCTAAATCTAGGTGTTACTTAATAAGTAAGTATGGTTGTCTACATTAATGTTCGGCCATGCAAATGTAAAAAGTAACACCTGAATTTATTGAACGAGGGTGAAAACGAGCATTACAACCTTACTCATAAAGGTCTCTAACGTTTATTTAAATATATATTGATGTTTTATTATTTATATGAATTAATTTACGCAAGTTGCACTCGTGTAAATCAAGCTCTAAAACATTTTCGAACTAAAACAATTTCGTTGCAGCGAAAGTTGACAGTTCGCCAGTTGGAAGCATAACAATAATGGCGACGCACCAACAACTTTCCCAGTAAAAACAGTTGAAAATAGACCCTAAAATGTAATAAAAGCTTCAAATCATCAGCACAAATAACTCATTTTACAATTCCCGACGATAAAAAACGAACGGTAAGTCAATCAGCTCCTCAAGCAAACCACTGTTGTATAGCCTTTTTAATTTTTGTGATTATTTTTAGATGGCAGCTGCTCCTCCACCATGCGATTGGCAAACGACTCGGAGGAACGTGAAGGACCGCGGGGAGTACCTTCTGGAGACAGGGATGTGGAGTGATTGCAGGTTTATTGTTGGCACAGAGCCCAACCAGCAGGTTCTCGAAGGGCACAAGTTGTTTCTTGCAATGGCTAGTCCTGTGTTTGAGGCAATGTTTTATGGGGGGATGGCTGAGAAGGACCCTATTGCTATATTGGATGTACAACCAGAGGCTTTTAAAGCACTGCTAGAGTAAGAAACATTAAAATTATGAGACAAACAATAAGATTTATTTGTGAAATCTATATTGTTACATGTAGTACTGTCTTAAATGCATGCTGAGTCTGGGGACCCATATTTTATTTCCAATATAATATACAGAATAGACTGCCAGGTCATCATTTACTAATCTATAAATGTTATTGGGCCAATTTTGTGTGTAGAATTAGGTTGCATTTCAACACTGTTGCCCATATTCAACAACTTTATAGGTCCCATAAGCTATTGAATGTATAAATTGAAAATGTCATTATGACAGAAATGGTCAAAATAAATGTGAAAAACCCTGAATAGCACCTGTGATTGGAGCTTTGATGACACCTTTTGTTTAATTTTGCAGTGTTTCCAATAGAGTGAATCTAAAGTAACTACATTCTCTAGATCATTTATTTATTGTTGCTATAACAATGAATACTTATGGGTTCAATAACTATTGATAGATTTATAGAACGTTGGTGAATATGGGGGTGAATGTATGTAAGATATTGTATGCAGTGATCAACCTCTAATTTCTGGTTAACTTTCTGCCACCAGTATCTTCTAGCTTAAATTTCTAGAGGTAGGAAACCCTGATGGCCTCACATTGAGGTTTAATTTGTTTGTTACAGATATATTTACACAGATAAGATTAATTTGGCTTCATTTGACCAAGCCTGTGAGCTTTGTTATGGAGCTAAGAAATACATGTTGCCTCATTTGGTGGAGGAATGCACCAAATATTTATGGTCTGACCTGTTCCCTAAAAATGCCTGCAGGGCATATGAGTTCGCAAAACTCTTTGAGGAACCAATGTTGATGGATAAATGCTTTGATGTAAGTAAAAACAGAAGTATTTATTATTTTTTTTATCAGATATACTTCTCAACTCAATTTTGCATATTTTATCTTTAAGAGAGAGAAGTAGTGTATTTAGTCATGAAATGTATATAAGTAAAAAGTAGTCATTCATTTATTCATATGGCTCTTGAAATAAAATAAAATGTGTGTGAGGGATAGATTTTGCAACCCCTGGCCCAGACCAACATTGTAAAATTATCAAAAATGCTTCTAATTCATTAGATACTTACTTAAACATATTGTTCTCATGTAATTGAAAAATCTTTCTGTTGAACAATAAAAGGTTTAGTATTATTATTATTATCATTTCATCTCTAGATAATTTGCAATTTGACCCATGAAGTTTTAACCGAAAGCAGTTTCGATGACGTCGAGCTGTCCACCATACTGACCATCTTTGACCAGGAGTACCTAAACATCAGCTCTGAACTGGAGCTGTTCACCGCGCTGACGCGATACGCCACACGGCACAACCATAGCTCAGGTGCGAAAGTACCAAGACTAGATGGTATAGGTAATTGTGTTCAATCACTATATCTTTACATTCTACAGTCCTCATCATCAAAATCACGCCTGTTATATAATAACTGTTTTGAAACGTGTGTTAACTAATTATAGCTAATGCGACGAATGAGGGTGGTAGCAGCACGCGCCCAACCGTCCGCGATGCTCTCATGAAAATCCGTTTTCTGACTCTCACGCCGCAGCAGTTCGCTGAAGGGCCGGCCTCTTCTAATTTATTGTCACAAGCGGAGAAGTTCGCGATATTGATGAATATCTCGTCATCCAGCACGGACGTCACGATGCCCACTGGCTTCTCCGCGTCCACCTCGCAGCGGATGAAAAAGAATAACAGCAGATATGATTCGTATATGGTATGTGGTGCAAACACATTTTTATAAGCTGTGTTATAGAAACTTTCATGGTTTCTAGGGTAACGCGATGGATACATCGAGGACGTCTCTAATAACGTTTTATCCACAGCCGGGCGCGTCCACCACCGACGAGGATGCCAGTCATTTCGATCAGAAGATGTACTGCACTCGGCAGTTGCTACGATTGACGGAGTGTATGAATACGAGTGTGCTTGACTGTGCTGTTACGTTTACTTCGGACAAAAATGTTTGTGTATCAGGAATACAGGTATGTACTGATAATATACCATGGTTGGTCTCATAAGGAGGTCTGCCTGAATATTGGTAGCGTGAATTAACCCTTTTCTGCATGATTTTTGCAAACTTTGTAAAAAAAATAACAGGAATTATGGCAAAAATTCCTTGTTGATGGCGTACTAGTTTATCTGCGAGACATTGTTTAAAAAAATATAATAGAAAAATGTTTTCTTATATAGCAAGGGAGTAGCTACGAAGTAGCATAGGATATTTTTTTTATAGAAATAATAATAATAATTTTTTTATTGGTAGGTTCCAGCACAAGTTCTAATGGATGTGGACGATCGCCAACAGCAGTCGTTCTCAAACAGTTCGTATACTGAACTGTTGTATGCTCACTTACTTGACGCTGATGGTAGCCGACTTACATACACGCATTTTACGAGCAGAGTGGCGTACCGTTCGTTTATTGACATCAGCTTTAATAGACCTGTTTACATTCTAAAGAATAAGGTATGAACTAATTTACAAGTAATAATCTGTAGCTCTAGCCCAGCGGTAAAACGCCGGACTTAAAACGTCGCTGTATCGCGCGAATTCTAGTTGGAACATCTTCGCTGCACGGTACATCGGAGGGCATTTTAAGTGTGGGGTAATTGGGTGGGCACAGTCCAATCAGACTATACACATTCAATATTTCATATAGCTTGATCTTTATTTGACTATCAACCCATACATCATAACGCTTTTTACAAATTTAATGCTATCATTAATTTAAGTGATACCATCAAGATTTCAAATCAAGAATTGTTAGGTAAATTCTTGATTTGAAATCTTGATTCATATAGATATATTCTATATGATTTCAAAATCATCATGGAGGAGCAACTGTAAATCTTGTAATATTTAATATGTGGTTTGTATGATTTTGTGATTGCAGGTATATAAAGTAGGTGTGGTGTTGAATAAAATGGGCTGGTATCCGATTGGCACCTATCCAACAATCTCATCCTGCAATGGTGTGGTGTTTACCTTCGGGCAAGGTCAGGGGGGTGAGTCCGCCCGCGACGGTTTGATCAGATCCATCATCTTCTCCACGCCGCCCCCAAGTCAAACGCCCAAACAGATTTTCTGAACGGAAGCTCTCTACTACTTACCCTAAGTATGCAAACAAAATCAAGCAGTATGGCTTGATATGAGAACAGTGTTTGTGTTTCTCGATGTATTTATATTCATAATGGTGTCTATTTTGATTTGTCGCTTTGGTTCTCATAAAGGCACAGTATACTTAAGCATCACCTGATATGCGTTTTCTAATTGTTTTTTTTTTCATATTTGTGTTTTATATATTATATATGTATATATAGTTTTATTTTCGAATGGAGTACTCTGTTTCTAAGTGTTAAAGAGATGTTTATATGTGTAAAGGTAGCTAAGGAAATATATCTACGTATACATTACAACTATATTATTTAAATATTAGTGTTGTAGAATAAAATATCTGGTGTGGCCACCACATGATTTACTTTCCGAATACATCTACTGCTGTTTAAGGAAGGTATTGTTTTACCGAAAACGTGTTCACGTTTTCTAACCAAGATTGTGGGAATATGCGATAACTTTTCGGGAAAAAAAACTACACCAGAAGGAAGGTTTAGTTTCCGTGAAAATCATCCATTGTTCTCATGAAGTTTTAGTTTTGATTATTGACATGGTTTCTTAATAAGGCACCTTACACGATCAATATTACTGTCAATATTTTAGAATAATGACAGTATTACTGTACCATAATATGTTTAAAATGTTCATTATTCTAAAATATTGCCAGTACTAGAATTGACAGTATTATTGATCATGTAAGGTGCCTTATTTATTAAGGCACCTGACACTGTCAATATTTTAAAATAATGACAGTATTACTGTAAGTAAACATAAAATGTTCTTTATTCTAAAATATTGGCAGTATTACTTATTGTATAAGGTGTAATGATGAAATGAAGAGAATACTAATGTTTGTCCAAATAATTCATTACTTCATAAGTATAAAAGGAGGATTGAAGTAATTACTGACAGTATTATTGACCGTTTAAATTGCCTTATTCACCTCTGAATTTGAAATTTCCAAATTGTTGATATTATCGCCATCTGCACTCTAATAGCGAAACTAATATCAATAACTAGCACTCAATATATTTAATTTTATAATAAATACCACTTATAACGTTAATTTACAATCATAAACTTGAATTACACTTAATTTACAATAGTAAATTATTAAGTAATTAATATTTGTATCTATTTATTTAGGGTAGGTCATTCAACCACGTGTCCGGCGCGCGGCCAATCGGCGCCGTCAACAACAATCAGCTGCGAAGACAACAAACATGGCTGCGGAGTGCTGGTGATAATAACAAACTGTTACGTGTAAATTGGCGTTAATTGCCGGTGTTTTTTAAGTGTTGCATTGTGGTGTTGAACAATGGTGAAGCGGGCGCCGAAGCCTGGCGGCGGCGGCAAGAAGCCGCCGAAAACGGCGGGGAAAGCTGCCACGAACGGTGAGTGTCGCGGATGTTTTGGTTATTTCGCACTGACCTTCAAGGTTGTTTATGCGCTTGACTAATCACGCTGAATGATAGTTTAGAAAAGTTACTTTCTTTGTTGGATAGGTTGGTGGTTAGGCTAATTTTGTGGGTTTGCTGGCAGCGATCAACTTTTACGTATGCGTTGTTTACGACGTTGGTTGCATAATGTTAATGTTATGCGATGTTTACTCACATGATGAGATTATTATAGTTATCTTGGATGTTTTATTAGTACACATTATACATTTGGATAACTGTTAAGCGGGTTTTAAGATACTTGTAATTTGCTAATTATAGTATATCCGTGATTTATAACAATTACATATCGTATCTACAATCCAATTTAATATTTCAAACAATTTACTGTATGATTAACTGAAATAATGTCAATACTTCAATTTAATTAAATACTAGTTTCAAGTATACATGTTTAGCTCGTACTATAATTGCTATCATCACATACTTCCCATGTCTTTTATGCAAGAGATTATTCATCACAGTACAAGTAGAATTAAGAACATGAATCATTTAAAGTATAGACAATAATTAATGTTTCTTGATAAAACTAGTAGTACAAAGTACTTCAAGCTAACTAAAGAATAAAACCTAAAATCAGGCATTGTGAGCAGGTATGATAAGAAAATTGCTCTATTTTATTAAATCTCGTTAAGAGAGCACAGAGCGTTAGAAGTTTCAAACAAAAAATTGCTTATTAATTCATATTTAAGAGTGAATCATGTTCCTTGAAGTTTAGAGAAATATATTATAAATCCATTCAACTGACCCGAAACTTCGTTTGATCTCGTGTAATCAATCTAGTACAAGGTACTTCAAGCTAACTAAAGAATGAAACCTAAAATCAGCCATTGTGATCAGGTATGATAAGAAAATTGCTCTATTTTATTAAATCCCGTTAAGAGAGCAGAGAGCGTTAGAAGTTTCAAACAAAAAATTGCTTATTGATTCATATTTAAGAGTGAATCATGTTCCTTGAAGTTTAGAGAAATATATTATAAATCCATTCAACTGACCCGAAACTTCGTGTGATCTCGTGTAATCAATGTTTAATCCTTGTAAAAATGCAATGAACTATTGTCCTTGAACTATTTTCATTTCAAGTGTGAACCCACCTCTTAGCAATCTATATATCTAGATTTCGATCTTATTAGATCTCATCAGTGTAGCCTAACCCCCTAGGAGGAAAGTTAAACGCCATCTGGCGGAACCACATCAATTAGCAATGCACACCCATATGGTAATAACCGTCAACATGCTCATGCCGTCAGGATCACCGGGTAGTGCCCTCTATGGAATAGTATTCCAACAGAGTGCTTAAGATATCAGCACAAGGCCAATCTTATAAAACATATAAAATCCAAAAATTAATGTTTTTATATTTAATTAATTTAAAATATCTTCTGTGGGCACCACACGACTTTCCCAATTGCATGTGACATGTTTAATATGTTTAACATTTTCGACATTATCAACTTTTTCTACTTTTTAAAACTTTTGACGCCCCTTGGACGACCTCCCAAAAAATGGAAAGATAGCTGGACGTCTATATCACAGGAGGCACACTAGTTGGCAATTAACAGGACTGGTCCTACATTAAGAAGAAGAAGAAGAAAAAACTTTTGACAAATTTTTGACTTATTGACATTTTAAACATTTTGCGATTTTAACATTTTTTTCCTGTTTTCTTTTCTACATTTTTCCCCTCTTTTCCTCGCCTTTTCCCATATTTTCTAACATTTTCTCAAATAATCTCACATTTACTCAAATTTCTCAAATTTTTCCGACATTTTCTCCCATTTGACAATAGCTTCACAAATTGTTCAACATTTTCACATTTCCATTTTCATTTTCATTACTACATTTAACTATTTTCGCGAATTCCCCACGCGATTTACGTATAATCCATTAAACATCGATGACGTCATATGTTGTTGCAGGACGATCGTTCCTTTTTTGTTGCAAACGCGCCAAATTGTGCGCAGGAAATCGGTTTTATTGAAATATCTTCTGTGTTAGCGGACCAATTTTGTTGAAATTTTCACTGGAAATCCCAGGTAGAGTTCTCAGCGATTTGCCAAACTTCGTCACAATCTGTAGTGCCGTTTCCCCGGAATTTTGTTCACAGACAGACATACCGAAATACATACATAGATACAGATATACATACAGACATACATAATAATAATAATAATAATCGTTTATTAGTGTTATCACTTTAAGAAGTGTACACAAGTCAATACAATATGAGAATTAAAACAAAATACACATTTACACAATAAAAATACGTAAAAACAGGAAAAATATAGATACATGTATAATAAAAGTTATTCAAATTAAAATGAAATAAATGTACAAAAAAAAAGACATACATACAGACATACATTCATACATACATACATACATACATACATACATACATACATACATACATACAAACATACATTCATACATACATACATACATACATACATACATACATACATACATACATACATACATACATACATACATACATACATACATACATACATACATACATACATACATACATACATACATACATACATACATACATACATACAGACATACATACAGACATACATACAGACATACATACATACAGACATACATTCAGACATATATACAGCATACATACATACATACATACACACAGACATCGCAATAATCTGGTTTATTTCGACTATTTTAGGCATAAAACGTAATGAAAATTGATTTTTTTTTATACTAAATTGTTAGCAACAACAATACCTTTCTTCTAGTGTAATTTTTCCCGGACCGTTATCGCATATTTCCACAATCTTAGTTAAAAAAACGTGAAGACGTTTTCGCTATGCCAATACTGCCAATACCTTGCTTGTACAGCAGGGCTGTATTTGGAAAGTAAAAGAAGGGGAAGGGAGAGTACAAAATGGACAAGGAACATATATTCATATATAGCGGTGTAGATAACAATCGGAGAGCCGCAGCAGGGGTAGGATGTATAGTGCATAAAAAACTGAAATCGAATATATATAAATGGGATGCAATTACGGAGAGGATTTTGTCTATCGAAGTTAGAGATCAAAGAAGCGGCTACCATAAAACTATCATAGCAGTGTATGGACCAAACGAAGATGATACTGCGTGCAACAAAGAAACATTCTGGGAGCAACTTAACGAAACAACAGAAAAAGCCAAAGGAGAAGTGTGTGTGGCGGGAGACTTCAACAGCAGAATTGGCAACGAAGTAAAAGATAATGACGCGATGAGAGGAAGATATGGAGAAGGCGTACTCAACGAAAATGGTAAGAAAATGCTAGATTATTGTAGAATGAATAATCTAGTAATAACGAATACACTATTCAAACACAAGGACATACACAAATACACCAGGGAAGTGATAAGCAGGAACGAAAAATCTATAATAGACTATGTACTAGCAAAACAAGGGAAAAGGAGCAAAATAATAGACACAAGAGTAAAGAGAAGTTACGAAATTGGAAGTGATCTCTATCTAGTAGAGACGAAAATAAAGGAAGACTACCAAGATAGCGATAAAAAAAAAGCAGAGACCAAATATAGCAATAAACTACAACAAGATAAGAACATACAAACTAAGGGAAAAAGAAATAGCAAAAATCTATAAAGAGAAAATAGAGGAGAAATTAGTAAAGGGCAACTATAGACAAGAAGTAGGGGAAATGTGGAATAAATTAAAGAAAAATATACCGAAGACAGCACGAGAGACATGTGGGACAAAGCAAAACACAAACAAGAAGCAGCAGACAGCATGGTGGTCGCAGGACATAAGAGAGAAAATAAAGGAAAAGAAAAAAGCATGGCAAAGATACCTAAATGACAAAAATAGTAAAAACTACGAAGAATACAGTTTAAAGAGGAAAATAGTAAAAGATAAGGTCAGAATAGCAAAGAGCAGGGAATGGGAAAAGTTCAGAGAGACAATGGAGAAAAATGCAAAGGAAAACCAAAAATTATTCTATAAAACACTAAAACTAAACAGAAAAGAAAAAGGACAAGAAGTAAATTATATACAAGACAATCAAGGAATATTGCTGAAGGACAAGGAAAAAATACTGGAAAGATGGAAAGAATATTTTGAAGACTTACTATCACAAAATGGTGGAAACGAACAGAAGACAAGAGACCAGAACGACTCGGAAGAAGATATAGAGATGATCAATGGACAAGAAATACTAGAGATAATCAGGGAAATGAAAACAGGGAAATCACCAGGACAAGACCAGATCACAACGGAAATGATTAAACATATGGGACCTGCAGGTAATGAAATACTACTAAAATTAATAAACGAAATATGGAGGACGAATAAAATACCCAGAGATTGGCAAGTATCGTTAATCGTACCGATACACAAGAAAGGCGATAAGACAAAATGTTCAAACTATAGGGGTATAACACTCATAAGCATAGGTATGAAGATCTTAGAAAAAACAATTAACAAAAGAATACTAGCAAAAATAGAGCAGACGCTAGAAGAATCGCAATGTGGATTTAGGAAAGGAAGATCCACACAGGACAACATTTTCACGATAAAACAAATCACAGAAAAAAGAATTGCAAATAATAAAAACACATACCTAGGATTCATCGACCTGGAAAAAGCATTCGACATGATACCAAGAAATAAATTATGGAAAATCCTGGAAGAGAGAGGTGTAGAAAGAAAGACAGTCGAATTAATACAAAACATATACAACAACAACACCAATGCAATAATACACAAGGGACAAACATCAAGACCATTTCAGACAACCACTGGACTAAGACAAGGAGGCGGGCTCAGTCCTACATTATTTAACATATACATGGATGAAATAATGAAGAGCATGAAACCAGAAACCAAAAAAGCAAACATAGGGTACAAAAACATGCAAGTTGTAAAAATATCGGAAGGAGCATTTGCTGACGATGTAGTAGTGATAGCAGAAAATGAAGGTAATCTACAGCACAACCTTAGTGTATGGAACAGACACCTAGAAAAGTATAACATGAAAATGAACTATTACAAAACAAAAGTGATGGTAATAGGAAACCGGAAAGAACAAATAAATATAAAGATAGAACAACACACAATAGAACAAGTAGAAGAATTCAAATACCTGGGAGTAGCACTGACAGAAGACGGAAAAATGGAAGGCGAACTTAGTAACAGAATAAACAACACAGCTAAAAAATACCACGCATTGAGCAATATACTGATTAACAAGAAAGAGATCAGCAGAAGGACAAAAATAAATATATATAAAAGCATATATAGACCTATACTGACATATGGAAGCGAGACGTGGAAGCTAACGAAGAGGGACAAAAGTAGAATACAGGCAATGGAAATGAAATATCTCAGAGGAGTAAAACAAGTTACGAGAAGAGACAGAATAAGAAATGAGGACATCAGAGAAGAACTGGGAATTGAAGCTGTAGATAAGTATATAGAAAAGAAACAACTAAACTGGTGGCGTCATTTAATTAGGATGGACAAAAAGAATCAAACAAAACAGGTATGGGAAGCAAGAACTGAAAATAAAAGAAGAAGAGGTAGACCAAGAAAAGAGTGGGACAACATAATAGAGGACATAATAATCAAGAAAGGAAAAACAGTCAAGCAAGCAAGAGAACTGGCGAAGAACAGAAAGGAGTGGAAAGAATTTACAAATGTATAAACAACAGTAATTGTAAACTATAATGTTAATGTAATAGCCTACACCGAAAGGTAAAAGTCAATTGATAATATATATATATATATATATATATATATATATATATATATATATATATATATCTAGTATCGCAGCTTGAAATAACAATAATAATAATAACATTTATTTCCCAACAGTTGCCCATTCACAGGAAAATATATGTTGATATATGATATATATATATATATATATATATATATATATATGATAATTACAGATAAAAAGAAAGAATTTATATGCATAATAAAAAGCATCTAGACAAGTATAATATGTAAATTAATTATATATATATATATATATATATATATATATATTTTAATGCTTTTTAATGCTTTGGCCTCCAAGCTTTTCACGTTATTGGGCAAAATATTATAGAACCTGCTGCAGTGGACCGGTCTGGGTTCGTAATAAACGGCAGTTGTTTATGATTCAATAGATCACTGTTTTTGGTATTGTGCGAATGAATTTCAGACGTTCGTGTGAACTATTTCGGTGTTGTTCTTAATATACATCAAGCAGTGTAGAATAAAGATTCATGGTAATGTTAGTATCTGTAGTTAGTTAATACCCAAAGCTCTGTAATCTGAGGAAGATATTTGAATGAAGAAATAAATATTACTTTGACTATGACTAATTCTTTCTTCTAACTCAGTCTTAGTTAATTCTCTCTCACGACTTTGTATTTGATTCAGAATTGTGAAAAAAAACTTGTAAGTCGATGTTTATTAATTGAACCAGCCGTATTAACATCGGTCCATGAAAAGGAAGAGTTTTTGTTGCATTGTCGGATGTTAACTTGATTAATCTTTCATTTTTCATTTCATCGTTTCATAATAGGAATACGTTTTCTGAAATTTTCACCAAAATACATCGACATTTACTATGTCCATAGTCCAACTTATTAAATATTCACTTACGACGTAAATTCTATTTATAACAGGAACATTTGTCCATTGCTCGCCCCCTAACGATTTTCTAGTTGGTGTAGGTTCAAACGAAAATAACAGCCATTTCAATACAAACAATATCTCAGGGGATCAATGCTGCCTACACAATATGAAGTCCTACGAAATAATGATATGTATTCACTAAACGCACAATCGCGGCTGGCAACATTGACGCATGGATGTGCGCTGCAAAAAATAAGCAATTAAAACAGCATTATAGGCTAATGCCAACCATTACCTAGACACATAATTGTTATTGTACTTTTTATTTATCATTCCTGCGTAGAATACATATTTGTCGTACAGTAGTTTGTTATAATTTCACGACTTTTTAAACGACAAAAACAAATTTACTTGAATATTAGTAAAATTTTATTAAAAAGTTATAATAGCAGTAGTTGTATAATACTAGACTGCTAAACATACGTTTGTTTACAACGTACAACAACACTGATCGGCACAAAAAGTGGCCACCACTTGAATATTAAAAATAAATATGTTTTTATAATTTTATTGCAATGTTTTCAAATATAATATGTTTATTTTATCAAATGTGTCTTGTCAGCATTAATTAGGCGCACTGGGGTATAGAATAGAAATATATTTAGTAGCATCAGTTAATAAGCCTGCTAGGTTGTTTCAATATTACAAAGCCTGATTTTTTAGCCCGTCTAAACTTACATCCAGGTCTCACAGTCTTTATAAAGTTTAATTTTTGCCTGTAGTGGTATAATGTGATTTAAGACCTGCTATGATTCTGTTTCCTTGACCAAACGTATTTCCGGCGTCATATCACTGTTCTAATTCTGTATTATATTTTTTTAAATTATATTTTAGTAATATCAATTTTAAAGGATAAATAAAACGATTTTTTACTTTGTTTTTTATCACACTTCAGTTACACTTTGCAACTAGTTTCGGCTAAGCTCTAGCCATTTTCGAGCTTAGCCTAAACTAGTTGCAAAGTGTAACTGAAGTGTGATAAAAAACAAAGTAAAAAATCGTTTTATTTATCCTTTAAAATGAATTATCACAAAGTAGACGCCTTAACAATCCAATATATCAATTTTAATTCGTATAGACAGCGAAAAAAAAACCTTAAACATATTCAGGAAATAACAATTGAAATGAATTGTAATAAAATTTATAAATATGCATTACCATACATCGTCCGTAAATTGCACAATTGCATGTTATGGTTAACTTAATTCATTTCATGTCGCCGGCATAATAAATAATTTGCGATTAATTGTGTGTAGCCTCTCTTTTCATAGTAACTGGTTCGCAACACAGAAGTTCTTGGCGTAGGTCATTCTATACAACCTTCTAACCAGCGGTATTATAATGATGTTTTTTTTGCATTATCGCTGCAAATAATAATAACTGTCACCTATGTTAACTTTTAAATGATATATTCATAATCGTGCATGGCTGTTGACGCACTTTCAATGCACCGTTAACTAGTTAGCTTGTTAAAGAATGTTCAAATGTTGCCGCTTTCGATAATAAATATATACGGTTTCCTGGAATTTCAAACTTTGCTGATTAAATAAAACTTTCTTCCGGGTTAAAACGAGTTTATATTGATACTAGTAATGTCATAATTATTAGTTTTAAGTGTTCTGATCTATGCTATAATCATATAAAAGCACCTCAATAATACTGTCAATTCTAGTACTGTCAGTATTTGCTTCAATCCTCCTTTTATATTTATCAAGTAATCAATTATCCGGATATACTTCAGTATTCTCTTCATTTCATCGTTACTATACATTACACGATAAGTAATAATGTCAATATTTTAGAATAATGAACATTTTAAATATATTATTGTACAGTAATACTGTCATAATTCTAAAATATTGACAGTATTATTGATTGTGTAAGGTGCCTTATAAGGCACCTTACACGGTCAATAATACTGTCAATCCTAGTGCTGTCAATATTTGCTTCAATCGTCCTTTTATATTTATCAAGTAATCAATTATCCGGATATACATCAGTATCCTCTTCATTACATATCATTAATATACATTACACGATGAGTAATACTGGCAATATTTTCGAATAATGAACATTTGAAACATATTATCGTACAGTAATACTGTCATTATTCTAAAATATTCACAGTAATATTGATCGTGTAAGGTGCCTTTATAGGGTAGCAAATGCGAAAGAGCACATCCGCTACCTGAATTGACATATTTGGGGCCCTAGACATTTACCCTGCCGGGTTGCTATAATAAATAGACCTCACATTGTTTTAATAATAATAATAATAATACGTTTATTGTACCAAAAGGAAGACAATGCATAGAATAGGGGATAAAAAGGATATTCTTAAAAAAACTGCCTGCAAGGAATCGATGTATACAATATATCCATACTTATGATAAAGTAAAAGACTTATCTTGACTTTACGTACAAACATGTATATATTTCTATTTATATAAATATATACATGTTTATGTAAATATATACATGTTTATATAAATATATACATGTTTGTAGGTAAAGTCAAGATAAGTCTTTTACTTTATCATAAGTATGGATATATTTTATACATCGATTCCTTGCAGGCAGTTTTTTTTAAAGAATAATAATACAATTGATACACACACACACACACATATATATATATATATATATATATATATATATATATATATATATATTACAATGTAGCTATTATCCCCATACGGTTGAGGAATCGACATTAAGCGTTATTATCTTTACAATCTCCCACCATAAATTAAATTTCAAACATCTCTACTGATCATACAAACAATATGCAATTTCAATCAAAACAAAAACAAATTTGCAACCAAACATAGAAACAAACGCAATTCAATTATATACTTATTTGTGTGTATTTTAATAATTAATCTAATTTATTCTATCATTACTCTATAATTCCTCTACCATTCTAAAAACCATTTTTTAAATCCGAATTTTAATTAATTTATACATTTAGTATAATTGTGAAATAGTTAGTGATTTAACTTAATTTCGTAAGTACAAAATAATGTATCTATAAATAGCAATAATTTTGCATGGCTATGTGTATTATAATAATTAACCTAATTTATTCTATTATATACTCTATAAGTCCTCCACCATTCTACATTTTTTTGAATCCTAAAATTTGGATTAATTTCTACATTTATTATATGTGAAATTATTAGTGATTGAACTTAATTTCGTACTCACCAAATAATGTATCTATAAGTAGCAATAATTTTGCATGGCTAAATTATACGTGCACGATAGCGGGCGATCTCTCGACCTATGTCAACGTTGCTTAGGTCAGGTTAATCCGCACCAATTATTTAACAATTGAGTACTAGCAGGAAGCAATCAATGCGATGTAATCGCTGGCGCCGTTGATAATTTCGTCGGTTTATCGACCTACTATAAAATAATGACCATGAATAAAACTATCGATTATGAATTATTTACGTTCATATTTTATTCATGTCCCTTTTTTCGTGACCTATCGAACCAAAAAATATATTTCTAGAGAGCGATATAATAAACAAGGGAACTTTAATGAAAAAATATATTTCGAATATATGATAACTGTAGATATATATATATATATATATATATATATATATATATATATATATATCTACTTTTGTTTAACAATTATCACATAGTAGCGTCAATAGACAATTAGTATGACATTAATTAACGCAAGTACAAATGTAGTAGTATATAAGTGAAATGAATACATTTTTTGTTATAAATGCACAGTCCATTGAAAATACAGCACTGTTATTAACATTATTATTTGTGATTGTGAATATATATATATATATATATATATATATATATATATATATATAATTCAAAAGAGAAACCGAGGTTCCTAGTTTATTAGGGTGGTGCAGCAATAAAACGCTATTTAGTTATGAAGTAGCTGTTTTACCTACGAAATATTGGCAAAAAATTTAAGTAAAGTGTACTCGAACTAAATAGCGTATATATATATATATATATATATATATATATATATATATATATATATATATATATATATATATATATATATAAATACAATCTTCAAAGATTAGATATAAATAAATTAAGAAATCAGTTTACGAGAGGCACAAATTTCGGATAGGAAACAATGTCACACACCTTACAATTTGTCTACCCGAAGATAAATCATCAGTTTCAGAATGTGTAATTAAAAAACAATTCCCATCTATATAGGATCATTTTTGCTGTTTTAACTTTAATGTGCGTAGCATTTTCTTTCGGTAATTATCAAACACCCGTGAAAGTTGAAGAAATCGATAGCTAGCTAGCTTTCAGCTTTCACTGATAAACTCGTCAACCCATAAACGGTGGGCATTCCTCCATAAAATCCTGCCCAAATTTGCAAATATGTGCATTGTTCATTTGGATAAGAGTAGTCAAGGTAATTACAATTACAATACTTATATATGGGTCATTCCATGCAAAATCGACCACTTTTGACCCCAACCCCTTTGGATTTGGTTGAAAGTTTTTTTTTAATCTTTTTGTACCTTGTGAAAAACGGTTCTCAGATTTGTTTAATTTTTTTTAACTACCTCAATAAAAGTTATGAATTTTTGAAAAAAAAGCTCTTTTTTTCAAATTGCCTAGCTTTGTCAGAAATTGGCCAATCGAGACGTGTTTTTTTCCCAAAATTTTCGTGATTAAATGTACTTAAAATAAATATACAAAAACACTTTTACATAATAAAATTTATGAAATTGTTGCCTTTTTTTTTAGAAAAACCGTCAATGTCTTGAAGTTCGCGGTTTTTTAAATTATTTATTTTTCTTCTTAAAAAAAACTTCAATCAATTCTGCGCTTATCCCCACCAATCCTAAAGTGGGACGATTTAAAAAAAAATTTAAATTGAAAACGTTTGTTGAAAATGTACAATTTATCTATTTTATTAGAAAAGTTTTGAAGTTCGCGGTTTTTTAAATTATTTTTTGTTCTTCTTAAAAAAACTTCAATCAATTCTGCAGTTATCTCCCCCAATCCCAGAGTGGACCGAATTTTTTTTTCTATTTATTTTTTTATTGAAAATATTTTTTTCAATTTTTCAATTTTTTTTTAAAATCTATTTTATGAATACTGTTCTAATAAAATAGATAAATTATACCTTTGCAACAAACGTTTTCAATTAACATAAATTGAAAAAAAATTCGGCCCACTCTAGGATTGGCGGGGATAAGCGCAGAATTGATTGAAGTTTCTTTAAGCAAAATACAAAAAAAATATATAAAAAATTTCATAGATTTTATTATCTAACATTATTTTTGTATTTTTTTTTTAAAGTACATTTAATTACAAAAATTTGAGTTTTTCTCAAAAAAATTCGAAAATTTCATAGATTCTATTATCTACATTTAATACGAAAATTTAAAAAAAAAAAGAAAACCATCTCGATCGGCCAATTTTTGACAAAGCTATGGCAAAAAAAGAGCTTTATTTTTTTGAAAAATCATAAGTTTTTTTTTGGTGTTGGGTAAAAAATATTATAAAAAGTTTGGAAAGTTTTTTTTGTCTTTTTCTACCCTATGAAAACGGTGCTCAGAATTTTTAATTTTTTTTACCTACATTTAATACGAACATTAAAAAAAAAATAAAACCATCTCGATCGGCCAATTTTTGACAAAGCTATGGCAAAAAAAGAGCTTTTTTTTTTGAAAAATCATAAGTTTTTTTTGGTGTTGGGTAAAAAATATTATAAAAAGTTTGGAAAGTTTTTTTTGTCTTTTTCTACCCTATGAAAACGGTTCTCAGAGTTTTTAATTTTTTTTACCTACCTCAACAAAAGTTATGAATTTAAAAGAAAAGTAGCTCTTTTTTTTTCAAATTCCCATAGCTTTGTCAAAAATTGGCCGATCGAGATGTGTTTTTCCCCAAAATTTTCGGTAACTAAATGTACTTAAAATAAATTTTATGAATACTGTTCTAATAAAATAGATAAATTATACTTTTTCAACAAACGTTTTCAATTAACATAAATTGAAAAAAAATCGGCCCACTCTAGGATTGGCGGGGATAAGCGCAGAATTGATTGAAGTTTCTTTAAGAAAAATACAAAAAAAAAACACATAAAAAATTGACGGTTAGAAAAACTGTCAATTTTTTATTATCTAACATTATTTTTGTATTTAATACATTTTTTTACAAAAATTTGAGTTTTTCTCAAAAAAATTCGAAAATTTCATAGATTCTATTATCTACATTTAATACGAAAATTAAAAAAAAAAAAAAGAAAACCATCTCGATCGGCCAATTTTTGACAAAGCTATGGCAAAAAAGAGCTTTTTTTTTGAAAAATCATAAGTTTTTTTTGGTGTTGGGTAAAAAATATTATAAAAAGTTTGGAAAGTTTTTTTTGTCTTTTTCTACCCTATGAAAACGGTTCTCAGAGTTTTTAATTTTTTTTACCTACCTCAACAAAAGTTATGAATTTTAAAAAAATAGCTCTTTTTTTTTTCAAATTGCCATAGCTTTGTCAAAAATTGACCGATTGAGACGTTTTTTCCCCAAAATTATCGTAATTAAATGTACTTAAAATAAATTTTAAATAATAAAATCTATGAGCTTTTTACCTTTTTTTTTGAGTTCGGGATATTTTTTATAATTTTTTTTTTCTTAAAATAAAAAATCGATGAAATTTTTGGCTTTTTAGAAATACAAAATTGATGGTTGTATTTTTCTTAAAAAAACTTCAATCAATTCTGCAGTTATCCCCGCCAATCCCAGAGTGGCCCGAATTTTGTTTCTATTTATTTTTACTTTCCGAATACATCACTGATGTAAAGGAAGGTATTGTTTTACCGAAAACTAAGATTGTAGAAATATGCGATAACTTTCCGGGAAAATAATTACACCAGAAGGAAGGTATTGTTGCCGTGTACCTTTTAGCAAAAAAAATCAATTTTCGTTACGTTTTATGCCCAAATAGTCGAAACAAACTCGATTTTTGCGATGTCTGTGTGTGGTATGTATGTCTGTCAGTCAGTCAGTCAGTCAGTCTGTCTGTCTGTCTGTCTGTCTGTCTGTCTGTCTGTGAACAAAATTTCGGGAAAACGACACAACAGATTAAATGTAGTAAGGTATCGAAAATATACATTAATAATTACATTACATTTTCATGTCAAACTGTGAACATTAGTAAATGTGAAATATGAAAATGCCTAAATGTAAATATGTCATAATTTCAAAATGTAAAAATGTCAGAATGAATTCAAAGAAAGTTAAAAAATATCAAAAATGTCAAAAAAGTCGAAAATGTCAAGTGTCGAAAATGTAAAAAAAAATCAAAAATGTCAAAAAAGTAAAAAATGTCGAAATAATAAAAAAAAGTCAAAAAAAGCTAAAAAAGCTTAAAAAAACCCAAAAAATATCAAAAATATTAAAAATGTCGAAAAAAGTAAAAAATCTCATAAAAGTCGAAATGTCAAAACAAATTAAAAAGTCCAAAAGTTGAAAATGTCGAAAATGTTGAAAATATGATATAAAATTAAATAGGTCATGTAATTCGGAAAGTCGTGTGGTGTCCACACCAGATATTTTAATTGAAAATTATTTTTTTGAATTTTTCACATTTTTTTTTATCTATTTGATGAATACTTTTCTAATAAAATAGATAAATTGTACTTTTTCAACAAACGTTTTCAATTATTTTTTTTTTAATCGGCCCACTTTAGGATTGGTGGGGATAAGCACAGAATTGATTGAAGTTTTTTTAAGAAAAATACAACCGTCAATTTTTCATTTCTAAAAAGCCAAAAATTTCATCGATTTTATTATCTACATTTAATACGAAAGTTTTGAAAAAAAAAACATATCGATCGGTCATTTTTTGACAAAGCTATGGCAATTTGAAAAAAGATATAAATTTTTCAAAAAATTGCTCTTTTTTCAAATTGCCATAGCTTTGTCAAAAAATAACCGATCGATATGTTTTTTTTTCAAAACTTTCGTATTAAATGTGGATAATAAAATCTATGAAATTTTTTTGTGAGAATCCAACTAAAAATATTATAAAAAATTAAAAATATATATTAAAATTCTGAGAATTGTTTTCATAGGGCAGAAAAAGATAAAAAAAACTTTCAACCAAATCTGAAAGAGTTGGGGTCAAAATTGGTCGATTTGGCATGGAATGCCCCATATACACCCATATTTAAACGTGTCCCAAGTTATCAAAAACTAAAAATATTAAAAACTTCTATCTCTGTAAGGCTTTTCAAGGGATTTTCCATCGGTAAAGAGGGAAGCTTAGAGAAGTTTACGCATCCGGTATTTACATTAATTTCTTAGAAAAGTTTTGGTTTCAAAGCTAATCACCTTTCTCAGTGTTTACTGAGAAAGGTGATTAGCAAACTCTAGACTCTGGCTCCCTAATGCTCAGTATGAAACGGACTGCGCTCTTACCAAGTAGCGCAGGGATAGGCAAACTTTTTAGGCCAAAGTACCAAATATTTCCCTCACATTTTTAAAAAAATATTACACAACCCATTTATAACTTAAACTAATGCAAGCAATGAGTTGGAACGTTTTGGTATCAATCGTCTTTAATTATAAGCACGAATGCCTGTTTTCTTTGGAAACATATTCTGCCCTCTTGGTGCATTAAAAAATAAATAAAAACGCCTATTTTTATATAGGGCTATGAGCCCTGAGGCTTTTACACCGGGTAAAGTAAAAAAAAACTCTGAAAACTGTGAAATTCGCCCCTATGAGGTTTGAACTCTCGTCCCCCAAAGCTCGGTACGAGAGCGGACGGCTAACAGGGTGAAAAATCCAGAAAAAGTGGCGACTATTACTAAACCACCCAACTCAGTGGCCGAGTGATTAGAAGCGTCGTCCGTCTCGTACTGAGCATTGATGAGCCTAAGTTCTATCTCCAGCGGGGAGCGAATTTTCGCGAATCATCTTTCACAGTTTTTCAGAGGTTTTCTGTGAAGTTAAGGTAAATACCGGATGATTAAATTCCTCTAAGCTTCTGCTTTTATCGGCGGAAAAGCCTCATGACTGATAGCCCTATAAAGATAGACATTTTTTTATTACTAAACCTTCTATTAAAAGATCAAAATGTGTTCGTCTTTTTAAATTTGTTTAAACGTTTCAAAAAATCAAAATTTTTGAAATTAATTTTATGCTACATAAGTGTTTGATATGCCGACTTCTAGTTTGTGTTTTAGGATTCAGGGGGTAGCCTGCCATACGAGAACTCGATTATCCCCAACTCCCATCGTTAGTTTTAACGTGACTTGCGGAAAACCGAGAAATCATCTCTTGGTATGAGGTGAAATTTGTATTGCTCCTTAGGGTACTAATGAAAAATGTCAAAATTCGTTTGTGGATACCTCTTTCCGTTTTCGCGTCACAACCCTTCAAATTTCGTATTGTAATTGCATAGTTTGAACACAGCCTGGGGGCGGGGGCTGTACTCAAGGTTAATTAAAAGTAGAAAGGACTCTTTTTCAAATAATACTATAATGCTACAAAATACCAGAGCTTCGCCCTGAGACTTTAGAATATCGGGATTTAGAATGTCGGTGTTTCGGTACTAACGGGATTTCAATACTGTTAATATTTCGATACTGTTAGTATTTTGAATGTCAGTATTTTGATACTGTAGGGATTTCGATACCGTTGGCATTTTAAGTGTCTGGCTTTTGATACTGTCGGTATTATGAACCGACATTCATAATACTGACAGTATCATTTTGATACCGTCGGTGTTGTGAATGTCGGTATTTTGAATATCGGTATTTTAAATGATGATGTTTAGAACCACCCGTTGCACTATATGGGGTATTAAGGAGGAGCAAACTCTTGGGGACCAGCGAGTTCCCCAGAATGTTCTGCTCCTTAACAAGATTTCGAACAAAGAATGATTCTAATTAAATTATATATATATATCTAATTAAATTATATATATATATATATATATATATATATATATATATATATATATATATATATATATATATATATAATTTAATTAGAATCATTCTTTGTTCGAAATCTTGTTAAGGAGCAGAACATTCTGGGGAACTCGCTGGTCCCCAAGAGTTTGCTCCTCCTTAATACCCCATATAGTGCAACGGGTGGTTCTAAACATCATCATTTAAAATACCGATATTCAAAATACCGACATTCACAACACCGACGGTATCAAAATGATACTGTCAGTATTATGAATGTCGGTTCATAATACCGACAGTATCAAAAGCCAGACACTTAAAATGCCAACGGTATCGAAATCCCTACAGTATCAAAATACTGACATTCAAAATACTAACAGTATCGAAATATTAACAGTATTGAAATATATATATATATATATATATATATATATATATATGTTAGAATAAATATATGAACAACTCGTGTATATTGATAGTATATTGATTTTGCAGTTAGTTTACGTTTATTTGTAAATAACATTATTTACAAATGCAAGATCGTATGTTTCTTTTTACTATAATTCAAGTGTGACCGCAATAACAAAATTAATAATCAATGTAAATAGATTTTTTATGTGTAAAAAGGAGCATACAAATAACTGCGCAGTGTCAACAACTCTTCTGAATTCTAAGTAACGTTAGCAAAGGTCAGCGAGACATACATAAATTACAGTCTATGTAATAAATATTATTTCAGATATCAGAGACGTGAACGACGTTTGAATTGTATAGTAGTAATGCAAGGTAATTTGTTGATGAACAAGGACAACGAAGAAACAACAGCAAAACAACTACTATAACCATAGTAAAACGTAACTAACTAATATTTTATTGTTTAATACAATAATTACATTACTTGTATTAAACAATATTATATAAGTGGTAATAAACAAAGAAGTTTGTTGTCCCTATGTTTATAATGGAATATCACACAAATTGTTTTCGTTCATCAATTATAGCTGTCCCACACACGCACCGAAGCTTTGGTAAAAGAACTCACGCCCGGTTTCTTCAACGAATCTTTACTAGTTTAAGACCGTTATTAATAATAAGACTTATTATTAAGACGGCCTTGAAGCGCTTTAAGCTTATTATTAAGACGATCTTGAACTAGTTAAGATTCGTCGGAGAAACCGGTTGTAAGCTTCTCCTTTTACCGGCGGAAATCCTTTCGGCCCTTTTTTTTCGATTTTATTAATTGTTTCGTCTACTATGTCATCATTTTCAACGAAGGAAATATATTTTATTTAAATTAAATATAAATTGAATATCCTTGAATTTTGTTAAAGATTCCTCGCTGTTTCCACATTCTTATTATTAAAACAATCTATAAAGACGACGTCACAATATTTTCGAATAACCGCCGTCGCAATCGCCAAAACATATTACACAAACAAAAATTACGGCTGCCAAAAATTCAACATTGCAACAACACCCAATCCTCATTCTTTACACATTTCTTGTTTTGATGCAGAGCAAGCCGGTAGTTGTCACTCGCACGCGATTTTTATCGGTGCGCTCGTTATATTGTTATTACCCCGGCGCGCGTTCATGCGTCCAGTTCGTGATTGCGCTTTTCACACTATAAACACACCGGCCCGGCGACTATATTCGAAATTAGACGGCAAGGTGAGCGGGTCACGTATGCAATTACTACGGCCGTTTGAGACACGTTTCGAAATTTATTTTTGACAGCGCCAGAAGACTATCGAAATCGGGCCGAGCGGACACGGCGCAGGCTGTGTCCGCGTTGCGACAACAGCAGAAACGTAATAAATTAACGATTGCAGCAAAATTGCGGGATGATTTAGAAAGTTTAGGATATTAATTATCGAATGGGAAATGTGTTTTATAGCATTTGGTTGAGAAGTGTTTTTTTCTTGTCTGAGAATTTAATGTAAATAAATGTTGCTTCATTTAGGGCGTGTCAAAATAAACACTATTGATGATAAATATATTTAAATTCATTTATCAATGATCTACAGTCGGTTAGGAAAAACACTTCTATCTTCAATCAGTCGTGAGGCCTTTCCGCTGGTAAAGGGAGAAGGTGAGAGGAGTTTAATGGCCGGATATTTACTTTAGCTTCACTGAAATCCTCTGAAAAAGTGTGAAAGCTGATTCGCAAAGATTCGTCTTGATGGGGCTTGTACTCACGCTTCCTAAAGCTTAGTACGAGACGAATGGTGCCTCTATCCACTAAAACTCTGAGCTGGGTTTGATTAGGATGATCACGATCATCCCAGTTCAACTACCCTAATCATATAATTAAAAAATAGTAATATGGCTCCTTCTAAAGGTCGTTTTAGACAAGACAATTTCTTGACTCAAAAGTTGTTCAAGAAATTCTAATTCATATATCCTCCTTCCATACAATTTGCCCTTGCCAAATAGAACGCGTTATATTTTTTTATTCGATCTACCATCCAATTCAATATTTCAAATAATTTGCTGTATGATACCAGATAATTTAGATTGTCTCGCATCTTGACTAACTTCTGAGTCAAGAAATTGTCTTGTCTAAAACGACCTTTAGGCACTATATTCGCCAAGAAACAAGTTCCTAGTTTCAATTATGAATGTGCTATAGTCAGCTCGTGCTATGACCAATCACGTATTGTGTATATATAACACAGTGAGATGACAAATGTAACTTCCAAAAACAGTTTTTGAGATAAATTCATTTTAAGGCGCGATGCACACTTGGGAAACAAGTTTCTAGAAACAAGTTTTATGAAACTAGTTTTATGTTTTGGTGCACAAGTAGGAAATCATTTTTCTACAGTCTTATCATGTTCTCATCTAAATTGTATGTTCGAAAAATAAAAATCGAATCTACTATTGACTGTTTAACACTCACCTGTACTGTTGAGTTCATTCGCAATTTTTGTCCATGTTTTTTGAACTTCGTCCCTATTACTGTAATTGCAAATTGCTGTTATATAATATAGGATATTTTTCTACACATTCTATTAGTTCAATAATCATTATGAAAGTAAAAACTGTCTAAACAGTCTAGAAAATATAAAGTGAAATTAAAAGAAAAAACATTTTTAAACATGAAAACACATGAAATTTTGTTTCGACGAAACCTATCTTTTTGGTTGCATAAAACTAGTTTTATTAAACTACAGTTTCAAGAAACTAGTGTGCTCCTTCCTATATGTTTTGTATCAAATGGTTTCAATGAAATTTTATGAAACTAGTTTCTCAAGTGTGTACAGCGTTTAAAGGTTGCAGTTTTTCTGCAAGTTATATTAGTGAAATTCACATATATTGGTGGTTTCCTGTGAGCATCGGACCTTCCCTTAAAGGTTGCAGTAGTTTTAACAATAGTAAAACAATACCTTTCTTATACAGCAGTTCTGTATTCGGAAAGTAACAAGATATCTATACATTTCTACATGGAAACATCTCCGGCTCTTCTAACGAGCACTTTACGTAACTAGTTGTATAAGAACCGCCACGCGTCTTGCACGTGACCGATCAAAATTACCTGTCATGATGGCGGCGATCGGTAAACACCTTTTAATTATAACAATTCGCCGCTCGTAAAAATTATCGCCGCGGTATAATGCGGCCCGAAGGTTTGTTTGAGCAGATAACGCTGATTCGGTGCGTCGAAATTCGCCTCAAGGTGGATACCAGTCCGTTTTGATGCTGCGAATTTACGGCGCGCTAATTGCGATCTAACGCGCGTGCAAATATTTTCGGATGTAATTTCGGTGCGCTGCGATCCCATTTTAAGCCCGAACAATGCGTTTCGGATTGGGCACTAAATTAGCGGCGTTAAATGGTTTGTTTGAGTAGGCGGATGCAATGTGTGTAAAAATAGCGCAAATTAAACACACAGGGAAATAAATGGTCATGTGAAATTTGCTAAGCAGATTTGTAAATATGGTTTGGTTAGATTTGCCAGAAAGGAATTTGGGGTATACATAAACTAATCATCATGTATTAGCGAATTACGTGTTATGTGGTGAATGGAATTTGTTTGAGATGATTTAGCAATTTTTCTTTTTTTCGCATATAGCATCAGATACAGAAAAACAAGAATGTACATATAGTCCAGTCGGTAAGAAACTTTGGGATATTCTTGGGGGTTGGTGTGGGGTGTGAAATCTGAGTTTTCGACCTCGAGGAACCTGTGGAAACTTAAGGAGGGGCTAAACACCTTGAAATCTTTTTATTAGTTTTTTGTTTGCGTATATCTTCTAAACCATGGGGTTTTCTAGGGAAATGTCTATATACAAAGTTGTAGAGCATTAAATTTCATAAGTAAATTATTACTTTCCGAATACAGCTACTGCTTTTTCCCGGTTAGTTTCACAATCTTGGTTAGAAAACATGAACACGTTTTCGGGAAAACAATACTATCGTTTTCCCGAAAACGTGTTCATGTTTTCTAACCAAGATTGTGAAACTAACCGGGAAAAAACCTACACTAGAAGGAAGGTAAACAATTTAGCAACAACCAATTTTTTAATTTCGTTACGCTTGATGCCTAAAATAGTCGAAAAAAACCCCGCAAAATCGGGTTTATTTCGACTATTTTAGGCATCAAGCGTAACGAAATTAAAATATTTTTGTTTGTTAATTGTTCACGGTAACTATGTCTGTGTGTATGTATGTATGTATGTATGTCTGTCTGTCTGTCTGTCTGTCTGCCTGTCTGCCTGTCTGCCTGTCTGTCTGTCTGTCTGTCTGTCTGTCTGTCTGTCTATCTATCTATCTGTCTGCCTGTCTGGCTGTGAACAAAATTCAGGAAAAGGAACATTCTGACATCCTAACATTCTAACAATTTGACATTCTCACATTTAGACATTCACATTTTTATATTTAAAAAAAATGCAGTAAAAGTTGAAAATATTGAAAATGTTTTATAAAATTAAATAAGTCATGTAATTCGGAAATTACTGCTCACACCAGATATTTTTGGTATCCAATACTTACGACATACTGCAGTTCAAAGATGGGGGGCAACTTGTGAAAAATATGAGAAAATGCAAGTTTCTGCTTCTTAATTTAAATTTTTCGACATTTCTATGTATATTATACATACAACCTATACCCCCGACCCACTGCCCTCCTCTGTAGTTCACCATCACAAGCCATGTCGAATTTAGTTGTTTTGCCAGTTTTTGGACAGTACTAGGACTGACAGTATTATTGACCGTGGAAGATGCCGTATAGAGCAAGTCCTCATGCCAGCTATGAAGAGTTACGGTGGGCTAACTTGTGGTCGTGGTATCAGTGACAGTGTGCTCTCTAGATGGATTGTGGAGATGCTGTGTCTCCAAAGTATCAATGAGCAGATGGAAGTGTTCAGTGAAGTTCGCGCAGAAACCACGGAGGAGTCGTTGCTAGATATTTACTGATTGGTAGGCTGACCACCCACCATTCCCGGATATGCAAGATCTGCTGTCAATTGGCAGAGGGGCTGTTGCTACTGATGGGATGAACTGCTATATAGCGCGAACTATTGGGATCACTAGTATGAAGACCTGTTTGGAACAAGGCAATTTTCAAGACCTGACGTTGAAGCGGAAGGATAAGTTGGTTACTCTGGCATCCGTTTCCTGTTCTCTCAAAATTAAAAACAATACCTTCATAGTAGATCGTCTCACTCTGTTTCCACGGATTTGCATTAAGAAACAGTGAGATGCTGACCTCAGGAACTTATTCAAGTACGAGCTTGTCCCCTTCCCAACGTCCCTCTTCGCAGACGAAGGTATGCACAAAGGCAGCAAGTCAATGTGGCACGAGGCATTCAGTTCTATAAAAAAAGAAATAGACTTTGGCAACAACAAATGTGCAGTCATTGATGATGGTTATCTGCTGCACAAGGTTGTATGGAGCTAATCAAAAGAAGCCACATTTGATTTGATGTGTACCTCCTACGTTGATGATGTGCAGCGACACTTTGGGATCAAGGCTATAGTAATTTTTGATGGGTATCCTATTGGCCTTGTTGTGTGTACTTAAGCGACGCCCGATTGTCTGGGCAGATAAGCCTTTCGGTGGAAAGTCACAACGAAACCCTAATGACCTACTAACCCATTAGACAGTGTAATTAGGACGACACTGAAGAGGAGAGAGTAGCAAGAGTACCTTTAAAAGATACAGTCGCGGAGCGACCAAAAAGCCACACTACACATAGTCTTCACCCAAACAAGATCCACAACAAATCAACAACCCAGCAATAGTATTAGTCCTCAGTCATTGAGGTGATGGCAGCGACGCTTCCAGTTCCTTCCGACGACGTTCCAAGAGTTAACCAGTTGGTATCCAGCGGTGGTTCCCCACAGCATTGGCGGCATCGACTCGGCAACTGGACCTCAGCATTGGCGTCAACGGCGGGATCTTTACATCGCCCCACATCAGCCTTTTCATGGCACACCTTCCTCTGGTCCGGAGTAGATGATATTATCATCTAATATGTACTCCAGTGGTTCGGAATCACGCTAAACTGAAGGTCCACCTGTAGTGCCAGTTGCCAGCACTATAGGCAGAGAAAGAGACCCGTATGCTAGAAAGTGGTCGAAAACGATTCTGTTGGCCTCAATGCAGCCGAACGATATCGACGGTCAATGCTGCACTCGTCCACAAAGTTTGTGTTTTCAAAGATAATGCCCTGTGCTACAATTGTACAAGCAAAATTTCTAACTAATGACACCCACAAGAAAAACTTCATCACACTGCTGATGGAAAAGGATGCAAAGGGGATTCAGGTTAAGCAGGCAATAGAAGATGCCAGTGTCTTGATAGTACAAACGGCCATCTCACAAGCTGTTGACTTTGATATTGTCATTATAACGGGAGAAGATTTTGATTTATTGGTTCTGCCGACAGCGTTATCCTGTTCTAAAAACATGCTATTTTACAATATTAACTAAATATATCTGTAAATTGAGCGTGATTTAATTACATAGCACACAACATTAGGTCTGTCTTGATCTTTTTGGGTCAAGTGGCAAATCGTCATCGCTGTCTTCATCATTGCTTCCTTACTCCTGGGCACTTATTTAATCAAATAGGGTGGGCTGCTCCTCACATTCTTTGTCCGTATCGTCCCTTCGTTGAAGTCAGCTTCGGGCGAATTCTCACAAGCAGTGACGGTCCAATGCTTGCACATTAGTGTATCATACATCCACATGACTTTCTTCTTCACAATGATGTTGTGTCACATCAGATTTCGATTTATTGGTTTTGGTGACAGTGTTATCCTGTTCTAAAAAAAACATTTACTACCAGAAGAGTGAAGAAGCAATATTCCCAGTGCTTTATATTCGTCGCATTCCTGCAAATTCAATTCTCAAGACATTGTCTTCCTTCGTGCAATCAAGATCCCACTGATTGCACGCAGAAACAGAATGTTTTGAGAATTTAATTTGCAGGAATGCGACAAATATAAAGCGCTGGGAATATTGCCTCTTCTACTCTTCTGGTAGTAAATGTTTTTTTAGAAGAGGCTAACACTGTCACCAAAACCAATAAATCGAAATCTGATGTGACACAACATCATTGTGAAGAAGTAAGTCATGTAGATGTATGATACACTAATGTGCAAGCATTGGACCGTCACTGCTTGTGAGAATTCGCCCGAAGCCGACTTCAACGAAGAGACGATACGGACAAAGAATGTGAGGAACAGCCCACCCTATTTGATTAAATAAGTGCCCAGGAGTAAGGAAGCAATAATGAAGACAGCGGTGACGATTTGCCACTTGACCCAAAAAGATCAAGACAGACCTAATGTTGTGTGCTATGTAATTAAGTCACGCTCAATTTACAGATATATTTAGTTAATATTGTAAAATATCATGTTTTAAATACATACGTATAAGCAAAAATAGTACAAGTAACCCCCTAGGAGGAAAGTTAAACGCCATCTGGCGGCACCACATCAATTAGCAATGCACACCCATATGGTAGGAGGTTAGTTGTACTATTTTTGTATATAACCACTCGAGATATTGTGTGAATTCATCCTCACTAGCTGAGCTACACTGATGAGATCTAATAAGATCGAAGTCTAGATATGTAGATTGTTAATAGGTTCACACTTATATATGTTTGATACGTATAAACAATGATTTTGTTCTATAACTACCTTAGTTTACATGTTTTTGGTATAGAAGAATAGATTTCAATATGTATATCTTCAAGGGGAGGAAAGAGACGTGACTTGTGGTGGGGGAGGGTTGGATGTAGTATACTGGGGGTCGGGGGGTATACATTGTATGCATAATATAAAAAGATATGTCGAAAAATAAACGTTAAGAAGCAGAAACATGCATTTTTCTGGTATTTTTCACAAGTTGATGATTTGCCTCATATTTGAACTCTTGTATCTCGGTAAGTATTGTATAAAAAAATAACGTTAACCAATGAAAGTTGAAGGAAATTTAATGCTCTACAACTTTGTATATAGACACTTTCCTCGAAATGGGACCTATAAAATTATGGGATGTTGGTGAATACGGGCATTAGCCCTAGTCAGCAAATATATACTACCTGGATACAATTCTGAGGTTAGTGAAATTTTAGAATATTGTTCAAGGTTAGTGTGTGGTTTAGAAGATATAAGCAATTTTTTTTTTAAATCCGAAATCCGAAAATGTCGATGTTTTTTGTCCTCCTTCAAGTTTCCACAGGTCCCTCGATATTTTCGGAATTCAGAGTTTTTTTTAAATTGCTTATATCTTCTAAACCACACACTAACCCTGAACCATATTCTAAAATTTCACTAACATCAGAATTGTATCCAGGTAGTATATATTTGCTGACTAGGGCTAATGCCCGTATTCACCAACATCCCATAACGTTATAGGTCCCATAAATTATTGAATGGATACATTCAAAACGTCATTGTGACAGAAATTGCCAAAACAAATCTCAAACGCCTGGAATAGCACTTGTGATTGGAGCTTTAATGACATATTTTGTTTAATTTAGCAGTGTTTCCAATAGAGAGAATCTAAAGTAACTACATTCTCTAGATACTGTATTTATTGTTGCTATAACATCGAAAATTTATGGGCTCAATAGCTATTGCACGTTGGTGAATGCGGGGATAATAGTTTTATCATAAATATTGGTTTTTAGTTTAAATTTTCCTGGCTATTTTTGTTTCTAAGCTACTTACAAATCACTGATTCAGCCTTAAGGATAAGAGCACGTTTATGTTTTTCTTATCACGTGGATTATGATCAAATTCTTTCAAAACAACTATCACAGCTAACAACAATATATGTTTATTAACTTGTAATATAAATTGTATGCGTTTACATTGCACACTTTTTGCCAAAAACCTCAATACACAGCTTTTTAGCAAAAACATATTGTTCTAGGTCATTCTGGTTTTCATTTTCCAGCTCTCGTTTGCCTTTCTATGTTTTTCTTTGTTCATCGTCCATCTTCTCTCCTTATTACATACCCAGCCCACGACCATTTTAGTTTTGCTATATGCTAAGTTATATCGGTTACTCTGGTTTTGTTTTTTTATCCATAAATTGCTATTTTGATCTCTTCTGGTAAATCTCAACTTGGACATCCATAGCTCCATTCCATTATCTCTTAATTTCGAAGCCGTATGTAAGTATCGGGAGTTCCTATTGGTTTTAGGTATTGCAGGTACTTTTTAGATTTAAATACGGTTTTAAGTTTATCATTTCATATTGATTATTGGTTTCATCCCCGTTGCTGTTATGCCGTCTGGATTTTGCAGCATAAAGGCAGCAGCGCGCCTTGAAACGGGTTCCTGTTGAAAAGGAGAAATTAAAACGTACGGCTTCAATATTAAGACTCATTTGTCGGTTTTCCCCTACGTCACTGGGGGTGCCTACAAATGGGACGGGGCGCGTTAAATTCCGTAGCAGATAAATTGCGATTAACACCGCGCAATCGTAGCAGGGTTTATTGGATTTATTTGTGCTCTATTAACTGTTAATCGGCGATTGCAGGGATTATTATCTGTTGTGTTATAATGAAAACTTGTTACTGATTTTATTAGAGATCTCAATTCGGGTTGGTTTGGACATTAGTTGTAGTTCTGTAGATACAAATTCCACTTCATCAAATAATTCTCGATCTGCATATTCATGTGCATTTTGTTTCGTCTCAGTTGAGCAGCAAATCGGTTTTCCAATTCCCATTTCGTGATGATTTAACGTCCGCGCATTGTTCGTCAAACACCGTATTGAACGGTCTAAATATAAATTTACTTTTGATAACCTTGTCGTTTTTTTTATTTATTCGATTGCGTCGGACGAGCAAGTTCAACGCTCTCGACATTATTATTAATTATTACTAAACGCCGATTTGCATTCGGACCACAATCGCTGTCACGTTACGTAATGTTTGGAGGCAATTTGGAAATTTTAATACTGCTTGACGCTCTTAACGGCATGTAATTAATAGTAAACGTGCTACTGTTCGAGTGGATAGGATGGAGATAAGGCAGCGATTTGGATGGTTGTCTCGGTTTAGATTTGTTTCAGAAATGATTTTTTTTGTTTTTATTGATCAACCATATTTGCATTATTATATTGGTTTAATAATTCAAAATATAACAATTCTCAAAAATCAATACTGCGGCTATTTAGCTGATATATCAAATTTACTAAGTTTTCAGGAGACAACAAATCGCCATCAGGGGCTATTGTGATATATCAGGTTTTAACAACTGTCTTCCCGTTTAAATTTTTCATATCAGTTTTTGGCAGATTATAGAGAACATACTCGTTATTGAAATCATGCAAAAAAGTGATATCAACTTTTGGATAAGACACACACATAATTTTACCTCTAATACATATATTAACAATATTTGACAATTATGATGTATTCTTTTTTTTAAGTGCCCATTAAACTACCTATGAAACAAAAGTGGAAAAAGTCCGTTTATAATGTCGTTTACAATTTAATTATTATATAAATTGAATTTATATTAAATATTTAATTCGTTTTTAAACTTATATAATTTAAAAGATACCAATGCCAAAATCTTGCTCGTCGTTATCCTTCCAATTGCTCTTGCTACCCACGCCTGCTTTACTTGTCTTGTAGAGTCCACCCTATTTATATCTCAGAACCATTACAGTTGTTCTTTTTTTATCACTTCATTTCTTACTCTGTTCTTCTATCTCGCTTTCATCACCCAACATTCGCTCCCATAAGTCAGTATCGGCTTGTATTTTGATCTACTTTTAATCTAACAATTGTTTTCTTTGATATTTCTTTCTTACATATAAAAGTTCTTTGTAACGCACTATACAAGCCTGCGGCTGATTTTATCCTGTTATAAATAACACTGGTATACAATCTGGTTTTATTTAATATTGTGTCCATATATTTAAAATTGTCTACTTGCCCATGCACTTGAATTTGTAATGCAATTTTCCCTCCATAGAGAAAGTTTAACGCCATCTGGCGACACCACATCAATTAACAATGCATATCCATAAGTAATCGTAACTTGTATATAACCACGAGATATTGTGTGAATTCATCCTCACTAGCTGAGCTACACTGATCAGATCTAATAAGAATCAAATCCAGATATGTAGAAGAGGTTCATTCACACTTATATATCTTGAATTTGTATTGTATTCTCTTTAAAATATCCAGTACTTTTCTCAAGTTCTCAGTTCTTCTCCATATACATACTCGGATATTTTGATTTTCATGTTTCTCTAGTAATCCTTTTTTTGACTGTGCTTTGAATACTATTATTATGTCGTCAATTATTATTTTGAACAATACAGCCACAAAATTGCTTGTTTTGTCGTGCATTATTTGTTGATTATCCAATTGTTTGAATTGTTTGAAAACGCTATGGAAATTATATCTTCAAAGAAGAATAGTACAGCCAAGGGTATAATTGGCTGTACTATTCTTCTTTGAAGATATAGTTTCCATAGCGTTCACAAATATCCGCTTTCCTAGTAAACCAGAGCTTTATTAAATTTATCGTCTACATAAATTCAAAGGTCTTTCTGTTTTACATATGATATACAGTATCATATGTAAAACAGAAAGACCTTTGATAGTAAACTTTGTTATATTTATAACTATTTTGTAGATAAATATTATTATCAGTATTAGTATTATTATTATTGCTGATAAATAATTACAGTACATATGCATGTTAGAGATGAGATTAAATAAATCTGCAAACATAATAAATCATCATGCAACAACTATCGGCTATAATTGTGTTATGACACCTATAAAAAGGTAGTTAATGAATTAATTGACGCGGATTATAACGAGCGGGCGATTACACCATACAAAAAGAGTTCAATAGAAACATCGTTGTTTACTACTGTGCTAATCTGTTGTTTTTCTCGGTACACCTTTGAGGTCATGGATAGGGTGGTGGGTTTTTTATGGAAATCGTTGTAATTTCTGTGACATTGCGTGTGTCATAATGTGCCGTTTACAATAAAAATGAACATGTTATATATTGAAATTACCTGGAACGGTTGCGTGTTTCGTAAGACAACAATCAATGGACGGGAGGAGTAATAGCTTATTGTCATTTTATGTAATTTACATTGCGTAACGGGCACGTTCTGCATTATTTATTTGTGGGATTCAACACAATAATTGCAATACGATATTAGTGATTTGTTAATCAATTTAATATTAGTATATTAATAATTCTACTTTTAGTAGAACTTTGGCCTTCAATATCTATTAATTGGTTACATAAACGAAATAATCATAAGAGATCTTTTTTGTAGAGCCATCAATTTCGAAATGAAAACTATTCGAAACTGCATTCATTATAAAGTGCCCTGAATAAAATTGCGATTCAGATCCAGAACTTTCGAAATGAGAATATAATATTTAAAATATTAAATGCATTGCTTAAAAAATGTTCTGCCATGTTTGTTTAGTGAGAAAAACAGGACAACACGTTAAATAGACGTGTATATATAACGTTGTTACATGTAGAGGTAATCCTCGCCAATCGTAATTAACCCAATTTATCCCCAACAGAAACGTTATCGTGTATGTTCCATTATGGAATTGTTATGAAATCGGCCATCAGAATTATGCGACGGAATTAATAAACAAATGAATACAGGTAGTCTTCACTGTGCGGTCAAGGTGTTTCAATTTAATTGTAACACCGTTCGGTGACCTTCCCCACCCTGTAAAGCTTTCTGTAATTTACTCAGAAATTAGTTTTATCAATCTATTTAATAATGTACGAATTCATTGTTTAGAAAATTCAGATGGTTTTGGAAGATAAAGAATAATAACTTCAAAAAAATCTGATGTGTAAGATGATCTACATCAGATTTTTTTAAAGCTATTATTCTTTTCGAAACTGATTTAATTGTCTAAATAATGAATTCTTATATGGATTGATAAAACTAATTTCTGAGTATATTGCAGAAAACAGTACAATGTGGATATGTTTTCTGCAATATTCTCAGAAATTAGTTTTATCAATCCATATAATAAGTCATTGTTTAGACAATTAAATGAGTTTCGAAAAGATAAAGGATAATAGCTTTAAAAAAATCTGATGTAGCCAGTGTACAATACTTATACCATACAAAACATATATAAGTGTGAACCCACCTCTTAGCAATCTACATATCTAGATTTCTATCTTATTAGATCTCGTCAGTGTAGCTCATCTAGTGAGGATATTGTGTGAATTCATCCTCACTAGCTGAGCTAAAGCACTCTGTTGGACTATTATTCTCCAGAGGCACTACCCGGTGATCCTGATAACATGAGCATGTTGACGGTTATTACCATATGGGTAATATATAATAATTGATGTGGTGCCGCCAGATGGCGTTTCACTTCCCTCTACGAGGGTAAGTTGTACTGTTTTTATACCATACATATAAGAATTAAAGAATACTTTTGTTTAATACATTATTTATATTTTATAATTTTTTTAATCAAGACGATAATAGAAACATTAATAACGAATGTTGCTGTTATCGATAATAGAAACATTCGTTATTAATGTTTCTATTATCGATAATAGTAACATTCGTTATTACTGTTTCTATTATCGTCTTGATTATAAAATTTATAAAATATAAATAATGTATTAAACAAAAGTATTCTTTAATTATTATGATATGTTTCAATAAAATTATTTTGTTTGTCAACAACCTACCTTTGTGGACAAGGATTTTCCACTCTAATGAAAATAAAAACGAACAACAAAAATTGATTGAACGCCGATGACTGTATTGAAATTGATCTTACATAAAAACAATCCCAAATTTTCATGTTATTATAGCAAACATGAAACAACATCATTTTTCAAAAACTTAAAGGGGCTAAGATTTTAATAAAATTATTTTGTTTTTCTATTATTATTTATTTTTTTCATGCAACTTCTTGCATTCTAACACGTTTGACCTTGAACGTTTTAAAAAAGCTTGTAAAACTTTTGTACATATGTACAATTACACAAAAACAGGGGTAATATAGACTTAAACAAATATATTTTAGGGTAATGGATAAAAACAGATTCCCGATCGCTGATCTACCTTGTAATTTTAAGTCGGAGGAACTTTGTTTTTATTTCGAATACGAGAAAATAAATCTTATTATTATTTAATTTAAATCATTAATATGTTGTAGTTCTTATTATTATTAATTATATTATATATAATTTAATTCTTTAATGTGTTATGGGAGTTGGTTGTATTGTTTTATGGTGTTTGTGCTTGTGAGTGCTTTTCACAAATATACCCAGACCTGTTGCCATAATAGTTGTTATATTACGTACATATTAATTATTATTATTATTATAATTATAACTTGCTTATACAATTAGAGCCTTACACCAATAATACGGTAGATAGGCATTCGATTAAATAAATAAATAATAATAATAATAATAATAATGACTTTTATTTCCCTTGATATACATAATTCTATACATATAAAAACTATATCAACGCATGTTTACAGTAACAACGAAACTATATTTTTTTTGTATTTTTGTTAAAACTGGTCCACAGACTCAACGAATGAGACTCACGAATATAACTCTATAATACTATATACTATATACTATATACTATATACTATATACTATATACTATATACTATATACTATATACTATATACTATATACTATATACTATATACTATATACTATATACTATATACTATATACTATATACTATATACTATATACTATATACTATATACTATATACTATATACTATATACTATATACTATATACTATATACTATATACTATATACTATATACTATATACTATATACTATAATCTATAATCTATAAATTTTTTTTGTATTTTTATTAAAACTGGTCAACAGACCAACCATCAATTTTACTCTAATCTTAAATACTAACATGAAGGTGCTTGAGTTCATCCAGTGATGCCCCAAGCATATGTCTAATTCAAAATAAGTATGCTCCTACACTATCCAACTCGCGCACTGTTACTCTGTTTTGTCGAAACTAATATAGTAATAGAAAATAGAAATATGGGGGAAAAAAATTATACAATTATAATAAGTCTCTTTAAATTCAAAACACAAAGCTGTCGAAATGTTCTTGATCTCCCTCACCTTCTTGTTCGTGCGATTCAGTCCTCAATTGTCACATAGAAACAGTAAGCGGGTGTCAGTAAATTTAGATGAGTGCATCGCTATAAGAACGGTTCGACAAACTCGCGGCGAACTTTGAACGGCCGCTATTTAGTCTCGTTGTATTGTAGAGCGTTTAGATCGTCAGAAACGTATTTGTAAAAAAATAAAAACGGCGGCCTTTGGCATATTCCATTTCGTTTTATTATTAGCTATCAACGATACAATGTGCACAAGTGTGCGTAAAGCGTTGCGACAATATCGCGGCCGCTGAATAAAAAATATGTTATTATACTCATGAACTTTAACACACAGCACAGCCTGCTTTTGTGTTTGAGATTAAATGTGTGAATCAGGTTTCTTTAAATTTTGCAGCAGACTGTGATAATAGCAGTGCATAACTTATTAGATTTTTAACATATATAAGTGTGAATCCACCCCTTAGCAATCTACATATCTAGATTTCGATCTTATTAGATCTCATCAGTGTAGCTCAGCTAGTGAGGGTGAATTCACACAATATCTCGAGTGGTTATATACAAAAATGATACAACTAACCCCCTAGGAGGAAAGTTAAACGCCATCTGGCGGCACCACATCAATTAGCAATGCACACCCTTATGGTAATAACCTTCAACATAATCACCGGGTAGTGCCCTCTATGGTAAGGGGTGGATTCACACATATATGTTTTATAGGATTGGTCTTGTGCCGATATCTTAAGTACTCTATTGGAATATTATTCCATAGAGGGTACTACCCGGTGATCCTGATAGCATGAGCATGTTGACGGTTATTACCATATGGGTGGGCATTGCTAATTGATGTGGTAACGCCAGATGGCATTTAACTTTCCTTTAGCGTTCCGATAGACGTATTGAAATTTGCGGGTATATCTGCGGTCAATCCAGCTTTCGTTTAATGCTTCTGTTATTGCCCACATCTCCACAGGACCGATGGATTTTTCGTAGTCGACAAACGCTAACACCAGCAACTTGTTATATTCCACTACTTTTTCGATCAGAATGTTCATGACTAGGTGATCGTTGGTGCTAAACCTGCTTCGAAACCTTGCCTAACTTATTTGTAAGCAGGTTCGTAATTATTTTCGTGAATAATTTGTACACGTGAGATAGTAGACTGATGGGTCTATAGTTTTGTAGCTTAGTCTTTTCTCCCTTTTTTATGGATTATTACCATCTCCGCTGCATTCTACTGGATTGACGTTGTGCCCGTTTCTAAGCACAAGTTGAAAAACGATTTTAATATTTTAATGAGGGCTTCTCCTCCTTGTTTTATTGCCTCTATAACAATACTGTCTTCTCCTGGTGCACGCCTATGTTTAAGAGCCAGTTCTATCTTAGCTGTATTTATTTCTGGTCCTTGATACACTAGTTTTATGTTGTTCTCTTCTAGGTTTGCGTCTTGTGTAGAAACGTTCGACCAGTTTTCTAATATGTGACCTATTGGTGCATAGAATACCGTTTGCGTCTTCAGTTTCAGTATTTCTTGTCTATGGTGTTTGAGTTTAGATTGTAGATCTCTCATGTTTTTGTTTCTTTCTATTGTTTCCTTGATCATGCTCGTGTTAAAGAGTCTTATGTCGTTCCGGATATATCTCTTTGTTCAGAATTCTATATTTTTGGGTACTGGCATTTTCTCATCTCATTTCTCTTCTTTTCTCAATGAGTTGTTTTGTTGTTGGCTCCATTCTTCCACTATTTGGGGACCATCCTCCCAAGTCCCGAATAATCTGACCCGGAGTCCTTTACCAGCACCATAGTAGGCTTTCCGTCGATCTAGTTAAATATTTATTTTCTTATTCACTCTACTGATATCGGCGCTATACGATCACGCCTATAAAGATACGAAACTCTGCTAGAGATTGCAGTCTTAAGTGGTAAAATGTTGAGAATTCCTGTATAGAACAGTATTGAAAATTCTTTTCTACTTATTGAATATTTCGGCTATATATCCAGACGGTGGTGAATTATATCGGCGAAGTATCGATACACATTAAAATTGTTTCTATAACTTCAGATGGATTTTCTTTAAAATACCTTGTTGGAATGAAATCTAGGAACTAAAAGCAAATATATGGATAGGCACAGTAAGTAGAGGCATGTGAATGTTGTGGTAGCAAAAGCCATCGGCAGGGCCGAAAGGGTTAATACTTCATTAAAAAGACTACTATTGCTATTAACTATATTATTATGTGTAGACATGCACTATACGCATATATTTATTTGTATAAAGATAAGATAATATCTTATCAAAGAATATTGTATGATTACAAAATGTTCTAGTATGGATGTTTGAATCCTCTATAGTATTTGAGAAAAAATTATTTTAAAATATTTTTTTTATTAAAGATTTTCATATATGATTATTTATATATATATATATATATATATATATATATATATATATATATAGCACATTCATTTAAAAAAATAATTTAATTAAAACACAAGGGTGTTGCTGACTTGGCAGAAGACGTAAGTCAGACTTGCACCACGTTGGCTTTGGCAGAATAGCTGATCTTGATTCAGGTATAGAACTATGACTTAGGAATCTTTGCCAGAAACCTTCTTTTTATTAAGGGTAGTAGAAATATTGACTCAAATCTGACAAAATCTGACTTACACCACTTTAATTCAGTCATATATGTATTATGAAATATTTTTATTTCTTCCTTCAAGTGATTCTGAATAAATAAAATTTAAACTTTTTTAACTTTATTTAGAACATTTTGAATTTCGCGCGTTTGTACGATAATGTACGACAATTTTCGTATAGATGTACGATAATTTTCGTACAGATGTGACGATAATTTTCGTACAGATGTTACGATATTTTAGAAGTAGGTGGCAACTCTGCCCTATAAGGTTTTGTCATGCCGAGGTTGTTGCCATTATCCCTGTTATTTGCATTTTGCCTAGTATTTTCCTACTTCCCCCACTGTGGCTTTGTGTCATCAGATTATTTTTGGTGTAAATCCCCAGGTTTTTTGGAACATTCACCCACATGCCTATAATATTTTCATGGCTTCGTTTGTAATTTTTGTCATATGCGGCTTAAAAGTCAGTTTTGAGTCGAGAGCTACACCTAGATATTTGACCTGTCCCTCCATTTGTATATCTCTGCTGAAAAAGTCAGTATTTTAATCTTATTTGACGCCCAATATCTCCAATGAACCTTAAGGCTCGTGTTATATAAGACGATCTTATATAAGACGAGCCTTAAGGTTATAATATTTTCACGGCTTCGTTTGTAATTTTTGTCATATGCGGCTTAAAAGTCAGTTTGAAGTCGAGGGCTGCACCTAGATATTTGACCTGTCCTTCCATTTGTATATCTCTGCCGAAAAAGTCAGTATTTTAATCTTATTTAACGCCCGGTTACTCCAACGAACCTTAAAGCTTGTCTTATATAAGCTCGTCTTATATAAACTAGTTTTATATATAACCACGTCTTAAATTTTTATTCTGTTACATCAAACATATGTAGATCTTACATAGTCTTACAATGTAAGACCGTCTTATCGTTTTAAGATCCGATTTTTGTTTGGTGCAACGCTTTAAGACCGTCTTATTATTAAGACGGTCTTAAACTAGTTAAGATTCGTTGGAGAAACCGGGCATAAGATGTGTCAATGGTACTAGAGAGGATTTTCCAGGGTAAAAACGATAACACTGGTTTTCTTAAAATAAATAAGAGGATATTAATATTGATTAAAAAATACAAAATTTTGTTTCTAGAAAAATTGTACCATGATTAATATATTTATATGAAATGCAATGTATTGTCACTTCAGCTGTTGGAGGTCCTTATTGTTAATAAGGAAAGGTCCTTATTAACAATATAACAATATAATAAGGGCGATGATAATACTGGTTTTCTTAAAATAAATAAGAGGATATTAATATTGATTAAAAAATACAAAATTATGTTTCTAGAAAAATTGTACCATGATTAATATATTTATATGAAATGCAATGTATTGTCACTTCAGCTGTTGGAGGTCCTTATTGTTAATAAGGAAAGGTCCTTATTAACAATATAACAATATAATAAGGGCCATACTTCCATTTCCACTTCCACATTCAAAATCCTGTTATCATTTGCATAAACCGTACCGGGTACCGTTGCGAGAAAAATGTGAACAATTTTTATTTCTAACTGAAACGCAAATTTGCAAATAAACAACATATTGACATTGAAATAATTATTATAATTAAGTCGATTAACGCAGATAAGTAGAAATCGCAATCATGCGCAAATCATGTGATTCATTTATCTGTGAAAATCTTGTACAAATAACGTTAATTAATTGATCATGAATGAAAGCACGCGTGCACCCGTGGCATGTAGTAAAATTTAAAAAAGTAACTGTGAGTAATACGCACGATTAATAGTGGATATTATTTACACAAACAAAAATATTTTCAGATAGTACAATCCATCAAATAAATGAGAGTCCTGTTGTGAATCGAAATTTGCCAATAAATAATAATAATATTTGTTTATTGAACACTTACACGTACGTACATAATAAACTATTAAATATTCTGAAGTATACTTGCATTACAGACATACTGTACTTAGGTTGAAATACTATACCCTAGTATAGTATTTCAGCCTAAGTACAGTATGTCAGTATTTTATTTCAGTATTTAAGCGGAAAAATTACATTTAAAAACAGCATTCATTCTACTTTACAGTTCTCTCAATTATAACAGTATAACCCAAATCCCAGGAAATTTTATATAATAATAAAAAAAATAAGACCTTCATATATATATATATATATATATATATATATATATATATATATATATATATATATATATATAGTTAGATTAGAGGGAGATTGTTGGGAATGCGGCGATTAGGGCTAAAAGAAACCTCTTCTCTTTAGATCGATATTTCGCTCTGAATCCAGAGCATCATCAGTATTTACTAAAAAACCAAACTGTTAACAATAATCTTCGTACAGAATATATAAAAGTTATAATGAATTTGAAGCTAAAAATAGTGAATGAATAGTTATGATATAATATAAAGTTAAAAGTTAATAAAAGTTCAAAAGTTAAATATTAAAATGTGAGAATTATTGTACAGTTAGCCAGTACTTACAAGCTGAGATTGCGGAAACTATATAAAATAATGATGATATACAAATTTACGTATTTCAAACTTGCTTATATTTGCGCCAGTGAATCACAATGTACCATCGGCTCCATTTCGACTATATTTATAGTTGTGTTGTCGCTGAAATATTCATAAAAAAATGTAAAAATAAATCTCCGGTTTATTTAAACATTACTTGTGTACAAAAATAAAGTAATTACTCGTGTATAATTAAAAAACATAAAGTTTTAAATAACGCAACTCACTAGTCTAGGATTTAGACACATATTGGTTATTCGAAAGCGAGTTTGAATCCTATATAAGTGCTCTTTCTACACTATTACTTTTTTCAAAGTTTTCTTTCCAAAGAAAAGCCCACAAAAGTAAAATTAAGCCTCTATTTTGAATTTTAAATTAATCTTAAAAATTCAAGGGGTTCAATCCACCAGTGTGGATTAAAAAAAAACTATATATATAGGGCTATCAGCCGTGAGGCCTTTCCGCGGGTAAGGGGAGAATCTTAGAGGAGTTTAACCGTCCGGTATTTACACTAACTTAGCAGAAAACCTCTGAAAACTGTGAAAGGTGATTTAAGACAGTGATACCCTCTAAGACATCTTCTGTTCATTATGTACACATGTCACACCTCATCCAGTGTTAAAAGGGGCAAGAGAAAAAATAAATAATTTTATTATATTATCTGCACAAATTGACCCAAATTAATACCGTAGATATCACCATTCTATATTGTATATATTCGAGCATTTATTTAGATATCTGTCAATGATGTAAGTGGGTTGTAGAATCTTTACTTGTACTATATAGTTATCATCAGTATTATAAATATTCATCAATTTCTTATCTTGTATTGTCTTTTTGTTACTTGAAAAAGTTGTTGTTAATGGCGCCTATTAATTTCTAAATACAATTCTTTACTTGTACTATATAGTTATCATCAGTATTATAAATATTCATCAATTTCTTATCTTGTATTGTCTTTTTGTTACTTGAAAAAGTTGTTGTTAATGGCGCCTATTAATTTCTAACTACAATTATCATAATCACCCATTATTTACGCGTTTAAAACAAATTCTTCAAAACAACCGCGATAATTGTACGTAATTAATAAAAAAATAGAGCACGCCTAATCAGATTTGACGTGAATACAAGTGGGATAAAACCAGTTCAGTTCCATAATAATCTACTTTTTAAAATCACGTACGCATACAAATATCAATATTAAACAAAAAGTACAAATCATCAGTGTAGTATCTTTTTGTAATTAGTGTTTTATTTTGTTATCAACGCACTTCTCATTATCCGGTTGGTGGATTGGTTCAACAACACCACAAGTGCGGCCAAGATTGGGATAAGTGACAATTTAGGGCCTGACTTACATAATGGTATTATTATGTAATTTAGATGGATTACGATAAGAGTTGTACTATCTATCTCCACTGCAAGATATAATTTAATCATTTGCTGAGCAGCGTGGAATTAAAGGCTCTTCAATTTAAAAAGATCGAAATCATTTAGTTTGTATTGATATTACTTTTATACAATCAGATTTTGTGCTTGATTGTACATGATTCGTATTTAAAATAATACAACCAATATTTAATAATATTATTATATTATTTGGTGAAATTTCCATTATTCGAATGCCCCGTCGAATGAATTGCTAATTGCGAATTGCAATAGAGTGAAATGCTTAATGCATGATGGATAATAATAAATAAATTTCCAAGATATTAAAATATTAAAACCAAACCATTACTTACTTAAAAGATTGAAGATGAAGATATATATATATATATATATATACACTACATACAATTATATTGGCTTTACGCACGCATCCCAGACTATTACTAGATTTCCACCCCACCACCTCCCCTATCTTCTCTTCGCTTTCCCCCAAGCCATTCTTGCTTTTGCTTGCACGCACTCCAAATGTTTCCTAAAACCACCTCTTCGGTGTAACCAAAAGTTTAAGAAGTAATACTTATTTATTTTTATACACTTTTTGCACGAATAAAGAAAACAAAATTAATTTTAACGTAATTATACATTATTAAATATCTAGTGTGAGCACCACATGACTTTCAGAAATACAATGATATTTTTCACATTTTTGGACCTATTTTGACACATTTTGTCATATTTTAACACTTGTTGACACGATTTGGCACATTTTGACCCATTTTGTCTAATTACACATTTTGGCATGTTTTGACACATTTATATTAGGTATTTCGTCATATTTTAACACATTCTGACACGATTTGGCAAATTTTGATACATTTTGTCGAGTTTTTACACATTTTGGCACGTTTTGACACATTTTACAACACAACTTAAAACAATCCACTCTCTCAATTATTATTCGCTTCCATTTAAATTCTTCTACTAATCCTCTTTTATACTTCCCATTATTGTCTGCATCTCTTCCACTCTCTTGCCTCCTCTTTAACACTGGAGGAGATGTCACATGTGTACATAATGAATGTTTTAGAGGGCATCACCTTTCACAGTTTTTCAGAGGTTTTCTGCGAATTTACTGTAAATACCGGACAGTTAAACTCCTCTAAGATTCTCCGCTTACCCGCGGAAAGGCCTCACGGCTGATAGCCCTATATAGAATTTTTTGTAATCCACACTTCGGTGGATTGAACCCTTTGAATTTTTAAGATTAATTTAAAATTCAAAATAGAGGCTTAATTATATTTCTATAAGGCACCTTACACGATCAATATTACTATCAATATTTTAGAATAATGACAGTATTACTGTACGATAATATGTTTAAAATATTCCTTATTCTGAAATGTTGCCAATATTACTCATCGTGTAAGGTATGGTAATGATGTAATGAAGAGAATACTGATCTTTATCCGTATAATTGATTACTTGATAAATATAAAAGGAGGATTGAAGCAAATATTGACAGTACTAGGATTGACATTATTATTGACCGTGTAAGGTGCCTTTAAGAACTTTTTTTGGAAAAAAAACTTTGAAAAATTAATAGTTTAGAAAGAGCACTTATATAGGATTCAAATTCGTTTCCGAATAGCCAATATGAGTCTAAATCCTACACCAGTAAGTTGAGTCATTTAAAACTTTATGTTTTTTTTTAATTATACACGCGTAATTATTTTATTTTTGTACAAAAGTAATGTTTAAATAAACCCGAGATTTATTTTTACATTTTTTTTTTATCAATATTTGTCGCTCAAACATACACAACTATAAATATAGTCGAAATGGAGCCGATGGTACATTGTGATTCACTGGCGCAAATACAAGCAAGTTTGAAATACGCGAATTTGTATATCATCATTATGCAATCATAACAAGGTCACATCTACTTGATACTATAAATTATAATTTTTGGCTTACGCACGACCTTGGCGTGGCTACCGATTAGCATAATTTGTGCGGGCCACATGTGTGTATGAGATAAATCTCATTTTAGATATATGGTTTTCGGTTTTTTTTTAATGCTATTGGGATTGATAGAAATTTGTAAACTATATGTTTTTCTAGTACTGATTTAGGTAGATTATTAGAAATTATTCGGGGTCTCTAAATTTCATTACAAGCTTGTAATTTCTAGTTTACTATTTTTTACATCCGACATGAAACAGTAGAACTACGTCGTTCTAACATACGACATATATGCGTATGGCTAACATGTGAAAGACAAGTGACTTCAATAAAGTTTTCTCTTTCACACAATCCACTAAAACCTCGGACCCTTAATTATTTAACTACTGAAAGTAGCAAAGCTTACCTTTCGAGTCTTACTAGTCAACAAAATTTGACTTATCAGCGTACAAGAACGAATGTACTGTAATAGTAATGATACTACATTATTAAATATCTAGTGTGAGCACCATATGACTTTTCGCAATACAATGATATTTTTCACATTTATTGGCACATTTTGACACATTTAGTCATATTTTAACACATTTTTACACATTCTGACATGATTTGGCACGTTTTGATAAATTTTAACGAATTTTTATACATTTTGGCACGTTTTGACACATGTTGATACAATTTTAACGAATTTAGACACAATTTTAACGAATTTAAACACATTTTGACTTATTTTTAAACATGTTGACATGTTTTGACAGATTTTGACATGATTTGACACATTTTCTCACACTTTTCCATGTTTTCCTAAATTCTCGTTCATTTTCTCACATTTTGACAGAATTGATTTGGCACGTTTGATACATTTTAACAAATTTTTACACATTTTGGCACGTTTTGACATATTTTGACACAATTTGACGAATTTAAACACATTTTGACTTATTTTTAACCATGTTGACATGTTTTGACCGATTTTGATATGATTGGACACATTTTCTCACACTTTTCCATGTTTTCCTAAATTCTCGTTCATTTTCTCACATTTTGACAGAATTTGACGAATTTAGAAACATTTTGACTTATTTTTAAACATGTTAACATGTTTTGACAGATTTTGACATGATTTGACACATTTGCTCACACTTTTCCATGTTTTCCTAAATTTTTGTTCATTTTCTCACATTCACTCATATTTTCCCTCATGTTTTCTCACATTTTCCCACATTTGTTCCCATATTTGACCACATTATCTGACATTTTCCCATAACATCCCACATTTTCTCATGTTTTCTAAAATTTCCTCACATTTTCACATTGTAATTTTAATTACTGCATTTAACATACGACCATTTTCGCTATTTTCCCATGCAATTTACATATAGACCAGTATACTCCGATCACGGCATTTGTTGTTGCTGCACCGCGCGTTTTTTTTTTGATGCCACCATGTCCAATATTGCGCAGGGGATCGGTTTTTTAGAGTTTTCTTCTCTGCTAGTGGACTGATTTTCTTCAAATACTGATAGCGTCGTGCCAGTTCGGGTTCTTGGCCAATTTCCGAATTTGGTCGTGATCTGTTGCGTTGTTTTCCCCGAAATTTTGTTCACAAACATACATACATATACACACAGACAGCGCTAGACTCGTGTTTATTTCTACTTTTAACATATTTTGACATATTTTGAAACAATTTGACGAATTTAGACACGTTTTGACACATTTTGAAACAATTTGACGAATTTAGACACATTTTGACACAGTTTGACACATTTTGACACAGTTTGACACATTTTGAAACAGTTTGACACATGTTGACATGTTTTAATAGGTTTTGACATATTTTCTCACATTTTTTCACTATTTCCTACATTTTCTCACGGATTCTTATAGTCTCCACATTTATTATTTTCCCCGAAATTTTGTTCACAAACATACATACATATACACACAGACAGCGCAAGACTCGTGTTTATTTCTACTTTTAACATATTTTGACATATTTTGAAACAATTTGACGAATTTAGACATATTTTTAAACAATTTGACGAATTTAGACACATTTTGACACAGTTTGACACATGTTGACATGTTTTAATAGGTTTTGACATATTTTCTCACACTTTTTCACTATTTCCTACATTTTCTCACGGATTCTTAGAGTCTCCACATTTATTCATATTTTCCCCGAAATTTTGTTCACAAACATACATACATATACACACAGACAGCGCAAGACTCGTTTATTTCTACTTTTAACATATTTTGAAACAATTTGACGATTTTAGACACATTTTGAAACAATTTGACGAATTTAGACACATTTTAACACAGTTTGACATATGTTGACATGTTTTAATAGGTTTTGACATATTTTCTCACATTTTTTCACTATTTTCTACATTTTCTCACGGATTCTTATAGTCTCCACATTTATTCACATTTTCCCACATTTGCTCATATATTCCCATATATTCCCACATTTTCTGACATTTTACACATACACATACACACAGACAGTGCAAGAATCATGTTTATTTCTACTATTTTAAGCATAACACGTAACGAAAATCTAATATTTTTTTATAAATTGTTCGCAACAACAATACTAATTTAATTTTTTTTCAAGAAAGTTATGGCATATTTCCACAATCTTAGTTAGAAAACGTAAAGACGTTTTCGCTAAAAAATACCTTCCTTATACAGTTACAACTTTAGAGGTTATATACTTATAAATTCGCATTTATATTATATATTTGTTTAGTTTCTCTCTTTTTACACTTTTTTAAATATTGTATTTTTTGCTTTATTACCAAAATGAGCTCTTGCGCCTTTAGTTTTGAAATTTTGAATTTTCCGTCAATAAAGCATTATTATTATTATTATTATTATACAGCTGTACTGTATTCGAAAAGTAACAAGATATCGATGCATTTCTACATGGAAACATCCCAGTGATGCATTCAGAAAATTAAAAACGAATAAAATAATATAAAACTGAGTCTGTTTTAAAATAAAGGAATATTAACATTCCCAAAAAATTAATACAAAAAATAATAGCCGCTTGTAAACAAATAACATGGGCTCGATGATTTTGGGATCGATTTTTATTCAAAATGGCTACCATTGAATCAGCAATATGGTATAAAAAAAGCACTATCGAAATCATACTCCTAAATTCCTAATTACTTCTTTCGTAGCTTAATTAAGTCCGTATATATCTATTATGCAAGATTTTTCACATTTCGTCATATTTTAACACATTTTGACACGATTTGGCACATTTTGACACATTTTGACGAAATTTTACGCATTTTGGCACGTTTTTACACATTTTAACACAATTTGACGAATTTAGACACATTTTCGCATATTTTCAAATATGTTGACATATTTTCAAACATGTAGACATCTTTTGACAGTTTTTGACACGATTTGACACATTTTATCACACTTTTCCATGTTTTCCTAAATTTTCCTTAATTTTTCTTCAATTGTCACATTTTCCCTCATGTTCTCACGTTTTCTCACATTTTCTCACATTTTCCCACATTTGCTTAAACAAATAACATGGACTTGATGATTTTGGGATCGTTTTTCATTCAAAATGGCTACCATTGAATCATCAATATGGTATAAAACAAGCAGTATCAAAATCATACTCCTGATTTCCTAATTACTTCTTTCGTAACTTAATTAAGTCCGTATATATTTATTTTGCAAGATTTTTCCTCCTACCAAGAAGTTTTAATTGCAACAGAAATCAATTGGACCCACGCCGTATGTTTTTTTGTGTGTCTTGCGTGTTCTAGTAATAGGTCTATATATCCTCGCAAAGGTGCTCTCCACCAGCAGCTTGTTTACCAGTTCGTTCAATGCCTCCAATAAACGTTATTTGCACTGTCTGGCTTCTCTTCTGCTGTCGCTAATTACGCGGCAGGCCGCAGCAGTGTACGCGCAACGCACGGCATATTATTAATCATGCTGCTATTCAATTAGCGGGGCTTGTCGCGGAAATAAATTATTCCAAATACACCGCGACCTTGGCTGGAATGCATTTCGTTGGTAATAGTAAATAATGTTGTGTTTTTGCGATCATCGACCGACGCGGATATTTTTTTTTTTGGGCGCCGAATGTGGTTTAATCAACGGATGTGAGAATTCGTGTCTCCGCGGTATTGGTGGTGAAAGTTTGTTAATTATAATGAACCTGCTGTACTCGAAAATCGTTTTTTAATAGGTACCTGTTTCGAGTGGATTTAGTGAATCTTATTTTAGTTTAGAATATTCGAACAAATATACACCGATATTTGTGTGCGTTGTTTCTTTAACATGTATAGTTTACTATTATTTCCTATATAAGATTGTATAAGATTGTACAATCACCTGAAAACCGCCATTTTCCTTTTCAATGTTGTATTGTTCTAATGTCAAACTGTTAAATTGTAATTGAAAAGGAAATAAGGAAATAAAGACACTTGATTATTATTATTATTATATATAGTATACCTTTATGACCTTAACCTCTTTCTGCATGATTTTTGGAAACTTTGTGAAAAAAATTAATGTATTTTAATTATATGGCAAAAATAATTAAAAAAATTCATAATGTAAAATTTCTTTATATATATAATATACTGTAATATGTGGCACAAACCCTTAATAATAATAAACTTTATTTCTCATAGATTGTAGCACAATAATAAAATACATTTAATACAGATACAATGCAGGAAACAGGTCAATAGTATAATAATTATAATATATTATTTGAGAAATAAATGTAAATAAATTCATATTTACATTTATTTCTCAAATAAGGGTTTGTGCCACATATGCAGTTACAGTATATTATTAAATTATTCTGTATGGCAGTTTAAGAAACAATTTCTGTCTTTACCACTAAATTTTTCTCTACTTGACTACGTTGCCAAAAATAATTTCATATAAAATTACAAAGGTGGAAGCAAATAACTGTGCACTTATAAGCTTTGTGCTTTGTGATTTTCTGAATGAATGAATTAATATTAAATCAAAATTTATGATATGTCGGTTCGACTCGGTTCGTTTTACGTTTTCACGTTTTCCCCGTTTTCTTCATGTTATCACATTTCACACATTACCCCAGCTCGCCTTCTCAACGGATTTCCAAATTTGGTCGCAACCCGTTGGGCCGTTTTCGCGTAATTTTGTTCACAGACGGACAGACGGACACAGGCATACACAGACATCATCAAGAAACGGGTCTTACTAAAGTTAACAGTCATCTTCTGTCGGCTTGTATTAAAACCCTTCACTTGGATATGTACCTAAAAAAAACTTCTCTTTATAGGGCTATCAGCCTCTGAGCTTCTCCTTTAACCGGTTTTCCGCCGGTCAAGGGAGAAGTTGATTAAACTTCTCCCTTGACCGGCGGAAAACCGGTTAAAGGAGAAGCTCAGAGGCTGATAGCCCTATAAAGAGAAGTTTTTTTTAGGTACATCACCCGGTATAATAAAAACAACCAAGTAAACTTCTAAAAAACTATGAAATGTGATTCGCGAAAATTTGCGCCCCTCTGGGGATCGTACTCAATGCTCAGTACGAGACGGTACGACGCCTCTAACCACTCGGCCACTGAGTTGGGTGATATGTACTTATTAATAAAGGTTTTAATTTCTGAAACTAGAAACATTATTATAATCAAAAGCAGTTAATGCGGTTAATAAAATAAAACTCGCCACGTATGCCAACAAATATTTACAATACTATAACACTGCCGAGTTGACACAGCGATGCGTAATTATTTGGCTGGCACCAAAAATTCGTCCTGAACAACTAGCGCGGCCGATAAGTGCCGCTCATTACGCAAACAAAAGGATGTTTGTTGAGACGAAAACAATACCAATAATTCACATTAGAACGTGATACGCACACGCCGACCGGGTGATACCCGTTGGAGGAGAGGTCATCGTGCTTTGTCCACTCAATCGAGAGCCCATAAAGACATTATTTAAACACTGCAATCGAATCAATTATGTGCGTGCCATGATAAATCGCTCCTGCCCGTCGCCCCGACACTGGCCAAACACACACAAAAAAATGTGGTAATAATTGTTGTTTCCAATGTGACGGATATGAAGTATGGCCAGGCTGAACGGTAGTTTATTGCGGAATTCTTTTACTAGCCACTAAATTATTGGATGCATATATTTGTCACTGGTTGGATGATTTATTGGATAATCAATTGCGGCAGGAAATACGAGATGTTATATTAAGTTGAATTGAAATTGTTATAGTTGAGAACGTTTTTTTTTTAAGACTCATGTTCTCTTATATCTTTCAATCCGACTCTTAAGGTCGTTTTAGAGAAGACAATTTCTTAGCTCAAGTTGTTCAAGATATGAATTCATATATCCTCCTCCCATACAATTTGTCCTTGACAAATAGAAAGCGTTATATTTTTCCATTCGATCTACCATCCAATTCAATATTTCAAATAATTTGCTGTATGATACGAGACAATTTAGATTGTCTCGCATCTTGACTAACTTTTGAGTCAAGAAATTGTCGTGTCTAAAACGACCTTTAGTGATTTCTTTCTGGGCCCTTTCTTTGGGCATTCGTATCATACATTCAGGCCATCTGATCTCTGCTTTTATGTATCTGACAATGTTAAACATTAGCGATGCCCATGACTATCGAAACTGCAACTATATATCACATATTTTTTTAAAAAATAACTGTATATTCTTTAAAAACACTTTACATGAAGAACCCTTACAACTGACTACATACAAAAAACTTCATGGATCAATTTGGTTTACCGATGGATCTAACACCAACAGTATATGAAAACGGCTTGCCAGGAGTCTTCTGTTACTTAAAAGTTACGTTCAAACTAAAAGAAACTATTATTTAGTTAGATGTTGCATATTAATATATATTATTGTTAACTTACCATTTCATAGCTTCATGTACATCTGTTGGCATATGGCAAGATCGCATGTTATGTCAAAGTTTTCAAAAGTGTCGGATTACAAATCAACTCGAGAGTTATCTTCGTTATACCATCTAGCCCATACGTGTTATATTTTTTTATCACCTTCTTATTTAAGCTCTACAGCTAAGCAAGCTTTGACTTACTTGACTATCCCCTTCTATTTGGATCTATTTTTAACAAACGAATCTCATACTTTTAAGACTCTTATACCTTGTCTTTCAATCCGACTCGTAGTGATTTCTTTGTGGGCCCTTTCTTTGGGCATTCGTATCATATGTCCAGGCCATCTGATCCTCTATGCTTTTATATTTGTTTTATTACACATTCCTGTAAAAGTACCTATTAATAATGATGCAATTTTTTAGACTTTTTGTGTTATTCTAGTTTATAAATGTATGGAAAACTAACTTATAAAGACTCCAATGACCTCATTGGAAGATACCTATCTTCATTGATATGATATGGCGTGTAAAAGTGGAAATTTGTATTTTCACACATTCCTGCAAAATTACCTATTCATCATGATGCAATTTTAAGATTTTTTGTGTTATTCTTATCTAAAAATATATGAATAACTCAATTATAAAGACTCCAATGACATATTTTTATTGTCTTCAAAGATATGGCTAGTGAAATTTGAAATTTGTTTTATCACACATTCCTGCAAAATTACCTATTCATCATGATGCAATTTTCAGATTTTTTGTATTATTCTTATCTAAAAATGTGTGAAAAACTCAATTATAAAGACTCCAATGAGGTATCTTCATTATATTCAAAGATATAGCTTGTAAAAGTTGAAATTTATATGATCACACATTCCTGTAAAACATCTATTCATCATGATACAATTTTAAATTTTTGTGTGCTATTCTTACCAAAAAATATATGAAAAACTGAATTATAAAGTCTTCATTAAGGTATCTTCATTATCTTTAAAGATATGGCTTGTAAAAGTTAAAATTGGTATTATCACACATTCCTGTAAAAATACCTATTCATCATGATGCAATTTTAAGATTTTTTATGTTATTCTTGTCTATAAATGTATGAATAACTAAATTATAAAGACTCCAATGAGATATCTTTATTATCTTCAAGGATATGGCTTCTAAAAGTTGAAATTTGTATTATCACACATTCCTACAAAAACACCTATTCATCATAATACAATTTTAAGATTTTTGTGTGTTTTCTTATCTAAAAATGTATGAAAAACTCAATTATAAAGACTTCAATGAGGTATCTTCATTATCTTCAAAGATATAGCTTGTAGAAGTTGAAATTTGTATTATCACACATTCCTGCAAAAACACCTATTCATCATGATGCAATTTTAAGATTTTTTATGTTATTCTTGGCTATAAATGTATGAAAAACTAAATTATAAAGACTCCAATAAGATATCTTTATTATCTTCAAGGGTATGGTTTCTAAAAGTTGAAATTTGTATTATCAGACATTCCTACAAAAACACCTATTTATCATGACGCAATTTTAAGATTGTGTGTTGTGTTATTCTACTCTAAAAATGTATGAAAAACTCAATTGTAAAGACTCCAATGAGTTATCTTTATTATCTTTAAAGATATGGCGTGTTAAAGTCGAAATTTGTATAATCACACATTCCTGCAAAAATACCTATTCATCATGATGTATTTTTAAGATTTTTTTTTTGTTATACTTGTTTGAATATGTATTAAAAAATTAAATTATAAAGACCCCGATGAGATATCTTTATTATTTGCAAAGATATGACTTGTTTAATTTGAAATTGGTATTATCAATGTTTTCTGCTAATGAAAACTATTCCTCATTATGTAATTTGCAGTTTTTGTTTATTATACTGGTCAAGAATGTATTAAGATCTCAATTTTAAAAACTCTAAAGACCTTAGTAATATATCTTCATTGTCTTCAAAGATATGGCTTATTAAATTTCAAATTTATATTAACACTGCTATATTTCTGCCAAGGAAAATGGTTTCTCAGTATGCATTATGTAAATTTAGAAAAAAATCTTAAATTTACATAATGCATTACACTGGTCTAAAGATATAGTAGGAATTCAATTTTAAAAACTCAAATGAGATATCTTCATTATCTTCAATGATATGGCTTGTAAAAGTTGAAGTTTGTATTAGCACACATTCCTCCTGAAAATAAGATTCATCATGATGCAATTTTAGATTTTTTTGTGTTATACTTGTCCTGAAATGAAGGTCTAAATTACAAAGACCCTAATGATATATTTTCATTATCTTCAAAGAAATGGCTTATTAAATTTGAAATTTGTATTATCAGTCTTTTCTGGCAAGAAATCTAATTTTAGAATATTTTTTTGTTACAGTTGTTCAAAAATGTATTATGAACTCAAATTCTAAATCGCTAGTGAGATATCTTCATTGTCTTCAAAGATATGGCTTCTATAAGTTGAAAATTGTGGTGTCACATATTCCTGCACAAATACCTATTCAGCATGATGCATTTTAATTTTTTTATATGTACTTATGTCTAAAAATGTATGAAGAACTCAATTATAAGCCTCTGTTATAAAATATCCTACTTAGTATTTTCATAGATTAGAGTTTGTAAATTATTAATTTCATCACATATAGGGACATATGTTGACATATTAATAAATCGTTTATATCGTATATAATGGTAATTATAAATTTTTAAGGACAGTATGTGGGCGGCCAAATTCTGTTCGCACGCGCGCGGTCCACTACCTAGGACCGGCCCTGGTACTGGCGATTCGTGGTTTCTCTGAAACCTGGATTGGTCAAGCTCCAGTGTCGTTTTTGTTGGATTGCCACTGTCCCGTTGGAATTACCTGTCGCTTCATCAGAAAATATGATGTACCGATGAAACGGATTCTGAATATTTTCAAAAATACGGAATCCAACCCATAGACAAAAAAGAGATTAAGACATATTGCAAGAGTAAAGACATTTTCCGTCATCACCTTCTTCTAATGTGTGAATTCTTACTGATTGTATGGATGATATTGATAGGTTTTAAGGATTCTATGGATATGAGTCTTACCGATTCCAGTATCGTCGGATCGTTTTTTTTTGGCGATAATCTTGGCCTATCTTGCACAGAGTTCAGGATTGCTGTATCATCTTCATCAAGAATCCGCTTTGTCTTTTTCACATCCTTCACAGAACGGGATGATAGAAACTTTAATATTATGTATTATGTATACATTTTGCAGATTATTGTTGTTGTCCTGTAATTGGATTTTTTCTTTCCGTAGGACAATAAAGCTTATTATTATTATTATTATTATTATTATTATAATATTAGTTTTGTAGCTCCTTGGAGTGAAATGTGAGTTTCTGGATATATTTTTCATGGAAACATAGTTGATGCACACCTGTCCGTAGCACTAAATTCGATAAATTCTCTGTTGCACACTGCAACACGACGTTTTTAAACAGATACGTTTTCATATGAAACATTGTTCTGCTAGATTGTTAACACATTCTAGCAGAACAATGTTTCATATGAAAACGTATCTGTTTAAAAACGTCTAACCTGTTGCAACATTTTAGGGCTATCATAGTTTTGTGACAGAGCGACGAACTTTTTCAGATGTTTTTTTTTATGCATTTAAAATTTCTTAGTACTGCAAAGATAAATCTGAAAACACACAGTTGGAATCATATTTATAAAAGCGGAGAAGGTATTTCCTCTTGTGTTTTTCTCTAAAATGACAAATAAAAAATGTTTTCCTCTTTGCAGCCGAATCCGGGAACACACGGTATATTTGAAATTTATGGGTTTGAACTCGCTCTCCCCAATGCTCAGTACGAGAAGGACGTGGCTCTAAAGATTAAGCCACTGTTCTTTTTGTGCTGTTGCTGCTTGTACATTTAAAATTGTTGAAAAAACTGGTAAAAGGAGAAGCTCAGAGGAGTGCAACCACCCGGTATTTACTTTTAATTCACAGAAACCCTGTGAATAATTTTGCAAGGTGATTTGCGAAATTTTAGGGTTTGAACTCTCTTCCCAATGCTCAGTAGGAGATAGACGTGCCTCTAAACATTAGTCCACTGTTCTATTTTTTTTGTATGTGTTCTAAGCAACTGCAGCCGAGCGTTCGAGGTTAAAAGTCACGACGACTCAACCAAATAATAACATATGTTGTTTAGTTCATTTGATAAATTACGCTAAAATATAATATAAAACGGTTACAAATATTAATTGAAGAAAATGTGTTTGTAAATACGCATTAGGTCGAATGGTCAACATGAGTCTCAGGTAGTATGAAGTGCCGATATCCATACTACTCTAAAACGTTGAGAAACGCCCACAGTTTAGAAAAGTCCAACAACTCCAACTTTGACGTTCTCGTCTTGACCTCTGTTGCTGTAAATAAACTTCTTGCAACATTTGTCATTCATTAAACAAAATACGCCCGTCTATAATTATAACAATCCAAGATTTATTGTCAGCACAGTGCGCACATAGCGGATCTCGAGACAACAGTCAAAGTTCAAGACAATGCGTGCGTGCGAGATATAGAAAGTTCCGCTTAAGCGCCGATATCCATGTCAATATTGACGCACATTTTTATAGACGAATTTTTTTTCTCTCAACAGATCGCGGACAACCGGTTACATGAACCTTTTATCGCGCTATTTATTGCTTGATCAGGCACAAGAGTTTTGTTTGTTTGTTGTTTTGAAATAATTTGTTATTACAGTGCGTCGACCCACACACCCGATACGCTACGTACTAAATAAACAACAAGTGTACTCGTGATTTCAAAAAAATATGCTTGTATTTGTCGACAATTGTGTGTTTATTTCTATGGTAAATATTGTTAAAATAATTATTAAATTCGGGTGCTATATAGAAAATAAAGGATTGTCAAATAGTTCGCAAAATAAGGCATCTACAATTTACAATTTTCTGATGAAATTTGACTCTTAATTTGGGGCAGAGGAGTATAAAGTACATCATTGGGATATTTTGTGGCATTAAGGCGTATATACCCTCCAGTAGCCAAGAAATGATAATGGGTGGATAAATGTTACTCAGAAGTATCTTGTTTGAATCAACTAGAAGTAGCAGACTATTGTATTTTTTAGATTTCTAATATTAATCAAATTTAAACCCTTAAGGCGAATCTTCGAAAATCTTGTTCGAGGATTCGAGCTGAAAATCTATTCGAAAAACGCGTTGTGAGACTAACGGAACTGCTGATATTTCTTTTGCGGAGTGTACAAACCGTGGCCCCAGGAAAAACTGGAGGGGTGTGCACCGAGAAATAAATTTATTTCGAAATAATGAAGCATTTTGTGATAATTGCACGGGTGTCTATAAACTATACTACTGCAATTAAGCATTATCAGATTGTATTTATCAAAACTTGCAATATAAAACTGCAATCTCTTAGAGGAATTTCTGTTGAATTTTGATTACAAATCGGAGTAAATATATACTTTTCTGATGCAAATATTGACTACTTTTGCAAATTTCAAGACACAAAATTTACTTTTTCGTCCTAACAAAGTATCAAATCATCCTTAGACTGGAGAAATATCCAAACATATTTTCAGAAAATTATAAAATGTTGACTAGAAAAGACCGCGCGATTAGGTCAACATTGAACCGTATTTCATCTTCCGAGATTCGCCTTAATTCGTAATTCTGCTGGGTTGGCACATGCGACTCGTCTAATCTTTTATTGGCATGTTTACTTGAATAATTTATCTACCTTAGTCATTCTCTATCATCCTTTATGGGAAACTTTATTAGTTTATATATACGTAAAACTATTTTTGTGAAGTAGAAAATACGAGGAGACTTGGGCTTGGCAGTTTTCTTCAAATTGGTAGTTTAACAGCTGATCCTGTTATTGTTTCATGGCATAATTGCTTTAAAATTAGTAGATTTCAGTCACTTCTACAATAATGCGAGATGTTAATGCACGTTTAAGATATAAATTGTAGAACCTGGGGTATATACCCCCTTATTCACCGACGTTCCATAAATCTATCAATGGCTATTGAACCCATAAATATTCGTTGTTATAGCAACATTAAATACATTATCTAGGGAATGTAGTTACTTTAGATTCTCTTTATTGGAAACACTGAATAATTAAACAAAATGTGTCATCAAAGCTCCAATCTCAAGCGCTATTCAAGGTGTTTGACATTTGTTTTGTAATATTCTGTCACAATGACGTTGTCAATTTACCTTTTCAATAGCTTATGGAATCATATTTATAAAAGTGGAGAAGGTGCGTTTTTCTCTAAAATGACAAACCTAAAATGTTTCCCAGTTTGCAGCCGAATCCACTTCAATAGCGTAGGGGACGTTGGTGAATACGGGCAATAGTCATGTATAATCCTACTAAATATAGTTCATTTTCTGCCACCAGATAGAGTATGCGTTACTCTATCTGGTGGCGGAAAACTAAATTTAGTAGGGATATACATGACTATATATATATATCCCATGTTTTCTATTAAATCGCCCATCGTTTAATTTAAAAGTGTTAAAGTTTTACAAGGACTTCCATAACTTTACTTATACAAAAAAATATATACTCCAGCTTGCGGTCAAATTGTCTACGTTGTGTTGCCTGCGGCCCCAGTGATCGGTTGTTATTGCAAGCCTGTAATGAGATGCAGCATTTAATTATCCGGCGTCGCATAGATCGGGCCGTACAAGTGTAGCAGATGAACTAAATCTAGGACACCGAGAGGAGAGAGAGCAATCTTTATCAGTGTTATTTGTAGCCCGGCGCAATTAAACCATCTGATCCGGTCGCAGGTTAGGTTAAATAAACAAATTCATTATGAAACGCTTCCAGTATGTATCTGGGACGGTCATTAAGTTGTTTAAAATTGTTTTGAGACGCACGCACGAATCACAAGACTATACTATATAAAATCAAATCATATGGAAATTACGGTTAATGATATTATGTGTTTATGCTAACTTAATCGAAAGTAATCATTTAATGTATGTTGAACTTAATCAAACAGTAAGCTAATTCCTTCCGCAGGAGGGTAAAACGATTTACTTTGAATGGATAAATAAAACAATTTTTAGCACAGTTTGTTTATAATTTGCAACTAGTTTCGGCTAAGCTATATCCATTTTTGAGCCTCTCCGATCATCCTTAAAAATATCACAAAGTAGACGTCTTAATAATCCAATATATGATTCACAATATATAGCCCCCAAATATGTTTCGCAACCCCCACTTTGGGAATCACTGCTTTAGAAGATTGCTGGCAGATGGGTTGTAGAGGGTAAAGAGAAAATGTGGACTGTCGTATTATTTAATGAGCGAGAGACGAAAGGGATGATTGGTATATCATGATCCATGGTATGATTCCAGTCGTATAGATGGTATTATATAGATTTACCAAGATGCTAATATTGTCTTCCTCAATTAGTTTAAGAATATCGACTGGTATTTCGTCTGGTCCTATTGCCTTTCTATCTTTTGAGTTCTTGATAGCATACATTACTTCTTCGGCTGTTATTCCTGGTCCTTGCGACGTTTCTTTTATCTCTATTTCATTTTTGGTGTCTTCAAATAGTTGTTGTATGTATTCCTTCCATCTTTTGATCTTTTTCTCTATGTCCACTATAATATTACCGTTATCTTTTATTATACCAGTCTGTTTCTTCTTTCCCATGCTATAAAGTTAGTAGGTTTTTAATTAGATACCGGTTCAGTAGTAAATAGATTGGTTGAGCCTGAGAACCAAATGTTCGGTGACCAACCCAAACAATATTGAGAAGATACAAGTCCTATTTTCGAGATCTTTCTCCTTTCTATTATAGTTTTAAATTTGATTCAAACAAAACTTTTCGCATATTGTATCACATATTTTCCAAACCCAAACAACCTCATAATATTAAGAAGATAGATACAATGACACGCACAGATTACACGGATACCACACACACGCGGTATTTACTTTCGTGGAGGTGGTATCCGTGTAATCTGTACGTGTCATCGTATCTATCTTCTTAATATTATAAGGTTGTTTGGGTTTGAAAAATATGTGATACAATATACGACAAGTTTTGTTTGAATCAAATTTAAAACTATAATATAAAGGAGAAAGATCCCGAAAATAGGAAAATAACCCGATGCGTATACTGAGGAAGCCTGATTTCGAACCCCATCGGGGCAAATTTTCGCGAATTCCTTTTCACTGTTTTCACGAGGTTTTCTGTGAAGTTAAGGTAAATACCTGGTGATTAAACTCCTCCCAGCTTATCGCTTGACCGGCGGAGAAGCTGATAGCACTATAAAGGTAGACGTTTTTTTTTAAAGCAGTATAGACGCTTAAAATAGTACGAGAAATTGCATAAAGTGAAGAATAAAAAGAAAATAATACGAGTGAAAAGACATTCAGACATAATAACTAATACTTATGATAATCCATTTCCACACGTATTTTCATTGTACGTCTGGATACGTCACTACTTCTAGTTGTAATAATTACAACAGAAAATTTGCTACTAATTATTAGTAGCACATTTACTGTTTTACATGCAAAAATACAAAACATGTAGTTACAGTAACTACTATTGTTGCTACATACTAGATAGTACAATATATTCGTTATCCCATTATATTATCTATTTGCCATTTTACCTTTCGGTAGGCTATTACATTTACATAACTTAACTATTATTGCTGTTGTTTATACATTTGTAAATTCTTTCCACTCTTTTATGTTCTTCGCCAGTTCTCTTGCTTGTATAACTGTCTTTCCTTTCTTGATTATTATTTCCTCTATTCTGTTGTTCTTGGTCTACCTCTTCTTTTTTTAATTCCAGTTCTTGCTTCCAATACCTGTTTTGTTTGATTCTTTTTGTCCATCCTAATTAAATGTCCCCACCAGTTTAGTTGTTTCTTTTCTATATACTTTTCTATAGCTTCAATTCCCAATTCTTCTCTGATGTCATCATTTCTTATTCTGTCTCTTCTCGTAACTTGTTTTACTCCTCTGAGATATTTGATTTCCATTGCCTGTATTCTACTGTTGTTCCTCTTCGTTAGTTTCCACATATGTCAGTATAGGTTTATATATGCTTTTGTATATGTTTATTTTTGTCCTTCTGCTGATCTCTAACTCTGACTAGCGAGGGAAGTGGATAGAAAAGGGCTGCTGCCGGAATGCCAGGGGGGTTTCAGAAAGGGAAGAGGGACGAGGGAGCAGATTTTCACGCTTGCGAGAATGGTGGAGGAAGCGTTGGAGTGCAAAGGGAGAGTGTATGCGGTGTTTGTGGATTTGAAAGCGGCGTATGATTCAGTTCCTAGAGGAAAGCTCGTGGAGTGTATGGATAGATTGGGGATGGAAGATGAAAGTGTGGAGTGGGTGAGAAGTATATATAAAGAGACGTGGGCAAAATCGAGAGTGAATGGAGAAGTGTCTGAGAAGTTTAGGGTGAATGTGGGTGTAAGGCAAGGGTGCCCGCTAAGCCCCCTGTTCAATCTATACACAAGCGAGTTGGAGGCGGTGCTGAGGAGAGGACTGGCTGGAGGGCTCGTGGTGGGGAGAACCAAGGTGTGGATGCTGGCATATACGGATGACATAGTATTAGTAGCCAAGAGAGTGGAAGAGATGCAAGAGATGTTGAAAAGAATTAGAAGGTACATGGATAGGAGAGGGCTAGTAGTGAATGTGGAGAAGACTAAATGGATGATATTTAGGAATAGGGGTAGAAAGGGTAGAGTGGAAGAGCTGAAATGGAAGGGAAGGATGATTGAGAGAGTGAATGTCTTTAAATATTTGGGTTTCTGGTTTGACAGTGGAGGAGGATTTAGGGTGCATGTGGAAAGTATGCAAGCGAAAGCGAGAATGGCTTGGGGAATAGCGAGAAGGAAATGGGAGAGGTTGTGGGGCGGTAACCTCGTAATGGCGTGCAAGATCTGGGATGCGTGTGTAAAACCTATTCTGTTGTATGGAGTGGAAGTGTGGGGATTGCGTGAGTGGGATGTGATAGAGAGAGAGCAAGGTGTGCTCCTGAAGAGTCTGCTGGATCTCGAAAGGTCGACACCGAGAGCAGTACTTTTGCAGGAGACGAATCGTATGAGTATGTGGTGGGAGTCGTGTATAAGGGTTGTGAATTTTGAAGAAAGATTGCAGGAATTGGGTGAGGAAAGACTGGTGCGGGAGGTATGGATGAGGTGTAAGAGTAGGACGGAGAGTGGTTGGAGAAAGGATAGAGGAAGGATGTATGAAAGAGTGGGTATGTCTGAGGTGTGGGTAGAGGAGAAGCTGAGAGAAATGGGAAGCCTAGGAACTGAGGTAAGAGAGAGATTGAGAGATATTGAGTGGCAAGAACGGCAGACTAGAATGAATGAGAGCTCTTACAACCCTGGCTACGTAGAGTGGCAAGTGAGTGGGAGACTCCCGAGTTACTTAGCCAGGGATGAGTGGAGCAGGGAGGACAAGGTATGCATGGCAAGAGCGAGGTGTGGGTCAGACGAGAGAGGGAGGAAAGTGTGGATGGGTCTAGGGTACACCGCGTGTGCGCTGTGTAGTAAGGGAAGCGACACGTGGTGGCACCTTAGCGAAGAATGTGAGGGTGTGAAAGCAGAGTGGGTGGGAGACTGCAGAAAGCTGAATGAAAGGTTATGCGAGGATGGGGAAGGCGTGAAAATCTGCAGGAGGCTGACGTGGGAGAGGAAAGTGGCAAGGGCAAAGGGAGCGGCGATAGATGAGGGTAATTTGTAATTTTTTGCGGAGTAGTACTTTTATTTATATTTGTATTTTTATTTTTATTTTTGTATATTTTTGTTGAGGTTTGTGATGTGGAGGGGCAGTGAGGGAAATGCCAATAAAGGTCTTTTTCTTTTTTGTTAATCAGTATATAGCACAGTGTGTTGTATGTTTTAACTGTGTTGTCTGTGTTCACTCGAATTTCCGTTGCACTGCTACTATACAAACAAAATTCTAGTTGTAAGCAGTAACAAATTATCAGTTCTCCAGAGAGAAAAAAATACAAAACGTTCATGTTCAATAGGAATGCGAGGTCTAGATTGGTTTTTGATCGCGCAGGTCCGGCCTGTACGCGCGCTGCCGCCCGCGGTTGCATCGTCCGCGCGGGCGGCAATTCGCGCCAGTTCCGATCCGACGCGCGTTCGATGCACTGCCGCGTTAAACCAGAGCGGCGATTAAAATGCAGACGAGCTGTCACGCGGTTTAAATATCAATTATCGTACTCGTGCAGTTTGAGTGGTTCGAGTAGTTTCCCCGTGCGCGTGTTGTGATTGCAAATTTTTGGAACGTTTTGCGTTTAGCACCCTACTTTAGACTGTGATATGACTAGTTTTAATACCGTGGTAGAATTTTAGCTGTGATAATTAGGTAAGCGGTTCATTAAAATCTGCTTGTATGTATGTATGCATTGCTGGTAATGGTAATAACGCAGTGCGCGATACGCAATTGGAGAGTAATTCTGGCTTGTTTACCTTGTTGCTTTTTCACTTCGGGACGGCGCGGACTATTAAACGCAGCCCAGTTGGAATTTGTGGAGTGCAATTAGCATTTCGCGTGGTTGGTATGTGTTCATGTAATTAGAGACGTTTGGTTAATAATCAAATATACTAGCTACAAATATTTGTAACGGTTGTTTTTCATTAGTAGATAGCTATTTATGATTTTTATGTAAAAATCTTGCCTTCTCACTAAATATAAAGGGACACTTTTAACTTATACACAAAAAAACAACTTTTATCAGGCATAGTCATTATAGAAAAATAAAACTAATATTTTGTTTTTCTGCAAGCAAATTTGTTGAAACCAATAAATTTATACATATTCCTAAAGCCCGTAGGACATTATCTAGTTTCTTATATCGTTTTCGATGCAGGCATAAACTATATAGTGTCATACACATATGTAGAAAATGATATAGCGGCGGAATAATAATAATTTCATTTAACAATAACAACACCGTAATACACAATTTTAATTTTCCATTTAGAAATAGTTATACAGTTTAATATATCAATTCTTATATATAAAACAATATAGGAAACTAGATTATGTCATATGAGCTTAACAGCGTTCCATTAATGGGCGTATTAACGTCAAAAGTAGTCATCGATTGGTAGGGACTTGTTATTGTGATTGACACCTGTACACTTAAGACGACGATACCAAATTAAACTGTATACAAGTTGCTTTTTTTCTCAAAACTTAAGCTCTATTTTTATTAACGTAGATGTATAAACCGTAATACAGGTACGAATTTATAGTCACCGGAATGTTCGTATTATTCAAAAAGTATCAATAAAATATTATCCATTATGCATATGTTTCTGGAAACTAATATTAAATTCGGAAAGTAGAGTACAATCCTAAAAAATATAAATAAACTGCCTGAATCAATTTTCTTTCATCACTTTTCATTAACATTTACAGTAATTAATATTAGCCCTGTTAATGCACTTAAATACAAATACCTAGTCGCTACATTAACAGTGTTTGTTTTGTTATAATTCATTTTCATATTATACGTTTCTAGATGCCTATTCCATACACTCAGGTTGTGCTGCAGATTTGCTTCATTTTCTGCTATCACTACGACATCATCATCGAATGCTCCTTCCGATATTTTTACCACTTGCATGTTTTTGTAATCTATATTTGCTTTTTTGATTTCTGGTTTCAAGCTCTTCATTATTTTATCCATGTACGTAAATGATAAATAACGTAAGACTGAGCCCGCCTCCTTGTCTTAGTCCAGTGGTTGTCTTAAATGTTCTTGATGTTTGTCCCTTGTGTATTATTGCATGGGCGTTGTTGTTATATATGTTTTGTATTAATTCGACTTACGCCTCTCTCTTCCAGGATTTTCCATAATTTATTTCTTCTGATCATGTCGAACGCTTTTTCTAGGTCTATGAATCCTAAATATGTGTTTATATTATTTGTAATTCTTTTTTCTGTGATTTGTTTTATTGTAAAGATGTTGTCCTGTGTTGATCTTCCTTTCCTAAAACCGCATTGCGATTCTTGTAGTGTCTGTTCTATTCTTGCTATTATTCTCTTGTTTATTGTCTTTTCTAATATTTTCATCCCTATACTTAAGTGTTATGCTTCTATAATTTGAGCATTTCGTCTTATCCCCTGTTATATGGTATATCCACTCTTCGAGCCTCATAGCAGCTTGAAGAAGCTGCATGTGCTTCTTCAAGCTGCTATGTATAACAGTTTAATTTTGGTAATTTTTTTGAACAATATGAAAATTTCGAAATTATGGTATATACTTTTACATTCCTATTTCATTAATGTAGAAAAGTATCAAGTATATTATTAAGTTCGAAAAAAAAAATATGAACATCCTGTATACAGTTTAATTTTGTGTCGTGATCTTAAATGTACAGGTGTCAATGACAATAATAAGGCCCTGTCAACCGATCTGATAAAATTCAACTCTTATTAGATAAATGATAATTTGATTCTTATTTGTAATTAAATCCGATTGTTGTAAGTGGACCCCAGTTTGATAATCGTTTTCGAATTCATTATCAACTTGGCATGGTTTTAATTGCTTTTCTTTATTTACTATTTTAATATTAAAAATAAATGCTTTATTAATTTTTACATAAATAGTAAACACAACAAGAAAATAGAAAGAAAAAAAAAACACTAAGCGAGATTCAGCTAGCTTAACTAAAATATATATATATATATATATATATATATATATATATATATATATATATATATAAGTGTGAACCCACATCTTAGCAACCTACATATCTAGATTTCGATCTTATTAGATCTCATTAGTGTAGCGCAGCTAGTGGGGATGAATTCACACAATATCTCGAGTGGTTATATACAAATATGACACAACTAACCCCCTAGGAGGAAAGTTAAATGCCATCTGGCGGCCCCACATAAATTAGCAATGCTGGGAGTAGAAATTGCGTCGCTTATTAGTAATAGAAATTTATTGGTGAACCATAACTTGTTTACCAATAAATTTCTATTACAAATTCAAGATCAATTTTTTTTTTCTAGATTTATGAAGGAAGCATGTTTGAATATCTCTGTTGAAGGATTAGTGACATTTTTCAGTTAAGCATGTTTGAATATCTCTGTTGAAGGATTAGAGACATTTTTCAGTTACACGCTTTATATAGATATAAAATATTCACATACGATTTCAGGTTAAAATTTACTTCATTATTAATATAATTGCAATATTTATGATGCATATTGTTTTTCGTTATCTCAATAACTGCACTGGAATTAAATTGGCGAAGATTCTAGCGTGTCGGCAAAAAATATTTACAGCACCCACGCGACCTTTGCGCGCCCCCAAACATACCCGCTATCACCAACGAGTTCAGAATGTGTCTTCTATTTATCGCGTGTGTTAATATTTGCGGGAATTTGTTTTTTTTTGATAAGGCGATGCTATGCGTGCTTACTAGTTAGAAGCGGAACTAATCGGAGGCACCGTTAGTTAAGTCGGCATGTTTTAGTGGCAATTACTACAATTAACATAAGAGATAATATAAAACTAATGTGACACTGGATTGCACTAGTGCGCTAAAGTGGCAGTTTAATCGCACTCGACACTTTTTATCAAACATGACAGTGTCGACAGATTTAAATACTCTCTGCTACTTTCGTTTGTGTCTAAATATTATATATCTTCATTTTGTATCTGTTATGATTAATATGTACTTGTAGTAGATAAAACGTTGTTCGATATAGGTTTGATAACTGCATATTACGATACTCATGGCCGTAACTAGAGGTGCTTTCGTTTAACAGCCCCGTAGCGTGTTGTATCGCTCAAGTCTTGAGGTCGTGCGCCGCCGGTTGTAAGGACAGAGGTAGAATTGTGCGTATCGGGAGCGGAAAATAGAACACGAGACAATAAACCCGTAGCAGCACAGAGCGATAAACGAAAACAGCTAAGACAGGGGCACCTGCCCAGGGCCCATAAAGAAAGAGGCTCCAGAAAGACCATTTATAACTTAAAATTAGTTGAGTCATATCCAAACAAACGTAGTACTTGTTAAAACTATTATTTTGGGGAAATATATAGGTTGATTTTTTATAATTCATAAAATTTAGTGTTGGGGGCCGAATAATCTAGTTATTATAAATTTCTTCATGTTATATATATATATATATATATATATATATATATATATATAATAAATCATAAAAATATGTATATATATATATATTTTTATGATTTATTATGCATTTATTTTCACTCTATAACATTTTAAAAAGTACAAATATTAGCAATTGTAGATTTTTGAGATTCTAATAGAAATATTAATATATTTCTATTGAAATTAAGTACTTTTTATAACTAATTTATTTAAAATTCATATTTTTATGATTTATTGTGCATTTTATTCCATTCTATAAGATATCAAAAAGTACAAATATTAGAAATTGTAGATTTTTGCGCTCCTAATAGAAATATTAATATATTTCTATTGAAATTAAGTAGTTTTTATAACTAATTGATTTAAAATTAATATTTTTATGATTTATTGTGCATTTAATTCCATTCTATAAGATTCAAAAAGTACAAATATTAGAAATTGTAGATTTTTGCGGTCCTAATAGAAATATTAATATATTTCTATTGATATTAAGTAGTTTTTATAACTAATTGATTTAAAATTCATATTTTTATGATTTATTGTGCATTTAATTCCACTCTATAATATTCAAAAAGTACAAATATTAGCAATTGTAGGCGGACCCAATAGAAATATTAATATATTTCTATTGAAATTAAGTAGTTTTTATAACTAATTAATTTAAAATAAATTGTGCATATACGCCAGTAGTCAAACTATTGAACATTGGGCTAGGTTAACTTAAGTAACGACTATGTATTAATAGCCACGCGCATTAATAAACTTGCGACTTGTGTAAACCACGTCCACAGCAACCGTAAGTCTGTCAAGGCACGTTTATTGTTGTAATTATCACTTGTTAAGCGATTGATATTGAAGTATTTATATATTGAGTATAGATATATAGACTCGGGAACCGATATATTTTATAATATTTACTTATTGAATTCAACACATATTTCCTATATATCTAAATATAAACCTGTTTGCTAAAGAATAATAATAATAATTATTCTTTACTTCATCATAATTTATAACATGAGAACGGCCGATTTCACTTCTTGACTCAAAAGTTAGTCAAGATGCGAGACAATCTAAATTGTCTCGTATCATACAGCAAATTATTTAAAATTTGAATTGGATGGTAAATCGAATGTTATAAATTATCGTTGCTTATAAGACATATAAATGTCTGCTTATAATAATAATAATTATAATATAATACAAAAGGAAGATACGCAGCCTGAAAGGCAAAGAACTTGAACTAATTGAACAATTTGAAAATACAAAATTAGATATAATGGCGATAATGGAAACAAAAAAGAAAGGGAGAGGTTTAGAAAGGGCCATAAACGACCACATACAAATATATAGTGGAGTTGAAGAAAGTGAAACAGCGAGAGCAGGAATGGGTTGCATAATAAACAATTGTTACTGTCATTAATCTTTCGTTTACGCATTCCCATTCCGTTACTGACTGTTGTAGTCAGTAACGGAATGGGAATGCGTAAACGAAATATTAATGACAGTAACAATTGAAGAGGTAGATGGATGGAAGGGAAACCTAATCATAGTATATGGACCAACAGCAGTCGAAAGTAAAACAGAAAAAGACATTTCGGGAAGAGCTACAAATATTATATGAGAAGGCAGGAGAAAATACTTACATTACAGGAGACATAAATGCAAGAATAGGAAATATAAATACAGGGATAGAACATATAATGGGGATTCATGGAGAACCGACGAGAAACATTAATGGAAACAGATTAATTGACTTCTGTATCTTAAACGACGACGCAATACCAAACTCAATATTCGTCCATAAAGAAATACACAAATATACCAGAAAAGTAAAGAGTAGAAATGAAAAGTCGATCATAGACTATTTTTTAACAAACACACAACAAATGAAGGTAGTTAATAATGTACGGGTGAAAAGAGGAAGCGAGATAGGAAGTGATCACTATCTAGTGGTAGCAAACATCACAATTAAGGAAGAAATAAAAACAATAACGATGCCAAGCAAAACGAGGTTGAAACTAAAAAGGATAAGTACAAGAAAGAAACTGCAACTGAGAAATTCAGAATAGACAAACTAAAATATAAAGAAACAAAAGCTAAGTACCAGAATTATATTAAGGAACTCACATCTTTTTCAAAATCTAATGATGCGGAGGAAATATGGAGCAGTTTCAAACACATAATAACAGAGGCTACAAAACGCGTATGCGGAACAACTAGACAGGCAAACAACAGAAAGCAAACACGATGGTGGACTATAGAAATAAAAGAGGAAATAAAGAAGAAAAAGCAAAAGTGGATAAAGTACATCAACTCCAAGAAAGAAGAAGACTAAGAAACGTATAAAATACAGAGAAAAGCAACGAAACAAATAATCAAGGAATCAAGGACATGGAAATAATTTGGAAAAACACTAGAATACAGCTTTAACGAAAATAAAAAGTTGTTTCATAGAACACTAAAGAAAAGCAAGAACGAGAAAGTACAAATAACACTAAGACAACTAAAGGATAAACAGGGAACAATAATAAAACAAGATCATGATATAATGAAAAGATGGAAAGAGCACTTCGAAGAGTTTTTCCAGGAGAAAACGATGATAAGCACAAACGAAGGAAATGAGAACGCACATGTGGAAAATATTCTGAACGAAGAACCAAACAATATAACAGAAGCAAACGTAAAAGAAGCACTTATAAAATTAAGAAATGGTAAAGCAGCAGGCCATGATAACATAAAATCTGAACAACTCAAAAATATGGGCGAGGAAGGTGTACATTTGTTAAAACATCTTCTAAACACTATATGGAAAAGTGGAAAAATTCCAAATTACTGGGAGAAAGCAGTAATATTCCCAGTATAGAAAAAAGGAGACAACAAAAACTGCAATAATTACAGGGGAATATCACTGATATGCACAACTGCTAAAATTTATGAGGTCGTACTAGAAAGTAAACTAAGACAGCAAACAGAAATTAAGATGGAAAATGCACAAAGTGGCTTCAGGAAGGGTCACTCAACGCAGGACCATATATTTACACTAAGAAAACTGATGGAGAAAACAATGGGCCATGACAGTAAATTATTCATAGCATTTATAGACCTGGAAAAAGCGTTCGACAGAGTACTGAGAAAAACGATGTGGAATATATTACAAAAGTGGCAAATAAGCAAACAACTACAAAGAGCAATACAAGAGAAAGACATACTATTACATAAGGACAGGAAATCAGATATCACAGTAATTTACAACCAAACAAGGACTAAGACAAGGTGGAGAATTAAACCCTCTACTGTTTATAATATTCCTAGATAATATATTAAAAAATATAAAGGAGAAAACAAGGAACATGGACATAGGATATTATAAACTACGACGCCTTTATCAATGGCTTTATCAATGGCGAAAAAATAACCCATGGAACTTTGTCTTAACAGGTCAAAACAACAAGTGAAAAGCGAACGCAGAATATTCTTTGTTTTACTAACATATTTTAGATTAAAAATTATTAGTATTACTAAAGAAAATTTAGTATTTGCCTTTTGATGTAATAACATTAAATCTGTTCTGTCCCGCAGGGAAATATTTGAAATTTTTGTGTCCAAATGGGCCGCTTTCTAAACCGATGACCGACCGGTCGACTTTGTCCGAGAAAATCAACAGCGATGTTAACGACGAGTCGTAATTAAGTGGCGCGCAGGCGAGTGTTTAAGGAAAAACAGGCGAGCACAAGGAAATTATTCGGAAACTGCATTCGCCTCGGCCTTGAATTACACTTGTTTTAATTGCCGACTTAAATTCTGCCGACATAATCAGTGGTTAAACACAAGGAGAGTTGTATTTATTAAATGTATACGTTAATATTACATTGCAATTACAATCGGAGCTATTGTGAGTTAATTTAAGACATTATAACATGAGAAAAATTAAAATTAAAGTATATTTCCTGAAGGGAATCAGCATAAATATTAGTATTTATACTAAGATCGAAAGAAAAAACGACTACATTCTATATTACATTATTACAGCGAACCCATCTGATTAAACTGTTCTTTACAGGGCCGTAACTGAGGGGGTGGGCTTCTGCGTTTACCTTCTTACATATGATTGGATACCCTTTCTTAAAAATTAAGCATATTATAGATTTCCTCCACTCTCTTCGCATTTGCTCTGTCTACCAAACTTCCAATGTCTAGCTTCCCCACTTGCAACTGTGCAACGCCTCCCCTCCACATTTCTTCCTCATACCACGTTTTATCCTTTTCTATCCTCCTTGGGATAATAATATAAATGATTTTATTGAACAATAAAATCTGTCCAGATTTTTTGTGCTGTGAAATTAATTTAATAAACACCCACCATTATATTGGTTGAATATTAACGAATAACGACGTGCATGTAGAAATTGTATTCATAACTTTTAATAAAAAAAATAAACTCTTGTATCTGAGATAAAAGCCATTAAAGTGACGCGGAAAATGTAATATTGCGCCAATAAAGTTTTCACCTTGGAGGCGTGTCATCAGTTACCTAACGATCCTGAATTTTTGTAATGCCGTTTTAGTAATCACTGCTTAATTATATATCTTAATTGTTATTCTTAATTATATATATATATATATATATATATATATATATATATCATATTATAAGAAATGCTAAAAAAAATGACAACTATAATTTGTTCGACTTTTGAGCTGCTAAATTCGTTACTGAACAGGATAAATAATATATTCCACTTGTCAAGTATTACACCGGTTTACTGTAATAACAAATATTGATTTGCACACACATCACATTATCAGCATAGATTCGATAATAAACTTGATAATACTAAAATATCAATCAGTATCCACCTACATTTTGCGTATCAAATACTAACCAGCGCTATTTATTAAATGCATTATTCACATCTGTAATGCGATTAATTGTAAAATATCAAGTGATCAGCGCTCAGTCTACTTGGCCCAGATTTTGAAGTGGCCTGTATCATTTTTTTTTTGCTACCCCACTGATAACAAGGTAAAATGGAACGTTCGACGCACGTCTGATTCATAATTAATGCCAGTTGCTGACCTCGCTCAAAATAATCAGCCTGGCGAATTGTATTCAATCTGCGTTTTCAAAATTACGCCGCCAGCTGTGCAAATTATTATAACGCTGTGCAAATTGATGGTAATCATTACGAATGATTATCATTCTTAATCTTAATTTTTTTTTTTGATGAACCGGTTGTTGTAATAGTAGTATATTACGCACTGATAGAGTATATACAATATTTGTTATTACAATGTTTTCCCCAAAAGTGTGCAGCACGTTTACTTATGACTAAAAGACATTTACACTTGAAATGTAAATCACCAAAATTAATTGAAAAATATGATTCGTCAACAATTTCAATGTTAAATATCATGTGTTGATTACCACATTTTTTAATATTCAGCCTCTATAACTCGAGTTATAGGGGATTACAAAAAAGAGTCTATTAAATAAAATCAAGTCGCACTTTAAAAATTCGTCAAAGATTTAATTTGTTAAATAGCAATGTCAATTTTTTTATGATGATTAACTAACTTGTTTTTGATATGACTGTCGATTTTCATGAACATTCAAGCACTGTAACTCGAGTTAGAAGACTTTTAAAAATAGTTCGAGTTCAAGCAAAAAAGTGAAGTTGCACTTTGTAAACCCGTCAAGCATTTAATTTATAAAATTACAATGTCAAATTTTTTATGATGATTAATTAACTTGTTTTTGATATGCATATCGATTTTCATTGATATTCAAACACTGTAACTCGAGTTAGAAAGGTTTTAAAAATAGAGTTCTAACAAAAAAGTGAAGTGGCACTTTGTAAACCCGTCAAGCGTTTAATTTTCAAAATTGCAATGTCAAATTTTATATGATGATCAACTAACTTGTTTTTGATATGCTTTTCGATTTTCGTTAATATTCAAACACTGTAACTCGAGTTAAAAGGGTTTTAAAAATGGAGTTCTAACAAAAAAGTGAAGTGGCACTTTGTAAACCCGTCAAGCATTTAATTTATAAAATTGCAATGTCAAATTTTGTATGATGATTGACTAACTTGTTTTTGATAAGCCTGTCGATTTTCATTAATTTTCAAAAGCTGTAACTCGAGTTAGAAGGGTTTTAAAAATCGAGTTCTAACAATGAAGTGAAGTCGCACTTTGTATACCCGTCAAGCATTTAATTTATAAAATTGTAATGTCAAATTTTGTATGACGATTAATTAACTTGTTTTTGATATGCCTGTCGATTTTCGTTAATATTCAAACACTGTAACTCGAGTTAAAAGGGGTTTAAAAATGGAGTTCTAGCAAAAAAGTTAAGTTGCACTTTGTGAACCCGTCAAGCATTTAATTTATAATATTGCAATCTAAAAATTTTTATGATGATTAACTAACTTCTTTTTGATATCCATATTGACTTTCATTAATATTAATAAAACTCCAGTTAGGATAACTTTAAAATTGAGTTCATAAAATATAATCAAATCGTACTTTGAAAATTCATTAAAAATTTAATTTGTACAATTATAGTTTCAAATTTTATATGATGCTAAACTAACTTGATTATGATATGAAATTCGAATCGTATTCATATTTAAATACTACAATACGATTTACAAGGATTTTAAGAAATGACTGCAAAAATAAAATTACAAATAGATGTTTATATTTTTCATTTGTAGTCATATAGCTCTCGATAAGAATTTGTTGCACGACATTTATTTTATATATTACGTTGCATTTTAAATTACCTGTCACTGTACCAGTAATTATGACAATCCTTGTGTTTTTGTGTATTTAATTGACACTTAAGTATCAATTATAAAGCGAACAAAGTGTTTTATTACTATATCAACAAAATAGTATATATCTTGTTTAACTATGTGCGCGCAATTAATGTAAAAGAGCCACAAATGCAATTAACAATTGTTATTTATCACCACAGTATGACATGCATGTTTTTTTCAATGCACGACTTATAGAGGGATTCTGAGTGTAGTTTGAAAATTTTCCACCTAAATGCAATATTGTTACCACAACAATTCGGCGAACTACACGCAAGTAAAATGTGTCAATTAAGAATGCAGAGTGTTTTCTATGAAAATAACTTTGTTGCATTCAGTTGATATTAAAATTCATTAATGCCACACGTTATTGTTTTTGTCTAATTCCAGTGCTCGGAGACTATTCCATGAGCAATTTGTTATTTATTTTATGTGAGCAAATACATTTGCACGAATGTACTGAACTGTTAGATCCTTAGATTCATGAATATAATAAAAACAGTGCCTTCCTTATACAGTAGTGCTGTATTATATTTGTTTATGAAAAAGTTTCTTAAAACCCTTATAACTCGAGTTATAGTGTTTGTATATTAAAGAAAATTGATATTTAAAAAAAAAACGAATTTTAAAAGTACGTACAAATTTTACAATTTGATTATCTTTAATATGTCAACACTATAACTCGAGTTACAAAGGTTTTAATAGGTTAGTTCATACAAAATTATAATACCTAGTGTAATAGTGCCTTATGACGAATGTCACAAGTGACGATACGATAGTGAAATTGGTTATTATCCTATCTATTTCACTTTCCCCCGTATTCACCAACGTTCCATAAATCTATCAATAGCTATTGAACCCATAAGTATTCGTTGTTATAGCAACAATAAATACATTATCTAGGGAATGTAGTTACTTTAGATTCTCTCTCTCTCTATTGGAAACACTGAGTAATTAAACAAAAAGTGTCATCAAAGCTCCAATCACAAGCGCTATCCAAGGTGTTGTTTAATTTTTTTGACAATTTCTATCACAATGACGTTTTCAATCTATCCATTCAATAGTATATGGAACCTATAAAATCTATGGGATGTTGGTGAATACGGACATTTACTATCTAATCTTCACTGTTGACAAACCTGTGACATTTGACACAAGCCCGTATTACACTAGATTTCGCAAAGCGTGAGGCATACACCGAAACAGTTATTTATTTGGTTGCCATGAGGAACAAACCAGTCTGCATTTTACAAAACTTTGTAGAGAAAACCTCCTGGTCTCTGATCTGTTGTACGTAGCAATTATCTATTTGCGAGTGTAGTCATCACTCCATTCTTGTCTCAATCCTTAATCGAAATCAAACCACAGAACGTCGCCATTTAAACGCAATCGGCAGTAATTGTTCGCTAACTCCGAACAGAACAGTCGTAAAAGTAATTGAACTCGCAACAAAGCGTATTTAAATTCACTTTGTCAACATTAAATATTTAAAAAGATTAATTGCTTTATTGCGCTGATATATTTTTTCCTCGAAACTTAATCTTGTTCAGCTCGTTTCATCACAATGACTTAACAATTTTGAATAAAATACTAGATACTATTTTTAGAAAATCATGTGGTATTTTACTGTTATTGTACGGATTTCATAATTTATAGTTTATGAAGACTTATTATCTGGCTCTAAATTGTTCAGAAATATTTTACTATTGCTATAAATAGGTAAATCGCGTTCACATGTGATTGCGTGCGGAATATACAATTAAAAGTCTTGTACAAATTCGGGATATATTTATTTTCCGCACAAGTGCTGTGGTTAACCGATATTAATCAAGGCACGATGTCCTGAGAATTCTAAAATATATTTATTTACACCATAGAACAAAGTTATTTTCGAACAATCAATCAACAAATGGTTGTTTATTGTGAAACTGTGATCGCTAATTAAAGCCATTATTTTACACATGTTTACAGTCATTAATATCATGTTGAATTTCAAATTTCCAATGTGGTGTGGTGTGGTGTGGTTGGTGTGGTTGGTGTGGTGTGGTGTGGTGTGGTGTGGTGTGGTGTGGTGTGGTGTGGTGTGGTGTGGTGTGGTGTGGTGTGGTGTGGTGTGGTGTGGTGTGGTGTGGTGTGGTGTGGTGTGGTGTGGTGTGGTGTGGTGTGGTGTGGTGTGGTGTGGTGTGGTGTGGTGTGGTGTGGTGTGGTGTGGTGTGGTGTGGTGTGGTGTGGTGTGGTGTGGTGTGGTGTGGTGTGGTGTGGTGTGGTGTGGTGTGGTGTGGTATGGTGTGTGGTGTGGTGTGGTGTGGTTTGTGGTGTGTGGTGTGGTATGGAGTTTTTTAGGGGTGTCATCCCCTTAAAATACGTCACATCGCAAGTTCTAAACTATCTAAGAATGTACTTTTTATGACTTTAGTGATCCTCAAATTTTTTTTTTCTTCACTCGTCCAAAACATATAGCTCCATCTAAGGACTTTTGAGAAGCCCTCTATAGAGTCTATTGATAGTAAGAATATAAAATACAACAGTATTAAACAGCTTTCTAACATTTCAAGACGTTAGTTGCCCTTGGCCGTCAATCTAAAAATTGTTAACACCACAACTTATTTAAACAGCCATTATATCAGCGTGACATTTTTATTTTCCTCGCAGTTGGTTTTAATTGCATTGGACATTTATAGTAAGGTGTAGGAAAACAAGTTAATTCTGTAGTAAGTGGGGAATTATAAATACCGCTTTGCGTACTATGTATATTAATAAATTATTTATTTACAGCGCATTTAAAGCTAACTGGCATTACTATCACTTGTGTTATAACATCAAATATGTTATGCGGTTTCGTTTCGCCGCCGCGCGACGAAAGGGTATTGTCTACTCTGTTTAACTACGCTAAATTGGCATCAACGTCTTCGCGTTCAAGGTTAATTCTTTTTATAATCATCATTGGCACTTAAAGGCTCGTTGTCTGAATTTACATCTTATATAATAATTTAAACGGCCAGACGTATGGTTAAATCATTAAATCAATGAGTTTCATTAAATTTATTAACTAATCTTATTTTGGAGTAGCTAACGACTACTAAGATTTACTATTGAGCTCTTTGCTATAGCATATGACGCCTAGTGTTCAAAAATTGAAGCCTCGTAAAGGTTCAATATTCAAATTTACATATGGTAATAATAAAGAAAGACCTTTATTTGGCATAACCCCTCAAAAAATGCTCATCAAGCTCAAGAACAACAACAAAAATACATAAAAATAAAAGTAACAATCAGCAGGTAATTATAATAATACAAAATAATACAAAATAATACAAAATAATACAAAATAATACAAAATAATACAAAATAATACAAAATAATACAAAATAATACAAAATAATACAAAATAATACAAAATAATACAAAATAATACAAAATAATACAAAATAATACAAAATAATACAAAATAATACAAAATAATACATCTTTCCGTCTAGGGAGAAATTAGACAATGCTCAATTGATCAATTAACAATGCACACCTATATGGTAATAACTGTCAAGATGCTCATACCATTAGGATCACCGAGTAGTGCCCTATGTCGGAATATTTCAACAGAGTGAGATATCACTTATATATTTTATAAGATTGGCTTTGTGCTGATATCTCAAACACTCTGTTGGAATATTATTCCGATATAAGGCACTACTTGGTGATCCTGATGGCATGAGCATAACAATGACAATCCAATTACAGAGATTAATTACAATAACGATATAGAAAATAATGTAAATACATATTAACATTAATATTTGTAATGATGTTGATTATTAGTATTGTAATTAGCAAGTCGTTAGATATTTTCAATACATACATACAAAAACATTTATTAGTTTCGTACAAGCGATATATTTTACAAAAATATAATGTTCAATTTTATTAAATTATCTCAAAATATTTATTCCGTCAATTTTGCTATCTATACAACTACTAAAAAGAAATCAAAATATAAACTTAATAAATTATAATTTTATTTTATTCCTTATGTATGATTTTTTATTGTTTGTAAGCTAATAATTTTATTTTATTCCTTATGTATGATTTTTTATTATTTGTAAGCTAATAATTTTATTTTATTCCTTATGTATGATTTTTTATTATTTATAAGCTAATAATTTTATTTTATTCCATATGTATGATTTTTTATTATTTGTAAGCTCGCTATTGTTGATTGATAATACAAAGAAAATGCACATGAAAACTGGACTTTAACCGAAGTTCTACCAGAGAGTGGTAGAACTTCAGTCAAAGTCCTGTTTTCATTTTGTTTGTATTGCCAATCAACAATAAAGACGACCTTACAAATAATAAAAAATCATACATAAGGAATAAGGAAATAAAATAAAATAATATTATATTTTCGTTTATTTTGAGTAGTTGTATAGATAGAAAAATTGATGGAATACATATTATTATTATTAATATTAAATTGTGGAAAATAATTCACATTCAGTACAATGTTTATTGAACAATTTCAAATGCCAATTTCAATTAATTAATCACATACACGATACATTGACGTCTCTAGTTACAACTCAACACATATGCAAATATTTTGTAATTGTCTGTAAACATTAATTGTGTCGGCTGGCTTCAATCGCTCCAGCTATAAACGTATTGGCTATGCCGTGCCTTACAGCTGCAAGTGTAACCGGTTTTTAATGGTTGAGATTTTATTCGCATTATGCTAATTGTAGGATGCAATTATACACAAAAAAAATATGAAAATATAGCAGTAATGCCTAGAAAATTACAACAGTTATTAAATATCTTCTACACGGTGTCATTCAAAATATATTAAAAATTTCTTGGGTATATTTGACTTTACATTTACGTTTATAAAGTTATTTAATTGATCTTGTATAATTCTTCTATCTTTAAGAATATTCTACACAATACCAATGGAAATCTATTAAAAATGTATTCTTCATATTTGACTTTACATTTACGTTTATAAAGTTATTTAATGGATCCTTTATAATTCTTCTAGCTTTAAGAATGCTCTATACAATATCAATGGAAATCTATTATAAATTTATTACGCATATTTGACTTTACATTTACATTTATAAAGTTATTTAATGGATCTTTTATAATTCTTCTAGCTTTAAGAATGCTCTCCATAATATCAATGGAAATCTATTAAAAATGTATTCCGCATATTTGACCCTACATTTACGTTTATTAAGTTATTTAATTGATCTTTTATAATTCTTCTAGCTTTACGAATGCTCTACACAATATCAAAGGAAATCTATTAAAAAATTATTGCGCATATTTAACTTTACATTTACGTTTATAAACTTATTTAATGGATCTTTTATAATTCTTCTAGCTTTAGAATGCTCTACACAATATGAATGGAAATCTATTAAAATTTTCTTGCGCATATTTGACTTTACGTTTACGTTTATAAAGTTATTTAATGGATCCTTTATAATTCTTCTAGCTTTATGAATGCTCTACATAAATCAATGGAAATCTATTAAAAAATTATTGCGCATATTTGACTTTACATTTACGTTTATAAAGTTATTGAATGGATCTTTTATAATTCTTCTAGCGTTGAGAATTATCTACACAATATCAATGGAAATCTATTAAAAATGTATTCCTCATATTTGGCTTTACATTTACGTTTATTAAGCTATTTAATTGATCCTTTATAATTCTTCTAACTTTAGAATGCTCTACACAATATCAATATACATTAAATATCATATATCACAGTTATTATTTATCTTCTATACAGTATCAATGAAAATATATTAAAAATTTCTTTGTAACGTAACGTTGACTTTACATTTGTCAAATATGCTTTTACATTTACGTTTATAAAGTTATTTAATTGATCCTTTATAATTCTTCTAGCTTTAAGAATACTCTATACAATATCAATGGAAATCTATTAAACATTTATTGCGCATATTTGACTTTACATTTACGTTTACAAAGTTATTTAATTGATTTTTTATAATTCTTCTAGCTTTAAGAATGCTTTCCTTCGCGCTTTTATTATCGGTTTTACATAAATCGCAATCTTTTCAATAAGATCCTAATAAATATAGACATAATTTGGCACATACCCATAATGATGTCATATTTGTATGGATGTTTGGGTTAAAAATATTGGTAAGCTAATGAAAATTGTTTTAAATATATGAAAATTGCTTTAAATATATGAAAATTGCTTTAAATATATGAAAATTGCTTTAAATATATGAAAATAGCTATGCAAATAGGGAAAAAAATTAAGAAACAATTTTTATAGAGAATATATTTAATAAAAAATTTAGTTTTTTCAAACTATGCGATTTAACTATCGCAAAATCTCCCCACTTATCATTTCACGCGCGGTGAATATGCTCCGCCTACTACTGTCGCGATACGCTGTAGAAGCTTATTTATCTGCGGCTTATTTATTTTGCATGCCCAATCTGGTTTTCTTATTCCTACTTCTATGTGCGCGAAATATATTTAGGCCCATGAGGACACCAGTCTTAAAAACAAGAGTTACGACAGAAAACAGTGAAAAGCTTCAAAAATCACATTTTTTAGACAATGTTTGCGATTTTCCGGGAAAACGGTAAGAGATAGTAAACAAAAAACTAGAATGCCTTTAGTTGGGCTTGAATTCTCTATAACTCTGCAATTTGAATCAACCTTCTACCTCTAAAACGAATAAAAGTATGACAGAAAACAGTGAAATGGTTCAAAAATCACATTTTTACACAATCTTTGCGATTTTCCGGGAAAACGGTAAGAGATAACGAATTAAATAAAAAATATAAATACAATAAAAATAAAATAATAAAAATTAAATTAAACTAAAATGCCTTTTGTTGGGCTTGAATTCTCTATAAATTTGCAATTTGAATCATCCTTCTACCTCTAAAACGAATAAAATTATGAAAGAAAACAGTGAAAAAGTTCAAAATTCACAGTTTTTACACAAAGTTTTTGTGATTTTCCGGGAAAACAGTAAGAGATAGTGACAAAAAAACTAAAATGCCTTTTGCTGGGCTTGAATTCTCTATAACTTTGCAATTTGAATCATCCTTCTACCTCTAAAACGAATAAAATTATGACAGAAAACAGTGAAAGGGTTCAAAAATCACATTTTTAGACAATATTTGCGATTTTCCGGGAATACGGTAAGAGATAGTAAAAAAAAACTTAATGCCTTTTGTTGGGCTTGAATTCTCTATGACTTTGCAACTTGAATCATCCTTCTACCTCTAAAACGAATAAAATTATGATAGAAAACAGTAAAAAGGTTCAAAAATCACATTTTTAGACAATATTTGCGATTTTCCGGGAAAACGGTAAGAGATAGTAAAAAATAACTTAATGCCTTTTGTTGGGCTTGAATTCTCTATGACTTTGCAATTTGTATCATCCTTCTACCTCTAAAACGAATAAAATTATGACAGAAAACAGTGAAAAGGTTCAAAAATCACAGTTTTTACACAATGTTTTTGCGATTTTCCGGGAAAACGGTAAGAGATAGTGACAAAAAAACGAATTTGAATCATCTTTCTACCTTTAAAATGAATAAAATAATGGCAAAAAAAAAACGTAAAAAGCTCAACACTCACATTTTGCACACAATTTTGCCATTTCCCGGGGAAAACGGTATAGAGTGGAAAACAACCACAACCCCGATTGTCGGGATTGAAATTCTCGAAAACTTTGCGATTTGAATCATCCTTCTAGCTTTAAAAAGAAAACGTTATGGCCGAAAAATCGTGAAAATACTCAAAAATCACATTTTTCACAGAATTATTCACATTTTTCGGGTATAAGTAATTGGAATTGGTCTATAATTAGAGACATCCTCTCTATTACTACACTTGCGCAGAGGTGTTAAAGGATTAATTTTTAGTATATCGGGTAACTAAACATTTATTAATTGTCACTGCAAGAGGTTCTAATATACAGGATACATTTTTTTTTTAAATATGATCACAAATTATTTTCTATTTTACAGTAGACTTTTTTTAAATTTTAAACATTCTACTATACCAATACAACTCATAACTTTCTACTATACCAAAACAACTCATAACTCATGTCGATGTTCATTTATGATCTATTTTTATCTTGTTACTCTTGTTCTTGTTTAAATTTTAAACATTCTACTACACCAATACAACTCATAACTCATGTCGTTCATATATGATCTATTTTGATCTTGTTACTTTCCGAATAATTTCGGTAAAACAATTGTAACCGAAAACGTTTTCTAACTAATATTGTCGAAGTATACGATAACTTTTAGGGGAAAAAAACTATACTATAACGAAGCTATTGTTGTCGTGAACAATGTAGTTTTTTTTTCAATTTTTGTTACGCTTTATGCCTAAAATAGTCGAAATAAACCCGATTTTTGCGATGTCTGTGTGTCTTACCTCGCAATGTTACATTGCTAAATTTCATTTGTACCTGAAAATATTTTGAGTGGTATTTTTATTTCTATTTTATTATTATTTTATTCTTTACTTATCTGATGCTATTTTATTTATGTTTATTTTGTAACTTTCGAGAGAATATTTGTTTCACTTTATACCTTTAGAACAAAAATGTATACACACTGGCGGAAAGACCCGGGAAGCCTAATAAAGATTGTTTATATATATATATATATATATATATATATATATATATATATATATATATGTATATATATATATATATATATATGTATATATATATATATATATATATATATATATATATATATATAATTGTATTTTTTCGCCGAAAGTTAGTTATGTATAAGTTTTTTTGGGAAACAGCGAGGGCAGTGATGATGCTCGAAATTAAACGAGCGAAATATTGATATATTATAAAAGGAGTTTCACTGCCCTTGCTGTTTCCCAAAAATAGATATAGATATAGAGTGTAGAGAAGCTGTGGTTTTGATTATTTTTTTCTTTTGTTGCAGGTAGTATGAAAATGACTATGTACACTGCCCCAACAATGGCTCCGCGAGCACAGGTGAAGGAGCGTAGACCTGGACGGCCTCCAAGTGGAAAGCGGCTGGCATTGGCCAGAAACTACGCTGGAAAAGCCAGGTCTATGGCGAGAAGGAGCTTGGATCCTTGCGATAATTCGAATGACAGTGGACTTGGGTAAGTTAATTATTTGATACAATTATTGTTATCAAGGCGGTGTAAGGTTGTAAACATTATACTCGTTTATTTTGGATGCCATAGCTATAGTGTCCTGTTTCGGTAAAAAAAAATGGCAGAACCTTCTGCAGCAGCTGAATCCTCTCATCATTACATATTTGTTAATATGTGTTGTATTAACTGTACTGGAGGTAATAATAATAAAAAATAAATTAAAATAAAACTGCATTCCTTGGAATAAATTTGCATTCGTTGGCTAAAGAACAAGACGATATATAAATAAATAATATATAATCACTTTGTATTACACAGAATATTTTTATTTTTATTTATTTTTTATTGAAATATGTACAACCATAAATTAAAAATATATTCTAATTACACGACAAAAAAAATACTATATAAAAATATTCGTAATCGTAGTATTCTTCCTACAATCTCCCGGACTGCTTGTCCTACGGTTTGGTTTTGGAAGAAATTGTTGAATTGTCGAAACCATAGTCATTAAAAAAACAGTACAACTTACCCTCGTAGAGGGAAGTTAAACGCCACCTGGCGGCACCACATCAATTAGCATCAATAAGAGGTGGGTTTACACTTATATATGTTTCATAGTCATTACATTATTACATATAAAAGCAAATAAATAAAAGAACGATAAATGGAAAACAAAGAAAACCGAGGCCACAGAATAAATCCTCGGTATCCTTTGTTTTTCGCGAATCACCTTTCACAGTTTTTCAGAGGTTTTCTGTGAAGTTAAGTGGTGATTAAACTCCTCTGAGGTTCTCTCTTGACCGGCGGGAAAGCCTCACGACTGTTATCCCTATAAAGATAGAAGTGTTTGTTTTTTATAAATCTGTTTTCTCAACTTTAACATAGGTGGATGCAGAAAGGCGGCCAATTATACAAAATTTATGAATATCCGGATATCGAAAACAGAAAATTCAAGATATTCAGATATATCCGGATATCCGGATAAAATATTCCGAATTACATTACTATTTAATTTTGTATAACATTTGGACATTTTCTTTCGACTTTTTTTTAAAAATTTTGACATATTGTCATTTATGACTTTTTTCCTTTTATCACATTTTTTAACAATGTTGTAATAACGTTGCTTTGTTCTACAACATGGTTATTTGAAGAAATTGCCGCTTCTAGTTGATGCTGTAGAAAATTTGACTTTTAAACAAACTTTCACAAGCGATTTCTTCAAGTACTTCCTCCACGTCATTGTGTTCAGTACTGTTATTGTCAGTACCTACCACATGAATTCGTTGAAAAATGTCTACTGCCAATGCCATTGCGACAGTTTTCAAGTACAATCAAAATATTTAGTCGAATATTATATGTTTATAAGAAAGATTATTAATGTCATAAGAATTTTATCTCGACGTTCATCCATTCGTTGTCTTATCTGTTTCGATAAATTTTTACTTAGATTCGTTTATGACTGAATATACATTTATAAACACCTTCAGTGGTCAAAAGGTTCGATAATATTATACTAAATGGTAACTACTGGAACTATTGCAATTTTTAAAATGCATTTGTCCCTATTTATTTTATTAAGTTATGACATTTGTCATCTCAGCGTACGATATTTCAATGTAAAGTTAGTGACTTTAATAATTTCTCAAACATCCAACTTACCATTAATTTAATGTAATTGTTTTACATTGGAATATCGTACACTGAGAATGACAAATGTCGTTACTTACAAAAATAAATATAGATAAATGCATTTTAAAAATTACAATAAAACGTAAAGTTAGTGACTTTTACAATTTTTCAAACATCCAACTTACCATTAATTTAATGTAATTGTTTTACATTGGAATATCGTACACTGAGATGACAAATGTCGTTACTTACAAAAATAAATATAGATAAATGCATTTTAAAAATTACAATAGTTTTAGTAGTTTTACCATTTAGTATAATATTATCTATTTTTTTTAAATAATAATTTGGTTTATTCTAAACGCAGAAAAAGGGTTAAAGGAGCGTTAAAATATACATAAGAATCATCAAAACAAAAATCAAAACCTAAGTTTAATTTGTTACAATTTTTATACATACAAAAAAATGTATAACACTGTGACCGCACTAGTAGACCAAAATTTACTATTAAATTTTTTTTTCTAATCTATTTAACTAATAAAAATTAATTGGTAATAGTTAGTTAAAACTAACCAAATACTAATATAAAACAATCTTTTATTGAAACAGAAAATCTAGGTGAAAGACTTTTTTTTAGCAACAACCAGCGGCCCGTTATCGCTCTATGACGCTGGATTAGTCAGTAGTAGCGGTTAGCGTTGTGGACCACTCAGTTGTCCGAATTCAAGGCCACGAGAATGTTAAAGTGTTATCATTGTCCACACACAGACATCATTGTCTCTTATAATAATCGCCAGATAAGTACGTTTAAATTTTAAATGAATTATTTACTGAACATATAATGGTTTTGTAATGGGTTTTAAACTACACACAAAAATTAATAGTCTGTATAACAATAACAATAGTTATAATAATAATAATTTTGATATTTAGCTTTGTTCACATTTACAAATATTTACGTTGTGTGTAGCGTTGACACAAAACTAAATGATGGATGAAACTAAAAGAGGTCTTACGGTCGTGCGTAAGGGTAAGGGCCGAAGTAGAATTGTGCGTATCAGATACGACAAATAAAACAAAAAACCATAAGCCCGTATTAGCCCAGAGTGATAAACGAAAACGGCTTATATGTAAATAATAACCCAGCTCAGTGGCCGAGTGGTTAGAGGCGTCGTCCGTTTCGTATTGAGCATTGGGGAGCCTGAGTTCCATCCCCAGAGGGGAGCGAATTTTCGTGAATCACCTGTCACAGTTTTTCAGAGGTTTTCTGTGAAGTTAAAGTAAATACTGGATGATTAAACTCCTCTGAGCTTCTCCCTTGACCGGCGTAAAAGCCTCACGGCGGATAGCCATGTAAAGATAGAAATTGTTTTTGTAAATAATATATCTCTATAATATAAAAACGAAGTCAATGTTTTTAAGCTGACCGGGATGTCATTTGTGACTTTTGTTCTGTTAGTGCTTGTCGTGACATTTTTTTTACAAACAGTTGTGTTTGTTTCTCTTGACGAAAACAACTGTCTGTAATCGCGATTGTAGGATAGTTGCGTCTATTGTTATCTAAAAAGTTGCAACTGCATAGTTAGAAGAATGACCAGGGCACACAATATTGCCTTTGATAATATTTTGAGAGGAAAAATATAATAGTCACACGAGCTGGCGACATAGCTGATTCATCATACGTCGTCGGACGACGGGAATTTCACCTAGTATAGGTAGTGAAAATATGTTGAAAACATTTTTTGTTGCACTTTTATTTTAATAACTAACATTAGCCCATGTAAATACCTGTAATTATGAAATCATTGATAGTAATTTTATGAAAATTGTATATTCGTAAATGAATTTACCTGGAAAAAAACTATTTCATGATTGATAAACATATTAATTGGTGTTTAATAAGTTTGTTGTTGTTCACATGTTCTCTTTTTGCTAGTAAACACTTCAAATAATATATATATATATATATAAGGCTCCCGAAAAGTCCTGGGCAGGAGCTATAGGTTTTGAACGAGTAAAAACACTGAACATTTGGAGATCACTAAAAGTAGTCATAAAAACTACATTCTTAGATAGTTTAGAACGTATATACAACGTGGAGTTTTTTTTAGGGGATGACCACCCCAACATTTTTAAATAGCAACAGTTGTTACTATATACATGTGTTGATGTTTTTATATGTATAGAATTATGTATTTCAAGCGAAATAAAAGTCATTATTATTATTATTATTATTATTATTATTAACCCCTCTCGAGTTTCACCTTATTTTAAAGGTAATGAAAACAGAAACACATCCCCATAAACCAAAACCTGATATCTTAATTCTGTATGAATGATGAGGGGTTGACTACTAAGGGCCCGTTCTACAATTATGATATTTAACTGGACAATAAGGATATTCGTGAAATAAGTTTGATATATTGACACCAATATCTTCAAATATCTTAAAAAATATATCTTAAAACTTCAAACTTATTCCACGAATAGCCTTATTCTCCAGTTAAATGTCAATTGTAGAACCGGCCCTTAATGGGAAAATTAAAATTTTTGGTGTTTTTTTATGTACATTTATTACGATTTTTATATCAAATGTTCGACCTACTTTGGTCTCGCATTGACCCAAACGCTGGTAAATGGAATGTTTAACCATCAGGAGTATATCCTTAGTGATATTGCTGATTTCTTCAAGTATGCGATTTTCCAAATCATCAAAATAAAATTAAAATCTACTTTATTTTTGGACTTACCTAAAAAGAGAGTATTACCAGAGTATTATCCTGGTATTACCATATATCGAAACTTAAAATTGCAATTTTTGATAATTCAGTAATGTAACTTTCTGTTCGAGGTGCGTTATTATATATATATATATATATATATATATATATATATATATATATGGCCTATCGTCCCATTTTTTAATTGTTTTAATTTTCATAACTATTTCTGCATAATTATTCAACATTAACCAAAGAATAAATTTTCAAAAAATTGATTACTAATTTATAGGCTAGCCCGTACGCATTCGTAGTATTTTTTATACACATTGACGTCACGCCGACTGAATATGGCAGGCCCAATTCGCGCAGAACACGTTCCTAATGACAATTATGATTAAATCATTCGGCATTTCGCCATCTTCGAAGGCGAATCAGTGCAATTAGATAGACAGGCGTCTCGGACATTCCGGCAAACCGGCTTCAATTGACGTCAATGCGTTTTGTGTTTTTGGAGCGCAACTTTCTAAGTCAAGGACTGCTCACAAAATGTACAGATATTTTAAGCGACAAATTATTTACAGCTTAGTAGTATGATGCATAGGCCACGGTCCATTTGAAAATTAAAATTTGCGACCCGTTCAAATAACGTTAATTGAAAGAAGTGGAAAAAATAAAAATAAATTGTATCACAAATAAAAAGCTAGATGTTTTAATATTATAATAAATATCTATTTAAGTTTTTGGTTATCAATTCGGCATGTGAATACATTAATAACCCTCAAAACAAAAAGGTGAACTTTTAAACCTTAGAAAATGCGTTGATAAAAGATGCTAATCCTCTGTTCCGGTGTGTGTTATACAAAAAAAAATATAAATATTATATATATATATATATATATATATATTCTAAAAAACAATTTGTAATTATTAAGGCGCACTCATACAAAGTTTGTTTTAAAAAGTTAAACAGTCACAATAATTGATGTTAAAATAAGCCAGTGGTAAAACAATATCCCCAGTATGCTCCAAAAGGAGCGAAATGGTAATCTTAAAAAAGGACTTTTCACTGCCATTCGCAGGTTCCCAAGTTGCAATCCCTAGCTCTGTGTAGTTGGCACCTCTAAGGTTGAACTTTCGAAAAAATATTATATCATTCATTTGTCCCCGTTTGTTCCAAAACAAAATCGTATTCCCCCTTCAAAAAAAAGGACGCTACCGAGTTTAAACCGAGAAAATGCATGAAATTTCATAGTTTTCAGATTTGCTCAGACCCGTAGTGCGAAAACTGTAAGAGCTAGAGCAAAGTGCTTCAGCCTTAATTTGTGGGGCCAGAAATACTTTACATTTTGATATATAAACCATCCCTCTAGCTTTTCAAACAAAGACGCTACCGAGTTTAAACCGAGAAAATGCATGAAAATTCATAGTTTTTAGATTTTCTCACCGCTGTAGCGCGAAAACGGTAAGAGCTCGAGAAAAGTGCCTAACCCTCAATTTGCGAGGCCAGAAATACTCTCCATTTTGATATATAAACCATCCCTCTAGCATTTTAAACAAAGACGCTACCGAGTTTAAACCGAGAAAATGTATGAAAATTCATAGTTTTTAGATTTGCTCACCGCTGTAGCGCGAAAACGGTAAGAGCTAGAGAAATGTGCCTAAGCCTCAATTTGTGGGGCCAGAAATACTCTACATTTTGATATATAAACCATCCCTCTAGCATTTTAAACAAAGACGCTACCGAGTTTAAACCGAGAAAATGTATGAAAATTCATAGTTTTCAGATTTGCTCAGACCTGTAGCGCGAAAACTGTAAGAGCTAGAGAAAAGTGTCTAAGCCTCAATTTGTTGGGCCAGAAATACCCTCCATTTTGATATATAAACCATCCCTCTAGCATTTTAAACAAAGACGCTACCGAGTTTAAACCGAGAAAATGTATGAAAATTCATAGTTTTCAGATTTGCTCAGACCTGTAGCGCGAAAACTGTAAGAGCTAGAGAAAAGTGTCTAAGCCTCAATTTGTTGGGCCAGAAATACCCTCCATTTTGATATATAAACCATCCCTCTAGCATTTTAAACAAAGACGCTACCGAGTTTAAACAGAAAATGTATGAAAATTCATAGTTTTCAGATTTGCTCATACCTGTAGCGCGAAAACGGTAACAGCTAGAGAAAAGTGCCTAAGCCTCAATTTGTGGGGCCAGAAATACCCTACATTTTGATATATAAACTACCCCTCTAGCATTTTAAACAAAGACGCTACTGAGTTTAAACCGAGAAAATGCATGAAAATTCATAGTTTTCAGATTTGCTCAGACCTGTATCGCGAAAATTGTAAGAGGTAGAGAAAAGTGCCTAACCCTCAATTTGTGGGGCCAGAAATACCCTACATTTTGATATATAAACCATCCCTCTAGCATTTTAAACAAAGACGCTACCGAGTTTAAACTGAGAAAATGTATGAAAATTCATAGTTTTCAGATTTGCTCATACCTGTAGCGCGAAAACGGTAACAGCTAGAGAAAAGTGCCTAACCCTCAATTTGTGGGGCCAGAAATACCCTACATTTTGATATATAAACCATCCCTCTAGCATTTTAAACAAAGACGCTACCGAGTTTAAACCGAGAAATTGCATAAAAATTCATAGTTTTCAGATTTGCTCAGAGCTGTAGCGCGAAAACGGTAACAGCTAGAGAAAAGTGCCTAAGCCTCAATTTGTGGGGCCAGAAATACCCTACATTTTGATATATAAACCACCCCTCTAGCATTTTAAACAAAGACGCTACCGAGTTTAAACCCAGAAAATGCATGAACATTCATAGTTTTCAGATTTGCTCAGACCTGTAGCGCGAAAGCGGTAACAGCTAGAGCGAAAGTTCCTAAGCCTCAATTTGTAGGGCCAGAAATTCCCTACATTTTGATATATAAACCATCCCTCTAGCATTTCAAACAAAGACGCTACCGAGTTTAAACCGAGAAAATGCATGAAAATTCATAGTTTTCAGATTTGCTCAGACCTGTAGCGCGAAAACTGTCCTTCGTCCTTTCGTCGGGTGGCTTGCTTGGCGTCCTTAGTGTTTTCTCACTGGTCCCGAAGATGGTAGCGGGATCATTCCCGTCGTGTTCCGCGTCTCGTAGAGTTGACGGTTGGGTAACACCCACTCCGATGCCTTCTCCGACCACCCCCTGAGCCGTAAACCTTTTCTCGAGTTTATTAGTTTCCATATCTGTTTTTGGAGCACATCTAGTAACACCCGTTTAAATACATAAATAACAATCCTCGTATATAATTATTAGAACTTAAGCGTTTAAGAAGTTTCCCTGATAACGGATGATAAAAGGAACGCTGTATATTAAAATAAATATATTTACAACCTTCACTCGCTTGTTAATATATAATTTTTTTAATAGCACCTGAATTATTATGTTCCATTAATTATTATTGCTTATTTATAGTTTTGATCACCACCAGGATCACCACACGATAAACATGACTGATAGGCTAAATTGGACGGATGAAAGGGCCCACGCCAAACGGCCCCGAATCGACATAAAACTCGAGAACGATGAGGTTAATGATAACTATTCGTTTCCCGAACATATGCACACATACAGGGATGATAGCACAACGTAAGTTTCATACGCGGGTGCTTTATGTATGGAACTAATTTCGTTTTATGTTAGGCTAATCAGGTCCGCACCTTCAATATCCCTATCACCGTTAAATGTGGTAAATTCGCAACAGACATCATCGGCCCGCGCCGTACCTAGGTGTGTGCCTCTAATGAACAGACCAGCCCCCGCGGTTCCTATTACGCTAACAACACAGCTGCAAGCATCATCACGATATCGTTAGTATTTTACAATAAATATTTAAGAGGTTCATTAATAAATAATAATTATAATTGTAGTTGATGTTGCTTTATCGATAATCTACCAACCTGAACAACAGCACAGGGCTAGATATCAAACAGAGGGTAGCAGAGGTGCTGTTAAAGATAGATCCGGAAATGGTTTCCCTGTTGTACAACTTACCGGTTATAATAAACCTGCTACGTTACAGGTAAATAGTTAATAATCTACTAATTATATTTACAATATTAAGTCGTCGTTTTGTTAGGTTTTTATTGGTTCCGATTTGGGGAAAGTAACCCCACACATGTTCTACCAAGCGTGCCGTGTTAGTGGGAAAAACTCCACGCCTTGCAACGAGAAAAAGTTGGAGGGCACTATTGTGATTGAACTCCAATTGGACCCTACAAAAGATATGATAGCTACGTGTGATTGCGTGGGTATTTTAAAGGAGAGGAATGTGGATGTGGAGCATAGGTTTCCCGATCAACTAGCATCGCGGAGTAAAAAGAAGTCCACGCGATGCAGAATGGTTTTCCGTACAACTATTACTCATGATGATGGTATGCAGGAGACTTTACAAGTCTGTTCGCAACCGATCGTTTGCAGTAAGTTATATTGAATTAAATAAATTATTCGTTGGGTTTATTGTTTTTATTTATTTTGTAGCTCAACCTCCTGGTATACCTGAAATTAGTAAAAAGTCTTTAACGTCGTGCCCGGCTAGTGGCGGCTTGGAGCTGTTCATTATTGGAAAAAACTTTCTGAAAGACACTCATGTGTATTTCCAATCGGAAGAGGATATGAATATGCGTTGGGAGCAGTCAGTTGTTCCTGATAAAGAGTTTTTACAGCAGGTAAGTTCATTTAATTTGTGCGAATTCAACTTGAAGCAATCTACAGGTCTTGATTTCTCTTATTAAATTTCATCAGTGATCTTATACTATACAGTTAATATCAGCTATCGGTTTAATTGATTTAACATTTTAATTTTATGATTTTTCAATCGTTAATATCATTCTTCGTCCCACGAAACTGTTGGCCTAATATGGGAATCAACTGCCACAAAGTTGTAGGTGAAATTTCACGCTGGGTAGTTTGAGGAGCCATACGTGGGTATGGAAACCTTGAACCCCAGCTCGGAACCGATTTCTCATTTTAGCGTTCAAGCTGGGGATTTCTTGAGGCATCTAGTACAATGTAAATCCCGCTTATTATGGATTTGAAGATTTTTTTAGAAATTATTTAATTAATTTTTATATACAATAAAGATATGAATAAAACTACTATGTTATTTACCACTTGTTTAATTGTTTAAAACAACTAGCTTAGGCGGCTCTAGGCATTATATATAGCTAGATATCGTTACACCATTCTCCCAGGAAATTAATATACATTATTTTCAAGCCAAAATGTTGTAATACATTTAAAGGTACAACACATGTTTGTTTCTTTTGTTTCAGACTCATTTGGTCTGTGTGGTTCCTCCCTACATGCACCCCGACATAACCGAGCCGGTTACGGTAAGGTTGTACGTGGGATCAAGTGGGAAAACGAGTGAAGCACACCAGTTTGTATACACACCCGTAAATGGGGCCATGCCAAGCGGTAAGCTCGCGTTAAATATATTTCAACACTTTCTCAGTATCGATTGGTTTAAAACTGTTGCTATGAATAAACCAGCCACATTTTACACTCAAACCCCGAAGTTCACAGCAACAATTTTACGCAAGCTTCTGCATGTTGATGCATGCCCAATAATGTAGTAATGGCTAAAGAATTAATATATTAAAGAAGCCTGTTTGTAAGTAGTTTCTTTAGTATATTTCTTTAGTCCGAAACAAATCAAAAATCTGTTAGTTTCGTGTGAATTAGTTTCAATTTAATTTAATTTAATTTAAAACTAATAACAGATTTTAGATAGTAGAAACATTTACTAAAAAAAAAATAAACATATAGGTGGCAAATATATACTAAAGTATGCGTAGAATGCTTCAGCGAGTGATAGCAAATTATTTCAAAGCGCAAATCTATGTTCGAATGCAACAAATTAATGAGTCCGCGAGTGATTGTGTAGAATTTTGAACAATGTGAGGAATGTTGTAGTATTATATTTGCCCCAAAAAATATTTCAAACACAAGTGAATCCATTTATAAATAAACTCATTTGCTAATAAAATTAATTTGACAACAAATGGAATCTCTTGTTATGTTTGATATCTTACGGGCTTTGGATTTTACATTTACACATTTACCGATTGTTTATTATTATACAGTTTGATCCTGTATTTTCTTGTGTTTCTCTATAGGTTTCATCGGTAATTACATCAATTGTTTGAAGTACAAATTTGATTTTTATTTTAGACAGAATAAAAAACAATGTATTTCAGTTTTTGTTTAAAAAAAAATTTAATATATGAAAAGAAAACAATGTTTTGTAATGTAAACAGTTATTTTGTTTTATTTATTTATTTATTTTTTCAAAGAGGTATTGTTTTTCTTTTCAAATTGTAATTTAATTGGTAGGGACATTTGTATGTTTTTATTTTTGTTTGTTACTATTTTTTTTTTTTTTTGCAAATTTTGTAACCAAAGTTGAATTGTGTTTTTGTAATTTGGAAATTTTTTTGAGCACATATTAAGTCATTAAATAATCATTTGAACATTAAAACACATATAATATCTTCAAATTTGAATTTGAAAGTTGTAGTAGCATGTTGTAATTACTATGTTAGCACTTGAAAGTCATCTTACTATTTTTATAGTTTTGTTTAAAATAGTCGAAAAATCGTTATCTAATTGCGGACTTAATGTTGCAATTACACCTGTAGCTATTTTCTGGCAGCAAGACTTAATGATTTATCTACTGGATTCTGTATTATTACAAGAAATATGCACCACTCATCTAATACTTCTTCTTACTTAATCGTTCCCTCTTTTACGTGATGAGGTGTCGAGGTTGATTTTTTTCGGGTCTTCCCTATCCTCATTTTTTTAGAATTTGATCCACTCTTTCCTATCCACTGTCAACTTTCTTGCCACCTGCCATATTTTTCCTATCTAATTAAGTTTTTAAAATACATTCTTACATATTTATAACTTTTAGAGAGAGAATAATGCATATACCACATTTTTCTAAGATATTTTAAAACATTTGATATGCTTTAAAATATCTTAAAAAAATGTAGTGTATGCATTATTCTCTCTCTATAAGTTATAAATATATTGGAAATTGCATCTATCTTCTATTACATAGTTTAAAAACCCTCTGTATGTCTGAAATATCTTGAAACGTACGTTTTCTCCTATAATATTTTTGAGATTTTTGAGATTTTTCACGGGTTTTCGGCCGTAACTCCTTTCTTTTTAAAGCTAGAAAGATATTTCAAATTGCAAAGTTATAGAGAATTTCAAGCCAGACTTTTTCGTTTTAAAGAAATTAACTGTGTGCTAGAAGGATGATTTTAATTGCAAAGTTTCAAACCCAATAAATGGCCCTTTGGATATTTTCTGATATACCCCGTTTTCCCGCAAAATACAAGAAAATATGTGAAATATGTTTAGCCTTTTCACAGTTTTTCTACCATTTCTTTTTTATTTTTAAAGCTAGAAGGAATATTCAAATTGCAAAGTTGTAGAGAATTTCAACCCCGACCATTGGCCCTTTGGATTTTTCCGCTATCTTTTACCGTTTTCTTTCTAAATGCAAACAAAAAGTGTGAATAATGTAATTTTTGTGCCTTTTCACGGTTTTTCGGCTGTAACTTTTTTCTTTTTAAAGCTAGAAGGATGATTGTAATTGCAAAGTTATAGAGAATTTCAACTCCGAGAAACGACCCTTTAGATGTTTTCCTGTATCTAATACCGTTTTCCCGCAAAATGCAAAACAAAATATGAGAATCATGTGATTTTTGTGCCTTGTCACGGTTTTTCAGCCATAATTTTTTTCTTTATAAAGCTGAAGGATGATTCTCATTGCAAATTTATAGACAATTCCAAGCCCGAGAAACAGTCCTTACGATGTTTTCCGCTATCTCTCACAGTTTTCTCGAAAATATGCACAAAAAAAGTGAGAAAATGTGATTTTTGAGTCTTTTCGCAGTTTTTCAGCCATAACTTTTTTCTTTTTAAACCTAGAAGGATAATTTAAATTGCAAGTTATAGAAAATTTCGAGCCAGACAAACGGCTCTTTATATATTTTTCAATATCTCTTACCGTTTTCCTGAAAAATGCCACAAAAAAATGCGAAAAAATGTAATTTTGAACATTTTCAATGTTTTTCTTCCATAACTTTCTTATTATTATCTAGAAGGAAAATTCAAATTGCAAAGTTATAGAGAATTTCAAGCCCGACAAATAGTCCTGTGGATGTTTTCTGCTATCTTTTACCGTTTTCCTTCTAAAGTGTTTCCGAAAAATGTAAAGAAAATACGAAAAACTTAATTTTTGAGCCTTTTCGCGGTTTTTCGACCGTAACTTTTTTCTTTTTAAAGCTAGAAGAATGATTCTAATTGCAAATTTATATAGAATTCCAAGCGCGAGAAACAACCCTTACGATATTTTCCGCTATCTCTCACAGTTTTACCAAAAAATGCTAAACAATGGTGAGAAAATGTAATTTTTGAGTCTTTTCACAGTTTTTCGGCCATAACTTTTTTCTTTTTAAACCTAGAACGAATTCAAATTGTAAGTTATAGAAAATTTCGAGCCAGACAAACGGCTTTTTATAAATTTTTCAATATCTCTTACCGTTTTCCTGCAAAATGCTAAACAATATGCGAAAATGTGATTTTTGAGTCTTTTCGCTGTTTTTCTTCCATAACTTTTTTATTATTATCTAAAAGGAAAATTCAAATTGCAAAGTTATAGAGAATTTCAAGCCCGATAAATAGCCCTTTGTATGTTTTTGCTATCTCTTATCGTTTTCCTTCTAAAGTATTTCCGAAAAATGCAAAGAAAATGTACGAAAAACGTGATTTTCAGCCTTTTCGCGGGTTTTCGGCCGTAACTTTTTTCTTTTTAAAGATAGAAGGATGACTCTGATTTCAAATTTATAGAGAATTCTAACCCCGAGAAATAGCTCTGAGGATGTTTTCCGTTATCTCTCACAGTTTCCCGAAAAATGCCAAAAAGTGAGAAAATGTGATTTTTGAGTCTTCACAGTTTTTTGGCCATAACATTATTCTTTTTAAACCTAGAACGATAATTTAAATTGCAAGTTAAGGAAAATTTCGAGCAGACAAACGTCTCTTTATAATTTTTTCAATATCTTTTACCGTTTTTCTTCTAAATGCTAAAACATATGTGTGAAAAATGTGATTTTTGAACTTTTTCGCGGTTTTTCGTCCGTAACTTTTTCTTTTTAAAGCTAGAAACATGATTCTAATTGCAAAGTCATAGAGAATTTCAACCCCGAGAAACGGCCCATTGGATGCTTTCCCCTATCTAATGCAGTTTTCCTGCAAAATGCCAAAAAAAAAATATAAGAAACATAATTTTTGTGTCTTATCACGGTTTTTCAGCCATAACTTATTTCTTTATAAAGCTGAAGAATGATTCTAATTGCAAATTTATAGGGAATTCCAAGCCTGCGAAACAACCCTCACGATATTTTACGCTATCTCTCACAGTTTTACCAAAAAATGCAAAACAATGGTGAGAGAATGTGATTTTTGAGTCTTTTCACAGTTTTTCGGCCATAACTTTTTTCTTTTTAAAGTTAGAAGAATAATTTAAATTGCAAAGTTATAGACAATTTCGAGCCAGACAAACGGCTCTTTATATATTTTTCAATATCTCTTACCGTTTTCCTGCAAAATGCCAAAAATATGTGCAAAAAATTAGAATTTTTAGTCTTCACTGTTTTTCATCCATAACATTTTTTTAATATTATCTAGAAGGAAAATTTTCAAATTGCAAAGTTATAGAGAATTTCAAGCCCGACAAATACCGCTTTGGATGTTTTCTGCTATTTCTTACCGTTTTCCTTCTAAAGTTTTTCCGAAAAATGAAAAATAATGTACGAAAAACGTGATTTTTGAGCCTTTTCGCGGTTTTTCGGCCGTAACTTTTTTCTTTTTAAAGCTAGAAGGATAATTTTCATTGCAAATTTATAGAAAATTCCAAGCCCGAGAACAACTCTTACGATATTTTCCGCAATCTCTCACATTTTCCCCAAAAAATGCAAATCAATGGTGAGAAAATGTGATTTTCATTATTTACGATATTATCTCTCACATTTTACCCAAAAAATGTAAATCAATGGTGAGAAAATCTGATTTTTAAGTCTTAACAGTTTTTCGGCCATAACTTTTTTCTTTTTAAACCTAGAAGGATAATTTAAATTGCAAGTTATAGAAAATGTCGAGCCAGACAAACGGCTTTTTATATATTTTCCACTATCTCTTACTATTTTCCTGCAAAATGTCAAAATAATATGCGAAAAAATGTAATTTTTGAGCTTTTTCACTGTTTTTCTTCCATAACTTTTTTATTATTATTTAGAAGGAAAATTCAAATTGCAAAGTTATAGAGAATTTCAACCTCGATAAATAGCCCTTTGGATGTTTTCTGCTATCTCTAACCGTTTTCCTTCTATAGTGTTTCCGAAAAATATACGAAAAACGTGATTTTTGAGCCTTTTCGCTGTTTTTCGCCCGTAACTTTTTTCTTTTTAAAGCTAGAAGGATGATTCTCATTGCAAATTTATAGAAAATTCCAAGCTTGAGAAACAACCCTTACGATATTATTCGCCATCTTTCACATTTTTCCCAAAAAATGCAAAACAATGGTGAGCAAATGTGATTTTTAAGTCTTAACAGTTTTTCGGGCATAACTTTTTTCTATTTAAACCTAGAAGGATAGTTTAAATTGCAAGTTATAGAAAATGTCGAGTCAGACAAACGGCTCTTTATATATTTTCCACTATCTCTTGCCATTTTCCTGCAAAATGTCAAAATAATATGCGAAAAAATGTAATATTTGAGCCTTTTCACTGTATTTCTTCCATAACTTTTTTATTATTATCTACAACGAAAATTCAAATTGCAAAGTTATAGACAATTTCAACCTCGACAAATAGCCCTTTGGATGTTTTCTGCTATCTCTTACCGTTTTCCTTCTATAGTGTTTCCGAAAAATGCAAAAAAAATATACGAAAAACGTAATTTTTGAGTCTTTTCGTGGTTTTTCGGCCGTAACTTTTTTCTTTTTAAAGCTAGAAGGATGATTCTCATTGCAAATTTATAGAAAATTCCAAGCCCGAGAAACAACCCTTACGATATTATTCGCCATCTTTCACATTTTCCCCAAAAAATGCAAAACAATGATGAGAAAATGTGATTTTTAAGTCTTCACAGTTTTTCGGCCATAACTCTTTTCTTTTTAAACCTAGAAGGATAATTTAAATTGCAAGTTTCATTTCATTTTTATACCCGTATTCATATGATTTTTATACCCGTATTCATTTGATTTTTATACCCGTATTCATTTGATTTTTATATCCGTATTCATTTGATTTTTATATCCGTATTTATTTGATTTTTATACCCGTATTCATTTCATTTTTGTACCCGTATTCATTTGATTTTTATACCCGTATTCATTTCATTTTTATACCCGTATTCATATGATTTTTATACCCGTATTCATTTGATTTTTATACCCGTATTCATAAACGTCTCTACAAAATTAAGTTAAATGCAAAATGGAATACAACTCAAGGACCTAGCGGTTAGAGACGCCGTCCGTCAAGTACTGTGTATTTCGGGAGCTTGTGTTCAAATCTCTTGGTGCGAATTTTCGCGAATCACCTTTCACAGTTTTCAAAGAATTTCTGTGAAATTAATAAAAATTAATAAAAATAATATATAAAAATATATTATATATATGATACCGAGTGATTAATTTATCGGCGAAAAATAAAGATACAATTTTTCTTTTTCAAAGTCAATTTTGACAAGTTTAAATTCCAATACATTTAATTTTCTTACGCCTTTTCTAACCATTTTCGATTAAAGTACCAATAGCCGTTTATTATAATCATTGGTTAAAAAATAATTCTCGGTTAAAAATAGTATAGGCCAATTAAGGACATAATGCAAAAATCACATGAGTCAAAATTTAAACATCGATTTTGCATTTAAAGCAGCTTTATTATTGACGTTTATAAATACGGACATTAAGCTTACAAATAAAAGCAATTGTGTTTACATTTATGCTGTAATTAAAATAACATGTTCAACAAAATATGACTGGAAAGCAGTAAATCGACTATTAATGATGTCGTTTGTCCATGAAATCAAGTACATTGTTAAGCATCGGCTGATGGCTATTTAGAGCGACAACAATTTTTTATTTCTATATATATATATATATATATATATATAATATATAACAATATGTTGCTTACTTAGTAATATTATTATTCTATTCTATTATTCTAATTAAATACATTATATTTAAGGCAAATTGAAGAATATTATATGTGTTATTGGTAATTTAAAGTTAAAAAATAATGAGAGTGTTTCAAGAAATTTTCTAAATCCCCTTTAGTCGAATGCCTAAAAAACATTCGACCATATAATAATATTGTATGAGATACAAAGTAAATAAAGTTATTCAATGCTTTTCCACTTTGTCTCATACAGCATACAGGCTCTGTATACGCAGAGGGGCCGCCTGCCGTCGTCTACTGTCAGCCTGCGGAGCCTAACCTCCGTCAACAGCCGCGTCATTCAGGTCTAGCATCACGGGTACTTAATAATGAAACATATCAACACATTACACACACAACACACACACATACACACACAATATTTCTCACACAAAAAACTGGTAACACTCTTCAAAACATCCTGTACTAGACAATAACCCCCTATTTATTTTTCTACCTCCCACAAAACAATATAATCCAACAAATTTTAAAATTACTGCGCTTGTGGTGGTCATCCTTTCATTAATACATATTTATTAATTAATTAAATATTACATCAGTTACAGCTACAACACACATTAAACACTTATCAAAAAATATAGTTGCAAATTTAATTATTCATTTTAGATTTAAATAAAAAATTCAATTCTCAAATAAAGCGAAATAGTTATAATTGGTTTCAGACTAAAATACTAGGTAATTAGTACAGCACAAGTTATAGTTAACAGCAAGCTATATCATTATAATATAAAAATGAAGACAATGTTATGAAGCCGACCGACGTGCCAGTTTGCTCCGTTGATAGAAAAGTAACACAACTCGAAATTATCTATTTTAAAGTAGAACTATTTTTAAAAATAACAAGATTCTTAATAATGTATATATATATATATATATATATATATATATATATATATATATATATATATATATATATATATATATACTACTACTAATATAATACATGTTTTATAATATACACTCAAAACACTAATATGTTGTTTTCCATATATGTATGTACATTAAGTATATGAGTCTAGTATTGATAATATAATTAACATAAAAAATAAATTTTACTTATGTCACTGTTCTTTCAACGGAGCTAGTTATGACTTTTGTGATTTTGAGTGCAAAAGTGGGGCTCGCGGGTTCGAATCCGATCGATGATGGTATTTTTTATGTGTGTTTATTCAATATTTAATTGGGGTCTTTGTTTTGATTAAATCATTATTATTATTACTAGGTGAAATTCCCGACGTTCAACGGGATAATCAATTGCCAAAGGATAAAATGCTCATTATTTTACCCTTTGGCAATTGATTACCCCGTCGAACGTCGGAAATTTCACCTAGTAATAATAATAATGATTTAATCATTATTATTTATTAACCCCCTATAATGATACGTAAGCGTAAAGAATACTTAAAACATAAAATGGTCGTAAACATAAATTGTGCGGTAGTTCTGACCGTGTTCACAATGACCGTTAAGCCATTATTCTAGCTCTCTGTAGGCACTCACAGAGTACGTCGCGTTCTTGTGTTGGCGGAAGGATGAATTTTTTTATTTTAAATTAATTATCATAAAGTAATAACGTTCTAATTACTAAATTTCGCAATGTTGCGGGACGATTTGATCGTTTACAAATAATTAAGTTAGATTACATACATCAAATTCAAATATTCCGCGTTAATTCTTAGTACACAGTACTAAGAATCATTAAATAGTAGACTATTAGTGGATAGATCACGTTTATGAACACATTTACTTAATGTTATGTTGTAACAGACTGTAAATAAATTGATTGTGATATAAACAAATACTTTGTTCGTCGACAGAGAAGTAAGAATAGCTGTTACAAACTCGGTCTCTGTATAGCTGACGCAGCAACGGAATAGCAAAGACTGTATCTCAGGTACTATTATTTCTTAAAAATATTGTCCAAAGAACTGAACATAAAAGCAAAGTTAACAACTGCAGCCTGTTACATATTCAAATTATAATGGATCGTGATAATGCTAGCTAGCAACCTTTATTGCTTATATTGTCACTGATAAAAGAAAATATATCCGATTTATGCTAAAATAACGAATGATAGGCAACCATCCAACGACACGCTTAAATTTAGTATATTATTATGTAAAATCTAGTTAAAGTTGATACAGATTCAATATTTCGTACGACTTACAACCGTACAGACATGATGAACGGATGAATTAAATGTTCACATGCTCAACTTTATGAATTATGATTTTTTTATGGACATTTTATGCTTACGTACATGAACAAGGGGTAACGGACAAAAAAAACATATAAATACACAATATACTTATGGTGGTAGCCTTTCGTGTATCTATTTTGGTGGATGCGCCGGGCACATACGGTACTTTCGGGTTTGAACCATCAATCACTTGTCTATAGAGTGAATATCTAACTGATTTATTGTATGCATCCACGTAGTTATAAACATACATTTATGTTTATACAAAAAAAAATTATCATACAGATCATAATCATAATTGGAGGCGGTCCGTGGCGCAGTGGTCTAAGGCGACGCGACGGCCTGAAGCCATTCCGTACAATTGATGGGTCGAATCCTCTACTAGTCGGGGGAAAAAATGTCAAAACATCAATATGTTATAATGTCAAAAGGACAAAATTTCAAAATTACAAATTTCAAAATTTCAAAATTTCAAAATTTCAAAATTTCAATGGCAAAATTTCAAAAAAATTTGAATTTTCTTTACGTTTCTGGACTAATATAACTCAAATAGACTATTTTCGGAAATATCAATGTCTGTGTGTATGTGTATGAGAAAATCTGAAAACGTAAAAAAACTGAGAAAGCGTAAAAAAAAATTGGAAAAACGTAAAAAAACTAAGAAAACGTAAAAAAACTAAGAAAACGTAAAAAAACTCAAAAAACGTAAAAAACTGGGAAAACTGGGAAAACGAAAAAAAAACGTTAAAACGTGAATCGAACCGAAATATCTCAATTTTTTATTTAATATTAATTCCATAACTAAAAAAAAGCCGTGTGGTGCCCACACCAGATATTTTGTCTTTATAATGCATTTATTATTTTACTTTAAAACAATTTATTGTAAGTAATATTTGTATACAGTAATATAAGTGTATTAGTCTGCAACCAATTACAACCAATTTTAACAGCTTTATGAGATATTTTTTTAAATATTGACTTGCACATATAAAAACAATTTTTTAAATAATTTTACTATAAAATATAAGCGTGATATTTTAAAATGATACACTCAAAACACATTTTAAATTAATTAATTTTACCACCATCATGATTTTTTATTTCATTACTCGTATTTTTAATATTATTTTTTTCGTAACTGTAGTACATCGGATTACGGGATGCTGCAGCTACACAAAAAAATGCGATGATGACATTTATTTTGTTTTTGGTTTGTTTTCCCGATTCACTTGCAGGTCGTGGCCAGATCGCCAGGGTGTTCCCTTTATTTTTCAGCTCTAGCCGCCGCACACAATTCAGACCCCCTGATTTTAGACCCGCAATGTTACCGCAGGGTGTGAGTGTGATGAACGTTTTTTTGGTGGTGACTGGGTTAGGTTAGTTTTGCTCCTTTATCCGACATCCTTTGTGTTTTAAGATCCTCAAGTTTATTTATTTGAAAATTATGAAGAAAGAGTCTTTATTTTGAGTTTAAGATGCCTCTCTACGCTCTTTAATTGTGCTCGCTTTTTGTACACGTCGTCTTTTGCATGCTGGAAAATATTTATAATAAGCGAACACACATGTTTCAGTTGCTGCCGCTAACATTAGGATTTTATTTATTTATTTTTTTGGTTTAATTTCATGTTGTAGCCGCAATGATAAAGTCATGAAAATTATATCACATATTTTTTGTATAATAGAAATTAACAATCGTGTTCTAGTTCAGCACGATATCACATATTTTATTGTATTTTTTTTGCTATTTTTGCAAATATATTAGGCTTTGTTTTAGCCATTATCAAGCTAATCCTATTATACAGCGTGTCTCTACAGTTTGGAATAAATTCGATAAAACGTATGATAAAACTCTTTCATATTATTATGAAAATAATGATAAAAATAATATCATTTTAAAATCAATAAGAAATTATCTGTATTTAAAAAAAAAATTCTTATTCTTCATTTCATTCTATATAAATATATATTTTTCACAATAAATTTTTAAATCCAATTATTCTACTGTTATATGTTATACCGGATGTCCCTACAGTATGGAATAAATTCGATAAAACCCATGATTTTTGCAACAACAAAAACTCGCGCACGTCGCTTTTTAATTTTGAATTCCCAATTTTTAATGAAAGCTATTTTTGAAAATATTTTCGACCAAGCTCTAGTCATTATCAAGCTAATCCAAAAACAGCAATAAACAAGGGATAAAAAACAAAGAAACATTCGTTTTATTTTTTTATTGTAATGAATTATCGTATATATATATATATATATATATATATATATATATATATATATATATATATATATATATATATATATTTAATTTAATATTTAATTTGAACTTGGTAAAACTTTGGAAATTTACTATCTACTACTATTCTTTTGATTTAAAAAAAAGATTAGCAAAATGTGAATTCGGGCAGAACTAATTTATTTCTTAACATAAATTGTATATAGGTACTATATTTAAGGCGTTTGTCTTAACTATAGTAGTTACATAAAATTTATGTTATATAAACAGTCATTATTATCTACAATGGAATATTAAATCTTAATTGTAATATTGTTTGTGTTTGCATTGTTGAATTAGAAGGACTAATGAGAATTTTCTTTTGTTAGGTAATGATGGGTTATATGGGATAAGATTCATTATTTATTTTACTTGCATTCTGTTATTGACGCACGATGTCAGTAGTAAACATATAACTTATATTTAGTCAATTTTATCATTACATGAAAAAGAGTGAATAATAAAAATGATGTATTATCAATAATAATGCAGAGAAAGCGTAAACAGTGCAACAGTGATTTTGTTAATTATAATGTAGTTGTTTTAATAGCGTGTGGTATTTAGTTTAATTACCTTCCTACAGGAATTCGTTTTTTTTTTTTAATTCCTTTCTGTTGTGTAAACAATATGTAATTTTAAAAGATAATATTTTTTTAATTGCTGCTCACCAGTCAGCACAATGCAATATGTACATACCGTTTTGTTGTTGTTTATAAAAAGTAATATAGCGAAATGCGTGAGATAAGAAATAATTATTCAATTCCAGTTTTATTTTCCTGACTTTGTCATTGCATGGAAGAATTTATCATTGTGATGTTCCGCACTGAAATGTTTGTGTTTTAATTTATGTCTATACTAATTGCTATTTATGTTGCTTGAATATATTGCTCATAGACAATTGCAGAAAAACGTATTGCCTTATATAAAATGGTTGACCAAAATATATTCAAAGCCTTCTAAAATGTCTAAATTAATTAATAATAAAGGAAATTAATGATAAATTCTCTTGTTCACAGGGAATACAAAAAATCACTTTATTGTCTACGATTTATTTTATTTTATATATCTTGGCTCTATGTCGCTTATTGAAAAGCGAAATATAGGAATTTTATGGAAATTGAATTTAAGCTAGGGATTAAATTTACTTATTTTATATCCTAGCTCTATGTCGCTTAACGGAAAGCGAAATATAGGAATTTCAAATTTTCCGGTTTTAAATTTGTATGGAGATTTAATTTAAGCTAGGGATTAAAGTTACTTATTTTATTCCCTATGAATAAGGAAGTTCAAAAATTAATATGATTATAATGTTATATAAATTTTTGCGGATTGTTACTTTTTATTTTTATGTATTTTTTGTTTTTCTTGCTCCTGCTGTTATGAGCATTATGTATTGGGGGATATTTGTATTTCTTGAGAGGTTATGCCAAATAAAGGTCTTTTTTTTAATGTCATTAATTTTTAAATTATTTTACATTATAATCACTTAATTTTTGAACTCTCTCATTCATAGGGAATAAAATAAATAACTAAGCCTTAAACTAGCCTTAAAAAATAAACATAAAAAATACGATACCTGTATGTAGATAAGCGAAATTATTTTAATTTTACGAAAATTTGTCTAGAATTTAAATTTGCTATATACAAACAATAAGTTAATTAAGGCGAATTTATAGACCCAATTAACGTTTTATGTTATATGCATTTAATTTTTGTTGTTTAATTTGTCTTGGAAAATTGATTTACCATTAAGTCCCATTGAGCAATATTTTCAACGCAATTACCATTTGAAATCACTAAAGTGTCGCATTATTTCAGGCTATTTATACAACTAGGATTATGTGGTGATGGTTTTTTAGTCATAAAATGTGTATTTACGATGAAATTTATTGGTAGAGAGGTTTCTTACGTATTTATTTTATCCGTAATAAATTTTAGCCTGAAATATTGAAAGAAGAAAAAAAAACGATCATATTATACTTGTCATAGTTCCTAAGAAAATCCTGTTGGTAGGGAATTTAATTGTGTATGAGTCTGCTGTGTGAATTGGACTGTGAGTTGCTGTAATGGTTTTAATGAAACTGCGATCGGTTGGTGCGTTAACATTGTGGGTCGTGTCTCTTGAGCCTAAACCGATTCAATATAACAACTTTGTAATGATGATGATTTAGTAATTATAGAAAGGTAGTGGCTTGAGAGGCAAAATGCCCACCCCGTTTCTTACAGTGGCTTTGTTGGCAGCTAAATATTTTTAAGCGGCACTATCTTGGATGCCGCCTAATATGTTTCTCATATATTTTACAGTTCCCATTGAACAACCCCCGCCGCAACAACCGCAACCCGCTCCGTTTTTATCAAAAATGTTGTGGATGACCAAACAGGAGCAGGATGTAGGTATGATGCCTCCTCCAGGCACTAATTTGGTACCATTATCACAACGCCGTTCATCCACCACAATGATTTCACCTAACGAGGTGCATTCACCTCCAATGCATATTTTAAAACAGGAGTTAATGGATGAAAACAGTCAGAATTCTGTGATGGATCCGTCGGAGTTACGACAGGGCCGTTACAGACATATATCAGAAAGTTCGCTTGATGTTCACCAGGGTGACTCTAATATGTCCATGATTAATGATAATTCGATTGATATGTTGGGGCATGGTCAGATTATGCAGAATAATATGAATGAGAATTCGAATATGAGTATTGTAAATGAAGGTAGTATGGATATGTTGGTAAATAGAGCCCCTCAGATTTGTACGGAAGATGCTAACAGGTGTAGTAGTTTTTCTCAAGCTGGTTTAAATGTGTTACGACAAAACGGTATTTCTACGATTGAGGATTTAAAAGTTATGGATTTAAGGATGAAAATGCCAATGGCTACTGTGGCGGATTTAGTGAATACTAACGCACCTTCATTAGCGACTTTACAGAGTTTTGGTGTGACTGAGTGCAGTACGTTGCCATTACCAGCGCAGAGTGCTCAAAGTGTTGAGAATTATTTAATTAATATTGAAAATAAGAGTCAAACTACACAGGTAATGCAAGCCCATTCTGGGAATATTTTGTCAACCGCTACTCAGCAGACATTATCACAGTTAGCTAGAGTTGCTCCGATGCGGCTTGAGCCCGCGTTTTTAACGCAACAAACACCGTTACTACAGTTAGCGACTGCTGTTAGCACTGAAAAGAGTGAAACGGCTGCAATTGGTGAACAAACAAGTACTTTGGTGCAAACACAAGTCGCACCACAAACAATTGAAAGCGGGATACTTCCGACTCCGATCACGACAGAAAAACTCGACGCGTTAGTTAATTGTGCGGTGGACACCCATATGAGCCCCCAAAAAGACACATCAGAAGTGCTTCTAACGCCTCTTCTAACTCCTTTACTAAACTCTTCCCCGCAATTAACAACAGTCCTCGCGAACTCCCAAACCAGCCCTAATATACCCGCGGAAGTGATCTTGAACACACAAATCTCCCCGAGTCTAATGTGCCGCGGGACCACGCAGGACGCGCTTTCAGTCGAAACCGCTTTAACCCCCCAGCTGCCCATCACCACAGCCCCTCTAACCATCACCGTGACAAACCCTGAAAACGCGATTTTACTAAACGCCGCCGCGGACCTCCTCGCCACACAGAAGAAGCTCAGCAACTACCAGAGCGAAGCCAACATCATGAACATCCTGACCACCACCACCAACAGCGATGCCCTGCCCAACCTCAACCAAATGCCAAACACCGGGAACAATTTTTATACAACCGCCAGCAGCGGCGCCACTACCCTAATTGCAACCAAATCAATGCAGCCCGACAATAAAACCGAGTACGTCCTACCCGTGCCTATGAAAGAAATCCCCGGACAGGATAAAAAATCCGAGGACCGAATGATACCCAGCGCATTCACCACAATGTCCGAAAATGATCTTATCAACATAATCAATCCCAATTGTTTCGACCAAGGTAACACTTTTCATTAAACTCGTGTGTGTTAAAGCGTACCCCTACTAAAAGATACTAATTAGTAGCAGTACGCATGCGTTTATTTCTATTTAATTAATTATTAATTAACCGGCTGCATTTTATTATAATTACTACCAAGCTTTTGGTCAAATATCCAGTAGTAATTATTAATTTACGAATCTCCCCCGATTAATAAAAATATTTACCCAAATAGTTTATAGAGTAAAGCTTGCTTGTTTTAAAAATCGTAGCTGGACTGACACATATATTTTTTTCAGTATAAAAATCATGGTGGAGGCCATTTATCATTCACTCAAACTCGCGTAACTGTACCGTCATTCATTATTTTTTGTATCAAACATCATTACCAACTGGTTATTTAAAGAAAAAACTGTACTGTTTGTATAAATGTATTATTAAGTGTTAAATTTGGTATTTGTATTATTATGATTTTATAAACGTAACGTTGAAATGAAGGCAGGCGGCAATGCAAAACAAATTATACGTCATTAATTGTAGTCTGTTAAGTTTTTGCTCAATTTATTTAGTTTAAGCAAAAATTGTATAGAAAAAAGATTATATATTTATTGTGAAAATTCTTATTGACGCTGTTTATTATTATTATTTTGTTTGTTTCGTACTTGTATAGTTTATTTCGATTGTGGAATTTTAGTGAGATTTTGGCTGCTTGAGGCAACGTGTTTCACTGCTACTTTCTGTGAAAGCCTGTTGTTGATAATTTTCTAAACTACGCCCCTCCGATGTGTGTATATATTTATTCCTACCTCCTCCCGCCCCACCCGTTATCAAATACTCATTTATAACTAATTGAAAAATTAATGGAATATCCCCTATTTTTTATATATGTACATGTAAAACAGCCTATGGATATATACAAATTATTGTTATTAAGAGGTGTAATTATATATATAAAAGAATATATTTAAAATTTATTGTCTACTGTTCGTAGTTTTAACTCGTTTTTTTTTTTATCAGTACGCTCTTGCAGAAAATAAAGTAAGTTAGTGTGGTTCATACAACATCTGTGACACCAATTTGACTGGATTCAAGTCTTTGCGCCAGGATCCATTCGGACTTTGCTGAAATAAAATTATTCGGATCCTGATGCACGCAAGTAGGGGTCGCCCTGCGCCCTACGATATACCAGCTTATATCTCAGTTTTACAGCATGTTTAATTAAAATAAGTAATATGAACATTTATATTGAAATATTTCAACAAAAAATGTTGGTTCAGTGGGACCAGATTTTCGTTTCTCATGCCGTGGGCTCAACGTGTTAATAATGCTGTTATATGGGGGGTCTCCACATAACAGCATTATTAACACATTGAGCCCCGGTATGAGAAACGAAACTCTGGTCGCACTGGATCAACATTTTTTGTTGAAATATTTATATTACTTTTGAGACAAAAATTTAATTTTTCTATGGCCAATTATTCGATTTTTAACAAACATGCAAATTATATATTTCCCCCCATCATGTTACAAAAATAAATAAAAGCAATTTCATAAAACTCTTTTCTGGCCGTCCTGCTTGCTACCGGACAGTCGGAGGTTCTGCATTTTGTCGCGCATATCACTCACAGACCTGTTCCTGCCCTTCCACAACCACATCCTGCAATCCTTTTTCCACCTAGTCGCTATATCGCTGAGTGAATACTGCTGGCCTCTGTAGTTCAACATTTCGTGCCGCACCACAAATATTTTATCAGACGATACCTCTTTCGTAATGTACTCGTTCTCCTTGGTGGGCGTTTGAGGCTCCGATAGCATCTTCATGTAATAGTTGGGATCATGCTATGAGAAAAATGATATATATATATATATATATATATATATATATATATATATATATATGTGTGTGAACGGTTATTGCCTGTGAGGCTCCTAAATTATTTAACTGTGATTCCCAGCGGAGGGTGAAATTTTTATAGTCATCACAGTTTATATACAGATACATATATATATATATATATATATATATATATATATATATATATATATATATATATATATATATATATATATGTAATATGGGCAATTCAAGCTAATTGATACTATATCTGGTCTCTATCTCTATTTAGCCTTAGATAGAGTTTACCACCCACTTAGAGCTGCACTCTTAAGCAACCCGACTCTATCAAGAAAATAAACTAAAAACTCTACGCATAATACGTATTTTCTCATCACAGATGTGACAATATGTGCAAGATTTGTCTAGTTATATATTAATAGTTTATTAACAACCCCCCGACGGCTCGTTTTCATTCCCCATTCAAATGTTATGAAAGCGTGAAATCGGACGACGTACTCGCCGTTTAAGTGACCGAAATTTGTGAGATATCACAGGAGTAGTATCCAATCAAAATTGTGTATTTTTTTTTTATCTAATCAACTGATCAAACAATAACAAAGATTTCGCTGTTTACCCACTAGTTCGATGAAAACCGTTGACATTTGAATCGCGAATAAGTTGATATGAGAATGAATATGTGAATTTTACTATTTTTTTTCATAAATTTTTATAAATTCACTCTTTAATAAATGGAATGTTTAATTATCCATTTGTTTATTAATATGATTATTATGATAAGCCCCGACTTTCATTTCCATATACAAATTATTACTTTTATCTAACAGAAAATGTAGTAATTTAAAATTAAGTAGAATAATAACATATCAGCGTTTAGCATATAGCTGCGGATATGTAATGCAGAGTGGGGCGTGTAAAAAGGTCATGATTTCGGGTTTCGCCATTTGTCTATGGTACATATATACAGAGGATCTGGCGGGGATAAAATGCTGGCGCCGCCCATGGGCGGCCAAATAAAGTGGCGGCCGCGGGCTCTAGCACTTGGGATGGGTTATTTATGTTTTACATTCCAGGAAAATTGCACGAGCAACAATAATAACAACTAATATTAAACCTAAACATAATTGCCAATGTTTCTGAAAATATTAGTAATTTAAGAATATTTACTAGATATTCTTTTATTTACAGCGCCTTGTGTATGAAAATTTAGTTATTTATTAATGTATTTGGGTAAATTACCCTATTAGTAAGGCGGCGAAACGTAGGTCCACGCATAGGCAGTCGTATACCCCGGACCTGTTCTGCATATATGGTTATATCACCCAAAGTAATCAAATCCATAAACGAAGCACTGGAAGTATGGAAAGAATACTGTGAAAAACTATTCAATGATCACGAAATAACAGATAACTATAAACAACAAGACATGGAGGAAGAACCAACTATCCTAAAGGAGGAAATAAGGGCTGCCATAAAAAAAACCAAGTCCATAAAATCTCCAGGAGCAGATAGAAAGATAAAAAGAATACTGTGAAGAACTATTCAATGATCACGAAATAACAGATAACTATAAACAACAAGACATGGAGGAAGAACCAACTCTCCTAAAGGAGGAAATAAGGGCTGCCATAAAAAAACCAAGTCCATAAAATCTCCAGGAGCAGATAGAAAGATAAAAAGAATACTGTGAAGAACTATTCAATGATCACGAAATAACAGATAACTATAAACAACAAGACATGGAGGAAGAACCAACTATCCTAAAGGAGGAAATAAGGAATGTCATAAAAAAACCAAGCTCATAAAATCTTCAGGAGCAGATAGAAAGATACAAAGATACTGTGAAGAACTATTCAATGATCACCAAATAACAGATAACTATAAACAACAAGACATGGAGGAACAACCAACTATCCTAAAGTAGGAAATAAGGGATGCCATAAAAAAAACCCAAGCCCCTAAAATCTCCAGGAGCAGATAACATCACAACCGAAATCATTCAAGCAATGAGAGAAAGTGGTGTCCACATACTACATAAAATATGCAACGGAATATGGGCAACCGGACAATGGCCGGATGACTGGGTAGAATAGGTATTCATACCATTACACAAAAAAGGTTCCAAAGAGAAATGCGAGAACTATCGCATGATTTCACTAATGTCACATGCCAGCAAGATCTTCCTCAAAATTATTAATGAAAGACTAATTCCTGCTGTGGCAAATACAACCGCAACAAGCTGGATTTGTCAAAGGAATAGGCACTCGTGAACATATTTCCAACATAAGGATCATTGAGAAAGCCCGAGAAATCAATAAACCAATTTACATCTGCTTCGTTGACTATCGCAAAGTCTTTGACAGTATGAAATGGGAAAAACTGTGGACCATACTACGCGAAATGGGAGTCCCCCATCATCTAAGCTCATTAATACAACAAGGCAAGAGTAAGAATAGATAAACACCTCTCAAATCCTTGTAACATCAAAAACGGACTGAGACAAGGTTCTATACGTTCGCCAATCATCTTCAATATATACACAGAATACATAATGCGGAGAGTTCTAGGAAACTGGAATGGAGGTATAGTTATAGAAGAAACACCCATAAACAACCTGCGCTATGCCGACGACACTGCCCTGCTAGCATCAACTGCAGAAGAACTTACAGGCCTGGTGCAGAAATTGAAAACAGTAAGTGAGAAATACAACGATATATATAGACGATGATCTAACGAAAGAGGAGAGAAAAATACAAAGAGAAATAAGAAACATAGCAAAATTGGAAAAAGAAAAAGGAAAACACGTAAAAATAGGATATAGAAAGATAATAGTAGACAATGAAATATACATATGGGATAAAAAGGAGAAAGGAGTCGTAGCCCAAGATAATGGGGTGAAAGTAACCAATCCAAAAAACTACTAGCCAAAGAGAAAACGGACGGAAGAAAAAATACAAAGAATACAGCGAGGAAAGGGACAACGAACATAAGAAAGAAGAACAAACACATAATAAATGGAAACAAAGAAAAGAGTACAGTAAAAAAAAGAAAAATATGGAAAATTGGGACTTGAAATATCAGGAGTATAAATGGAAAGGAAAAAGAGCTGGAAGAATTTGAGAAAGCTTAACTAGACTTCTTAGTGGTAACAGAAACAAAAAAGAAGGGGAAGGGAGAGTACAAAATGGACAAGGAACATATATTCATATATAGCGGTGTAGATAACAATCGGAGAGCCGCAGCAGGGGTAGGATGTATAGTGCATAAAAAAACTGAAATCGAATATATATAAATGGGATGCAATTACGGAGAGGATTTTGTCTATCGAAGTTAGAGATCAAAGAAACGGCTACCATAAAACTATCATAGCAGTGTATGGACCAAACGAAGATGATACTGCGTGCAACAAAGAAACATTCTGGGAGCAGCTCAACGAAACAACAGAAAAAGCCAAAGGAGAAGTGTACGTGGCGGGAGACTTCAACAGCAGAATTGGCAACGAAGTAAAAGATAATGACGCGATGAGAGGAAGATATGGAGAAGGCGTACTCAACGAAAATGGTAATAAAATGCTAGCTTATTGTAGAATGAATAATCTAGTAATAACGAATACACTATTCAAACACAAGGACATACACAAATACACCAGGGAAGTGATAAGCAGGAACGAAAAATCTATAATAGACTATGTACTAGCAGAACAAGGGAAAAGGAGCAAAATAATAGACACAAGAGTAAAGAGAAGTTACGAAATTGGAAGTGATCACTATCTAGTAGAGACGAAAATAAAGGAAGACTACCAAGATAGCGATAAAAAAAAAGCAGAGACCAAATATAGCAATAAACTACAACAAGATAAGAACATACAAACTAAGGGAAAAAGAAATAGCAAAAATCTATAAAGAGAAAATAGAGGAGAAATTAGTAAAGGACAACTATAGACAAGAAGTAGAGGAAATGTGGAATAAATTAAAGAAAAATATACTGGAGACAGCACAAGAGACATGTGGGACAAAACGAAACACAAACAAGGAGCAGCAGACAGCATGGTGGTCGCAGGACATAAGAGAGAATATAAAGGAAAAGAAAAAAGCATGGCAAAGATACCTAAATAGTAAAAACTACGAAGAATACAGTTTAAAGAGGAAAATAGTAAAAGATAAGGTCAGAATAGCAAAGAGAGAATGGGAAAAGTTCGGAGAGACAATGGATAAAAATGCAAAGGAAAACCAAAAATTATTCTATAAAACACTAAAACTAAACAGAAAAGAAAAAGGACAAGAAGTAACTTATATACAAGACAATCAAGGAATATTGCTGAAGGACAACGAAAAAATACTGGAAAGATGGAAAGAATATTTTGAAGACTTACTATCACAAAATGGTGGAAAGGAACAGGAGACAAGAGACCAGAACGACTCGGAAGCAGATATAGAGATGATCAATGGAAAAGAAATACTAGAGATAATAAGGGAAATGAAAATAGGGAAAGCACCAGGACAAGACCAGATCACAACGGAAATGATTAAACATATGGGACCTGCAGGTAACGAAATACTACTAAAATTAATAAACGAAATATGGAGGACGAATAAAATACCTAAAGATTGGCAAGTATCGTTAATCGTACCGATACACAAGAAAGGCGATAAGACAAAATGTTCAAACTATAGGGGTATAACACTCATAAGCATAGGTATGAAGATCTTAGAAAAAAAACAATTAACAAAAGAATACTAGCAAAAATAGAGCAGACGCTAGAATAATCGCAATGTGGATTTAGGAAAGGAAGATCCACACAGGACAACATTTTCACGATAAAACAAATCACAGAAAAAATAATTGCAAATAATAAAAACACATACCTAGGATTCATCGACCTGGAAAAAGCATTCGACATGATACCAAGAAATAAATTATGAAAAATCCTGGAAGAGAGAGGTGTAGAAAGAAAGACAGTCGAATTAATACAAAACATATACAACAACAACACCAATGCAATAATACACAAGGGACAAACATCAAGAACATTTCAGACAACCACTGGACTAAGACAAGGAGGCGGGCTCAGTCCTACATTATTTAACATAATCATGGATGAAATAGTGAAGAGCATGAAACCAGAAACCAAAAAAGCAAACATAGGGTACAAAAACATGCAAGTTGTAAAAATATCGGAAGGAGCATTCGCTGATGATGTCGTAGTGATAGCAGAAAATGAAGGTAATCTGCAGCACAACCTTAGTGTATGGAACAGACACCTAGAAAAGTATAACATGAAAATGAACTATAATAAAACAAAAGTGATGGTAATAGGAAACCGGAAAGAACAAATAAATATAAAGATAGAACAACACACAATAGAACAAGTAGAAGAATTCAAATACCTGGGAGTAGCACTGACAGAAGACGGAAAAATGGAAGGCGAACTTAGTAACAGAATAAACAACACAGCTAAAACATACCACACATTGAGCAATATACTGATTAACAAGAAAGAGATCAGCAGAAGGACAAAAATAAATATATATAAAAGCATATATAGACCTATACTGACATATGGAAGCGAGACGTGGAAGCTAACGAAGAGGGACAAATGTAGAATACAGGCAATGGAAATGAAATATCTCAGAGGAGTAAAACAAGTTACGAGAAGAGACAGAATAAGAAATTATGACATCAGAGAAGAACTGGGAATTGAAGCTGTAGATAAGTATATAGAAAAGAAACAACTAAACTGGTGGGGTCATTTAATTAGGATGGACAAAAAGAATCAAACAAAACAGGTATGGGAAGCAAGAACTGAAAATAAAAGAAGAAGAGGTAGACCAAGAAAAGAGTGGGACAACATAATAGAGGACATAATAATCAAGAAAGGAAAAACAGTCAAGCAAGCAAGAGAACTGGCGAAGAACAGAAAGGAGTGGAAAGAATTTACAAATGTATAAACAACAGTAATTGTAAACTATAATGTTAATAATGTTAATGTAATAGCCTACACCGAAAGGTAAAAGGCAATTGATAATATATATATATATATATATATATATATATATATATATATATATATATATATATATATATATATAAGTGAGAACTATGAACTGGAAATCAACATGAGCAAGACAAAAATCATGATTATAGACCGAGGCAACAACAATAATACAGACATAACACAACCTAGAAAAACTGGTGATACAGGGGAAAATGGAAGGAAAAAGACCAAAAGGATAGATTGGGGATAATAAGAGTTCTCGCATAGAAAGCCACCATGAATCCAAAAACACAAACTAGAAGCCTATACAACAAACACTTACTGAGGTACAGCTAGAAAAGTGCGTTTTTGAAATAGTGACTTTAAGCAACTTTTACAAAGTTTGAAGGGTTGTGCCGCGAAAACGAAGAGATATCCTTAAACGGGTTTCACATTTTTAATTAGCATCCTTAGGAGTATTGATCGGTAACATAAAATCAATTTTGAAATTTTTGATTTTTATTGTAAAAAATTGACCTCTACCCCTTTAATCATTTCTCGGTTTTGCGCATGTCATGTTAAAATTAATGGAGAGAGAAAGGGAATAATATAGTTCTCGTATAAAGCGCCACCCCCTGAATCCAAAAATACAAACTAGAAGTCGGTACGACAAAGAGTTATTGAGATACAGCTCGTTGAAATTATAATTCCAAGCAATGTTTACGACTTTTCAAGGGTTGTGACGCGAAAACGAGATATCCACAAACGGGTTTCGCATGTTTACCTAGCATCCTAAGGAGTATTGATTGGTAGCATAAAATGAATTTTAAAATTTTTCAAATTTATTGAAAATATTTCACATCTAACCCTTGAATAATTTCTCGGTTTATAGCATGCAGAGTTAAAAGTAATGGAAGCATATTGGGGATAATGGAGTTCTCGTATGGAAGGCTACCACCTAAATCCAAAAATACAAACTAAAAGTCGGTACGACAAACACTTACTGAGATACAGCCTGAAAACAGCGTTTCTGAAATGAAAATTTCAAGCAATTTTTACGACATTTGAAGGGTTGTGACACGAACACGGAAAGACATATCCTCAAACGGGTTTCGCATTTTTAATTAGTACCCTAAGGAACGTTGATTGGTAGTATAAAATTAATTTTTAAATTTTTAAAATTATTGACGAAATGTCACCTCTAATCATCTCACGGTTTTTCGCATGGAAGTTTAAAAGTAATACAAGCAGATTGGGGATAATGGAATGCTCGTGTGGAAAGCCACCCCCTGAATCCAAAAACACAAACTAGAAGCCGGTACGACAGTTGACACTGAGATACAGCTCGAAAAGGGCGTTTTTTAAATGGTAATTCAAGCAATTTTTAAGACTTTTCAAGGGTTGTGACGTGAAAACGTACAGAGATATCCACAATCGTGTTTTGCATTTTTAACTAGCATCCTAAAGAGTATAAATTGGTAGCATAAAATGAATTTTAAAATTTTTGAAATTTATTGAAAATATTTCATTTAAATCATTTCTCGGTTTATAGCATGCAACGTTAAAAGTAATAAAAGCAGATTGTGGATAATACACCACAAACGGCTTTCGCATTTGTAATTATCATCCTAAGGATTATACAACTAACCCCCTAGGAGGAAAGTTAAACGCCATCTGGCGGCACCACATCAATTAGCAATGCACACCCATATGGTAATCTGATGGCATGAGCATGTTGATGGTTATTACCATATGCTAATTGATGTGGTGCCGCCAGATAGCGTTTAACTTTCCTCCTAGGGGGTTAGTTGTATAATTTTTGTATATAACCACTCGAGATATTGTGTGAATTCATTCTCACTAGCTCAGCTACACTGTTGAGATCTAATAAGATCGAAATCTAGATATGTAGATTGCTAAGAGGTGGATTCACACTTATATACACCCAAAGGAGTAACAATTTATATTTTTTTAATTATTATTGTAAAAATTTGACCAAATGAAAATATTACGTTGCATTTGGAAGACACAGGACGCGGCAATGAATAGATAGCCAGTTCACTACCATGCACATTTTCGTATTAGGCAAAGTAAATTTTTCGTGAAATTACATATAGAATTCTAAAAAAAAAACCAACGATTCCGAATTTTGAAGAAGCTTACTTGCTGTTGTGTCACTTGTTTATTCCCCGTCTTCAGCTCTGCAATGGCCCCGGTGAAAGATTTGGCTTCTCGCACGCACGCGGCCGAGCTGCCTATGTTGAAACCAAAACTTGAAACAGATCGTCGCAGCAAGTTTTTGTTCTGATTGGATTCCGCATTGTCGAGCGAGTAGTCGTCCATACGTTCGTAAATTGTATGTATTTGTAGAAGAAAAAAAAACGTGTATAAAATTAAAACCTGCACATGTGTGACAGGAGATCAAAAGCGTTCACTCAATTTTGTCAGATGAAATTTAAGACGTCGTGATAATTGAGCACAAAATCAATTTACACCCGATTGCACCAACCTAAGTTGGTTTAGTATAGTAGACCTTAAGACTTTAGAGTTCATAATATGTTTAGACATTATTTTGCACGTCGGAGGCATATAGAGGTGTTTTCAGCCAAAATACTAGGCTAATAAATGAAAAAATTATAGAAGAAAATGGGTAAACATTTTCTTCTATAATTTTTTCATTTATTAGCCTAGTCATTTGGCTGAAAACACCTCCTGGTGGCCAGTTTCCCGTTAGTCATAACTGAAATACTAGCAGTCTGAAACAACTGATCCTAGGGGTAGAGGTCCAAGTTTTTCAATAAAAATCAAAAATTTCAGAATTTATTTTATGCTACCAATCAATACCCCTGAGGGTACTAATTAAAAATCCAATAACCGTTTGTGGATACCTCTTTCCGTTTTCGCGCCACAGCCCTTCAAAGTTCGTAAAAATTGCTTGAAATTACCATTTCAAAATCGCCCTTTTCGAGCTGTATCTCAGTAAGTGTTTGTCGTACCGACTTCTAGTTTGTGTTTTTGGATTCAGGGGGTGGCTGTCCATACGAGAACGGTATTATCTCAAATCTCTCTCCATTACTTTTAACGTGAGATACGAAAAACCGAGAAATGATCAAAGGATTAGAGGTGTACATTTAAAATTCATTTTATATTACCAATCAAAACTCCTTAGGGTACTAATTAAAAATCCAAAAACTGTTTGTGGATATCTCTTTCGTTTTTCTGGTCACAAGCTTTCAAAGTTCGTAAAAATTACTTGAAATTACCATTTCAAGAACGTCCTTTTCGAGCTGTATCTCAGTAAGTTTTTGTCGTACCGACTTCTAGTTTGTGTTTTTCGATTCAGAAGCTGGCTTTCCACACGACAAGAATATGATCCCCAATTTACCTCTATTATTTTTAACGGGAATCTCGAAAAAACGAGATATGAGGTCAAATTTTGACAATAAAAATCAATAAATTAAAAATGTATTCTATGCTACCAATCAATACTCCTTAGGATGCTAATTAAAAGTCAGAAACCTGTTTGTGGATATTTCTTTCCCTTTTGGCGTCACAACCCTTTAAATGTAAAAATTGCTTGAAATTGCCATTTCAAAAACGCCCTTTTCGAGCTGTATCTCAGTAAGTGTTTTTCGTACCGGCTTCTAGTTTGTGTTTTGGATTCAGGGGGTGGCTTTCCATACGAGAACAGTATTATTCCCAATATATCTCTAATACTTTTAACGGGAATCGCGAGAAACTGATCATAGGGGTAAGTTTTTGTAGTACCGATTTCTAGTTTGTGTTGTTAGATTCAGGAGGAGGCCTTCCATACGAGAACAGTATTATCCCCAATTTGCCTGTATTACTTTTCACGAGAAATCGAGAAATTAATATCTACCTCTAGAGGTCACATTTTTACAATAAAAATTAAAAATGTATTTTATATTATCCCCAATCTATCTATATTACTTTTAACAGGAATCGCGTGAAACTAAGAAATGATCGTAGGGGTAAGTTTTTGTAGTACCGACTTCTAGTCTGTGTTGTTAGATTCAGAGGAAGGTCTTCCATACCAGAACAGTATTATCCCCAATTTACCTATATTACTTTTCACGAGAAACCGAGAAATTAACATCTACCTCTAGAGATCAAATATTTATAATAAAAATTTAAAAATTAAAAATTCATTTTACGCTACTAATCAATACTTCTTAGGATGTTAGTTTTTTTCCCCGAAAGTTATCGCATTAATTCCACAATCTTAGTTACAAAACCTGAAGACGTTTTCTAACTAAAGGTCGTTTTAGACAAGACAATTTCTTGACTCAAACGTTAGTCAAGATGCGAGATAATCTAAATTGTCTCGTATCATACAGCAAATTATTTAAAATATTGAATTGGATGGTAGATCGAATTGAAAAATATAACTCGTTCTATTTGTCAAGGAGGATGTATGAATTAATTTCTTGAACAACTTTTGAGCTAAGAAATGTCTAAAACGACCTTAAGATTGTGAAAATATGGTTTCCACTAGGCCCTTACGAGAACAGCAGTTCTATATTTCGGAAAGTAAAAAGGACTATTTTGATATAGTCATTTGATTATGAAACGTTATCGTTTGAATCCTAATATTACTGCCAGCATTATTTGCAGTTTTAAAAACATAATATTTTCGAGCGCCTCCATATAATTATCGCAGTTGGTAGTGGTCGAGGACTGTCACACAAAATCCGAACGAAAAAGTAAGTTGTAAAACACATCCATTCGAAAACTACCCCGTAAAATTCTGCGAACAAGTCGACCCTGTCCACCCCCCCTAGATGCCACCACGAACCACCGGTGCAATATTCGAAATTATATAATATTTCACAATCATTCCATCAGCCATAACCTCACTTTTCTAGAAAGTTCCGAAACGCCATCAACAAAATAGTGAGTGTTGTCGGCGAGAGTGGTCGGTGTTTCATCATTGCATCGTTTCAGATGGCTGCTATGGCTTCGTTGCTGGTGAGGCGGGTCTCCACCGTCCACAATTTGCGGTCTGCTGCTAGCAAGTTTGTGCCAAGGAATACTATTGTTCGGAACTTCGCACAGAATGAGCGTGAGACAATTGAGCGCACTGCGAGGCGTAAGACTTTGAAGGAAAGAGCTATGGCTCCAGCAGGAGAAACAGGTATGTAGTTGATGTATGCAATAAGGTTTTGTTTTAAGACTATATGAGGTAATTTCTTTAAAAGTATTTAATTCCACCAATCAACTGCTGTAACATCTTTTTGCAGTTTGATCTCAAATACAATTTCACAATGCATGTCTGTGTCTCACTCTTAAGCACACAGTAGTTTTGCTATGTGTATTGTAATATAATCATTTAACCCAGCTCAGTGGCTGAGATGCATTGTCCATCTCATACTGAACATTGGAGAGCCTAAGTTTGAACCCTATCAGGGTTTATTTTCATGAATCACCTCTTACAGTTTTTAAGAGTTTATCTTTGAAGTTAAGGTAAATATGATGGCCCTGTCTGTTGGTTGCTACTAGTCAAGAGATGCTAACATGCTGTACTATCAGTATTTTCATGAATCGCCTCTTATAGTTTTTAAGAGTTTATCTGTGAAATTAAGGTAAATATATTGCCCCTTCTGTTTGTTACTACTAGTCAAGAGATGCTAACATGCTGTACTATCAGTATTTTCATGAATCGCCTCTTACAGTTTTTAAGAGTTTATCTTTGAAGTTAAGGTAAATATGATGGCCCTGTCTGTTGGTTACTACTAGTCAAGCGATGCTAACATGCTGTAACATCAGCATGTGTCACTACTAGTTACTAGTAGTAGCCAAATGGAATGTGCTCAGATGATTAAACCCCTCTAAGCTGCTCCCTTGACAAGTGGAAAAGCCTCATAGCTGATAGCATTATAACAGCAGTTGCCAACTTTTGTGTACATACAATCTACTTTTTATCTTAAAATTGTGTTGTGATTAACTTGTTGTTACATGCATACTTTAAGCAGGGAGGAGATGTTAAATACATACTATGTGTATACACTGTATATCAGTAAAGGCTGCCACATATGCTAAGGTTTTTTACTCAGGCCAGACTGTGTAGGCTGATTTGCACAAACCAGCCTGTGCCTTTCTGGCCCCCACATATACTCAGTCCACCATGTAGTTCTGGATAGTTGGCTGGAGGGTAGCATAGCTACAGACACTTAGGCCTCAAAATGGGCCCATTGTGAGTCCACCATGTAACATTTTATTCAATATTAGTATCAATCACTTCAGGAAACACTAATCCACATTTTTAATGATGATTTAAATATGTTTATGTGTAAATTATACCATTTGCCACTTGTTTTCAGGAATAACTGGGAACTTTAAATACCATTTTACAAAACTGTCAGAAAAAATCTGAAACTGTTTAATATTTGTTGTTCCTATTTTAGCCTTTCAGGTTGGAAAAGGTGCTTTAGCTGGAGGTGCTGTGATTGGGCTGGGAGCACTTTGTTTCTATGGTTTGGGTATGTCGAACCAAGCAGGAGCACTAGAAAAATCTTCGTATGTGTTCACTATTTTTCATATAATAAGGGTTATTGATAACCTGTTTTTTTTTCCAGACTCTGGCCTCAATATGTCACTGATCGCATCAAGTCCACTTACATGTATTTTGGTGGGTCTATTGCTATCACAGCAGCTGCAGCAGCAGCTTCATTTAGGTCACCAGCTATCATCAGACTGGTCACAATGAATGGACCTATGGTATGCATGGTTGTAGTATTGTTTGAGGGATATTAATTAGTATCAAATGATATTGAACTCTTGAGGCAGAGATTTAATAGAATTTCATCACTATTACTTAGTGCTAAATTGCACATATTTTATAAAAAAAGGGAGGGGGGGGGGGTAAGAATGATAGTGCCCTAGTGATCCTTATCCCTATTAATATTAGCTACTTTAATTTATTGCTTAGGACCTGTTCTGGGCTGGTATTAGCTGGCTTAGAACAGCCTGGAACAACTGCCAAATGATAAATGAAATATCCTGTATTATATATATATATATATATATATATATTAGATGACTATTCAACTTCTGTTTGTTTTTTATGTAGGGAATTTTTATGAGTATTGCTGCTATTATGGGTACTGGAATTTTGTGTCAATCCATTGAGTACTCCGAAGGATTTGGTTTGAAACAAGTTGCATGGATGTTGCATGCTGGTACTATGGGAGCCATGCTTGCCCCATTATGCTTTTTGGGTGGTCCATTGTTAACAACAGCAGCTTGGTACACTGCAGGAGTTGTTGGAGGATTGAGTGCAATTGCTGTAAGAATTATTTTTTTAAAGTTATGAATATATGTAAATGGAATTAATTTTGAAGGTATGTGCCCCTAGTGAGAGATTTTTGATGATGGGTGGCCCACTTGCAATGGGTTTGGGTGTTGTGTTTGCATCATCCCTTGGAAGTGCTTTCCTTCCACCATCAACTGTACTAGGTGCTGGATTGTATTCAGTTTCCTTGTATGGTGGGCTTTTGTTGTTCTCTGCTTTCTTGCTATATGATACCCAGAGGATTATCTACCAAGCTGAGAGGCATCCAACAACACCTGCATTGTATGGTTCAAGACCTTATGATCCCGTTAATGCGTAAGTACAAACTATGAAGATATTTTACCTTTTGTCTAATAATTTTGTTTTGTGTATATACTTATTACAAACACTATTTAAGTTTAGCAACATTATTTCTGCTAAAATATATTGTGTTGGCACCATCAGTATGTTTTATACATACTATTTATACTTTGAGCCATTGATGAGTGCAAATTATTTACTGGTCAGTAAGACAGTCATTATTCTAAAATGTATTACAGTATTACTGATTGTGTAATGTATAGTAATGATGGAATGAAGGGAATACTGATGTTTACCCAGATAATTTGTAATACAAGCATTAATATTTCAATATCTCAGATCATGCTTACACAATATATTCTGATATAAATAATATTGCACTCATCAATGGCTCAAAGTCTGGGATAATACTGAAGAAAAAAGTCATAATATGGAATCATCATGAAAGATTGATAACATGGTCATGTAAGGTGCCTTTTACACAAGTAGTCATAAAGCCCTTGTTATAATATAAAAACAGTACAGTATACAAAGTATACAGCCAACATTATTCTAGCAGAATTATTGTACCTTATTTGTACCCCTGCATTATGTCTAAATTTAGCCTCCTTGATATGCGATTTTGTTTATTGACCGAACTTTTAATACAATTGTTTATGTTATTTAAACATTTTGTTTTAAATTTACAGTGCACTTTCAATCTACATGGATACTTTAAACATCTTCATCAGGATCGTAACGATACTATCTGGTGGTGGTGGCAACAGGAAACGATAAATGACCTTGCAACATCCTACTGATTTCCGAAAATAAGTAATGTATATACAATAAAGTGACATTAATATGGCTATTTTGGTTTAAAATTACTGGAAATATGGTAGTCGGCTTAACATAAATGTATTAAAAATTTAAAAAATTCTCAACTTTTAGATATAGAAAAAATATATACGTCAATATAAGCCATGCCAACATCTAATTTTATACTTTTGTGATGCAATACTTGGCTGTATTGAATCTGATCCATTCAAGTGTGATTTATTTATAGATTAAAAAAGGGCACCTTATTTATTTTTCCTTTATTTTGTTTGGATGGTCTGATGTGTACAATTTGTGTTTGTATTTGTATTCTTGAAATATAAAAAATTATTTTCCGACAATTTTGAGTTTATCTGTTATACCTATTTAATTCTATTTACATTTACTGCCAGAAAATTCGCCTGTTAGGAACTTACAGTTCACGCATTTTAGCGCTAATGTAATACAACATTTAGAAATTTATTAATATAAATATCTGTAGCGTAACACGAAACTTTCTAAAAACCGTTTTTGTTTCACGGTTCTTAACGTTTTTCAGGTTTTTTTACATTTTTTTCTCTTCCCACATTTGATATTGAACAATTACTTGCTGTGGTAGTAAGACTAGCATTTTAGGCTTGTAAGTGTCTTCATAAAAATCACCAAACTAAAACAAATATTGTAAAACAATATGTATTATAATAACATTGATTACAATAGCTGTTTTCATTTATCACTGCGTCCTGCTCCGGGCTTATTGTCTCTTTGTCGTGCAATCCACTCCCGACCCGCACACTAGTCTTTTACAACCGGCGCATGACCACAAAACGTTGAGCGATACAGCACGCCACGGGGCGACTAGTAATGTTAAACGAAAGCACCTAATATCCTAGCTTATACATCTAATAATACTAGTCTCTGGTAGACACATGTTTTTACAATTGTCTATGAATCAAATCTTATTAATATCTCATTGATTTTAATCATGAAAATTCTTCTAAACTGTATAGTGTTTATTAATGAAAAAACTTGAAAAATACAAAATCTCAGGAAAAAAATATAACAATCGTTTTAAATATAATCATTACAGAACAAAAGAAAAATATTAATACAAACATGATCTTACAAAATAATACAAACATCAAACTGAATAAATAGTTTTCTACTCAATATCTATTTACAGATCATTTCTATGTTATGTGACTTAGAGGTTTATGAAACATGCAGGATATAAATTAAAACAAAGCAATTACTACAATTTAGTTAAAAATTCAGTCTAAATATTTCAGTATATAATCGTCTACAATGGATGGATCTGTATGCCACATGAAGTGATCTATGCCAGGTACTGTGATGATATCCAGTTTGCTGTGCTTGTCCAAATATTTCAATCCTATCAAATCTTTGGTGTAGATATCACGTTGGGTAAATACAAGTACAGTTTCATTGTCACTGTAGTAACCAAATTGACTAGAAATATCCAGACATGTGTTTACAAACTTTATCTAATCACAATATAGAATAATAAGGGAGCATAGTTTGTATTTAAAGATAATAGTAGAAAACCAACTTGAGTGGAGGATGATTGCAGAAAGGCGAACAAAGGACAGGCATGTCGTAAAATCTGCAAAAGGCTGTCAGGGAGAGGAAGTGGGTGAGTAGTTAGGGATAGTAGTGTGTGTTTTTATGTGAGAAGGGAAGTTATGGGGATGTGTTTGAGTTGTTGGCATTGTTAGTCGTTTTGTTGTGCTTAGAATATGCCATTTTTTTTTTAGAAAACACAATTGTTGTGAATTATATAAGCCTGCGAGATTGAAAGTGGTGTAAGTTACATTTAAGTTGTTTTGAGAACGAGAATTTGCGCTTGGTGTTTCTGTAAATCAATGTGCGCAGTTTGAGTTATAATTTCCTCACCCGCCAGAGTTTTGTAGCTCACACGCAAAATTAACTGGTGGGACGAGTGAGTAGCCTTAAAGTGAGGTTTCACAATGGGCCCATTTGAGGCCTACGTGTCTGTAGCTATGCTACCCTCCAGCCAACTATCCAGAACAGAATTTGACTTACAATCAATTTATTCGTAAATAAAAATGTAAGTGTGCACATTTACAGAAATACCAAGTGCAAATCCTTCTCCATCTCAAAACAACTTAAATGTGACTTATGCCCCTTTCATTCATACAGGCTCATATATCTAATTAATTAGTTACCTTGACTGCCATGGAGTTATCACATTATCATCTGGCCCCCCAATCAAAACCATCTTGTGCAATTTTGTCAAACCTGCCTTGAACTGTTCACTCCTATTTGTCATAACTTCATTATTGACAAAAGGAAGAAACTGTGAATAACTGTAGTACAAATCTTGGTGGTAAGGGTCATTCCAGTAGTTTCCAACTGATGTATGCTGCCCTACCCGAGAGTAGAATAACTCGTATGCTGTTATTAAGGCTAACCCTGGGAATACAATGTGGAGAAAGGCAGCTGGAAGTAATCTTTGGTTGGTTATAAAGAATGTGTTTGTTGCAAATTGAATGTCTTACTTCCATATTGGCCAGCTTGAGGTCCACTTAGTGATATGAAATTGTGAACATTGTGTTCTGGAAATGCTTGCAGGATTACTCTGGCAAGTAGAGCTCCTTGTGAGTAGCCTAAAATAGAATTTTAGCTGAGAAATATGATTGAATTCTTATGTGTTGGTGTTTGGATTATGATCATTGCATTGTTCATGATTTGTTTACATTATATGATGATTTAGTAGTTAGTTTATAAATCACTACCATATGCAACACCTTCCATCATCAATTACTTCTCAATAGTTCAAAGTATATATTTCCCTCCAGATAAACAAACACAGAGGACTATTCCTTCAAATAAGGGCACTCAACACAGAGGACTATTCCTTCAAATAAGGGCACCCAACACAGAGGACTATTCCTTCAAATAAGGGCACTAACACAGAGGACTATTCCTTCAAATAAGGGCACTCAAATATAATGTAATGAATTAATTTCAAAAACTCTTTCATAATATTATAGAGGGTCCTTTACCTAAGAAATTAACTCCTTCTGGATGTTGTGCACTAATATTCACTAAATCCTGTCCAATTTGCTGCACCTGGTACCACATATTATCTAGACTGGACCATCCTCCAAATCTCTCAGTGTTGTAGATAATAGTGCCTGGGTGTTTCTAAGTAACAAAATATTATAGATTATTATATATTATATATTGTTTTTTGTGATCTGTTTTATTGTAAACACATGGTCCTGTGTACTATTGCCCTGTTTGAAACTCTTCCATCCTATTTATCATCTTATTGTATTTGTACTTGTATATTTATGGAAAATAAATACATATTATTATTATTATTTGTCTATCCAGTACAGCTTAATAATACTTCAAACATACTTTGATATTCAGTATTAAAGTATCCAATAAAAACTAAAACATCAATATTATTATTCATGTTTTAGTTTTTATTGGATACTTCAATACTGAATATGGAAGTATGTTTGAAGTATTATTAAGCTCTATTGCATAGGCAAATAATAATAATAATAATATGTATTTATTTTCCATAAATATACAAAGTTTTGTATGCATTTTCCCCTCATTTTAATTTAAGTTTCCTTCACTTTCATCATTTTACTCATAGGGAAAAATCTTCTAGTAGATGAAAATTTCATTATTAAACTTAGAATAATAGATAAATACAGAAGTCACTTTTTATTTCACTCCATAGGGAAAAATCTTCTAGTAGATGAACATTTCGTTATTAAACCTAAAACAATAGATAAATACAGAAGTCATTTTTTATTTGACTCCCTAGGTAAAAATCTTCTAGTAGAATAAAAATTCATTATTAAACTTAAAATAATAGATAAATACAGAAGTCACTTTTTATTTCACTCCCTAGGGAAAAATCTAGTAGATGAAAATTATTATTAACTTAATTATTATAACTTAAAATAATAAATACAGAAATAAAAATAACTTTATTATTTTAATATTGATTATAAATATGTTTTCATAACATTTTTGGATTATAGATATGTTTGTATACTTTTATATTACCTTTATAATAATTATATTTATATTTTTCATTTTAAAATAAACTCTTTCTAGTGGTAGATAGTTTAAGATTAAATGAAATTAAAAAAATAATCATACCTCTAATATTCTTTGTTTGATGAGACCCATACTCTCATTCCCAGTCATAATGCCATGCATAAGCACGACGGGTTTATAAGCGTGGCTAACATTAAAATCACAGCAATAAATTAAGAGAGCTAAGAATTTGCACCAATTCATCTTCTGCACGTTGTTCGTTCTTTCGCGGCTGTAATTTTGTGTGGGGCCGAAAACTTGTGGCAGGATTGAAGGTCACAGCATTGTTTTTTATTTGTGTTGATTACAATGTTGACGTCGGTAGTTGTTATCAATTACAACGTGTTTAAACCGCGTGCGATTTGTAAACAAAGCACAATCATTTTAATCTGACGTTTAGATAACCCTGCTAGCAGCTGGTTTGACATATTGACAACTTAACGATGTAAAAGAATCATATTGGAAAAATACACATTTCTATAGATTTAATACTATAATAGTATTTTGGTTTCTTTTTAAACCTATAAATTATCTTGAATTTACCGATGTAATAAGAGTTTAACTCAACTTGAGTTTATTAATTAGTGTATAGTTGGTTAGCTATATTACAATACTATGGTGGATAATTTTTATTAAAAAAATATTGAAATAGTATTGGAACCCTTACACATTATTAAAATCAAGAACAAATTACCATTAATTATTTGTAGTTTTCTATATTTTTATTCCTGTTTTTTTTAATAGTAGGATTATATAAATATAATATAATTTTACCCTAAAACAAAAGACAAATAAGTCACATGATAAAAATTGTAGAAGGGACAATTTATGAAATTTCTAAAATTTAATTTTATGAGAGAAAGAGTTGTTATTAGTATCATTTTGTTGTCAAATTGAACAGGAAAAGCTACAGGGCTTAAAATCGAGATAAATGAAACATTATGATGATAGTTGTAGATAAAAATTCAAATAAAGTTTATATTTTAGTTTGTCTATTCTGAATTTTTCACTTGCAGTTTGTTTCTTGTACTTACTTGTACCTTTTTAGTTTCAACCTCGTTTCCGCTTGTTATCGTTTTTGTTTTTATTTCTTCCTTAATTGTGATGTTTGCTACCACTTGATCACTTCCTATCTCGCTTCCTCTTTTCACCCGTACATCATATATACCACAAATTACACAAAAACTTATATATTTTCCAGGGGAGTAAAGATATTTGAAGATATATATCTTGTATATACAGTCTTATATAGTAAAATTGAATGAAGAAACAAATGTTGGAATACATTATCCTTTGTATTTGTGAAGTTAGACCAATATAAATGCTACTTTTTGATATTCACTATTTTGTCGTTAAAAAATCCTGTAGATCTTCTAGGAAAATGAAGATAATTGAAGATATATACACTTTTCTATAGTAAAATTGAATGAGGAATCTAAATTTTCTATTTTAAATTGAATATCACTACCTTATTTTAAGTTAGAGCAATACAAATGCTACTTTATAATATTCAACTATTTTCTCGATATATATAAACCCTTTTGTATTTCCGAGGAAACTAAAGATATAGAAAATAAATACAGTTTTCTTTTATAAAATTGAATAAGGAAACTGTATTTTCCATTTTGAGTTTAATGCATCTTGTATTTTTAAAGTTAGAGCAACATATACGCTACATTATACTATTCAAATATTTTCTCCATAAAAAACGCGTGTGTATTTTCTAGGAAATTCAAGCTATTTGTAGGTATATACATTTTTCTATAGTAAAATTGAACGAAGAAACAAAATTTTCCATTTTTAGTTCAATAGCTCTTATATTTTTTAAGTTAGAGCAACATATATACTACTTTATACCATTCAACTATTTTTTCGTTGAAAATCCTTCTGTATTTCTTGGGAAATTGATGATATTTGAAGATAATTTTTTCCACAGTACAATTTAATGGGGAATCTAAATTTTCCATTTTTAATTCAATTGCTCTTAAGTTAGAGCATCATTTATATATTTATATTACTAATTTATACAATTTGACTATTTTCTCGGTCAAAATTCTTCTGCATTTCCTGAGAAACAGAAGATATTTAAAGATAGATAAATTTTTCCATAGTCAAATTTAATGGAAAAACTAAATTTTCCAATTTGAGTTCAATAGCTCTTATATTTTTTAAGTAGAGCATCATTTATATTAATTTATACAATTCAACTATTTTCTCAGTCAAAATTCATCTGAATTTCCCGGGAAACTGAAGATATTTAAAGATAGATACATTTTTCCATAGTAACATTAAATGAAAAAACTAAATTTTCCATTTGGAATTAATATCACTAGCATATTTTAAGTTAGAGCAATACAAATGCTACTTTATAATATTCAACTATTTTCTCGAAATAAACCCTTATGTATTTTCGAGGAAACTAAAGATCTATGAAGATAAATACAGTTTTCTTTAGTAAAATTGAATAAGGAAACAATATTTTCCATTTTAAGTTTAATACATTTTCTATTTTTTAAATTAGAGCAACATAATACAACAAATATTTACTCGATGAAAACGCGTTTGTATTTTCTAGGAAAGTCAAGATATTTGAAGATATATACATTTGTCTATAGTGAAATTGAATGAAGAAACTAAATTTTACATTTTGAGTTCAATATCTCTTGTATCTTCTAAGTTAGAGCATCATATATGCTACTTTATGTTATTCAACTAGTTACTCGGTGAAAATCATTCTGTATTTCTTGGGAAATTAATGATATTTGAAGATAAATACATTTTTCCTGTGTAAAATTGAATGAGGAAACTAAATTATCCATTTTGAGTTCAATATCTCTAGTATCTTTTAAGTTAGAGCAACATATATGCTAGTTCATGCAATTTAACTATTTTCGTGGTGAAAATTCTTCTATATTTATCGGGATACTAAATATATTTGTTAGTTAGTTTTTACAACGTTTTATATTGTTATAACTATTCCAAAAAATGTTATCCTATGAAAAAACTATGCGAACAAAGGTGGGGTGGGCGGGTGGCCCCTACCAACCAAACTATTCCCGTCCACTATTTCAAATGACTTGAACTATACATTACATTATTTTTCACATTCTTTTTATATATTAAGCATAAATTAATAAATGAATTTAATTCAATTATAGAAAGTAATGGATAACAGTGTAGTGCATAGTTCAAGTCGTTTGAAATAGTGGACGGGTATAGTTTGGTTGGTAGTAATATGTAATGGAGAAATTAAATTTTTAATTTTGAGTTCAACAGCTCTTATATTTTTAAGTTAGAGCAACATTTATACTAATTTATGCAATTCCACTTTTTTATGTCACAATGCTTCTGCATTTCCCGAGAAACTGAAGATATTTAAAGATAGATACATTATTCCATAGTAAAAGTGAATGAAGTAACTAAATTTAGTTGTTAGTTTTTCGCTAAATTGTTCACCTTTACTGATTACTGATGAAAAATTTCCACGGTTCCGATTTGGTTCCCAGCCCCAATCGTCCATTGAGATATTATATACAGTCATTTATAAATCAATTCAAAATTTTCAACAATATTCAGAGAAATCAGACTATGCCCGTCCACCATTTCAAACGACTTGAACTATGCACTACATTGTTTCTCACATGTTTTTTTACGAATTAGAATTAATAAATGAAATTAATTGAATCCGAGAAAGTTGATCATAGCAGTGTTGTAGGAAACGCCCACCCACCCCACTTTTGCTCGCATAGTTTTTTTCATGGGATAAAATTCTTCATCGAATTGTTTAAACAATACTAAACCTCTGTATTCGTTTTAAAAAAACTATTTAGTTACATTTAAAATGATTTCAGGCTTCTCTAATTCTGCATAAATCTCCTCCTGGTCATGTATGGTTGATAAAGGCACAACTACTTTTTTGAAACACATTGCTGATCACGCGCGGCCCATACCCCAAATTACACAAGTTGTTAGGTTTTCGCTAAATTGTTCACCTTTACTGATAAGAAAAGTTCCCACGGTCCCGATTTGGTTCCCAGGCCCTACCGTCCCATTACCTACTACAGAGAATGACCGAAATAGATAAATTATTCAAGTAAACATGCAAATTATTAGAATTGATATCATGTAGTGAACTATTCTGTGGCATACAATACTATATTCCTAGTTTTGAATGTAGGACTAGCTTACCATTTTATGTGGAAAAAAGGCGCACCAACATCATGCTACGGTTACCTACATATATTATAACAACCAATCTATATTAATTATTGAGCTATCGCCCGTACAAATGAACTAAATGCTATGTTATAAATGTCGATGTCGATTTCAGTTACGCACTCATTCGTAACTGAAAAAGACATCGACATTTATAACATAGCATTTAGTTCATTTGTACGGGCGATATCTCAATAATTAATATTCATTTTTTTGCTAGACATTGTTATCTTTATTACTTGTACTTAAATTGTTAATTTGTTAATCTGTTAATTTAATATTTTTATTATGTATGTATGTATTATCTTTATTATCTGTTGTTGTCCTGTAATTGGAGTGTTACTCTGTTGGGTAAATAAAGCTTATTATTATTATTATTATTATTATTAGAAGAGGCGCCACGTACCAGCCTAGCAGGTTTACAAAATATCCCGATCGGGTAACCCAGTGCGCCTATTTAAGGGTTAAATACGATGGTTTAATTTATTTTTCGTATTATTAATAATTTAAAAAAAAAATGTATTATGCTTAATATGGTAAATAAGCATAATACAAATATTTTCACACAATTCACACAATATTGTAAGAACAACGTATCAGAAACAAATCATGCCTGAGATTCAAAACATTGATAAAAAATTAAATATATTATAGATCAAATTCTGAATATTATTTATTATAAAACAGTATAATAAGTTTTTAAGTAAATTATTTCCTATACTGAACAGCAAATTCTTATTAGGATAATTGATATAATATAAAATAGCCGTTTGCAGCATTAGTTGATAATTTTGTAATTTTCAATAATATATGCATATAACAAATATATATATATATATATATATATATATATATATATTTGTTATATTGCATATATTATTGAAAATTACAAAATTATCAGCTAATGCTGCAAACGGCTATTTTATATTATATCAATTATCCTAATAAGAATTTGCTGTTCAGTATAGGAAATAATTTACGGTAGCGCAAGAAAACACTCGAAATAAAATCGAAGCCCTGTCCTGTGCACAGAATCCGATAATTGCATAAAGAGGCCAGATTCGCGAACATCTGGTGCGGGATCAGGTGTTTCAACCCGAAGCTTTTATCCCGAGTGCAATAGTTGATGCAGTCCACTTCTGCTAAATCAGCAGCTCTAATCTTTTCAGTCCGCTTATCACATTACGGCACCGAGAGAAAAACTATTGGCAGCACAATACAATATTATTGTCTCGATACTTTACACACTACTAAACGTTTTCATTGAAACAGACATTGCCTTACACATTATTAAAATACAGAACAAATTATTATTAATTATTTGTAGTTTTTGTAATTTGTATGCCTCATTTTGTTTTAAATATAGGACTATATATAATCGGTTTGGAAGAAAACTAAAAAAATAAAACGATTTCAAGTTTTATCATTGTTCTAACTTAAAATATTATATAATTATTATAATTATATATAAGTTTTTGTCGCAAGTTCTCCTGTGCATATTAAGAGAACTTGCGATAAAAAAAATTTAAACGTGCATATATTTTCTGGACAAGACGCAAACGCCAATCACCAATCAAACTTAACACAGCATATAAAAGGAGGTTGCAATTGCTGAGAAGAAACAAGTTATTGTCACATATTTAAAAAAAAGGAATTTCTACAATATTATATTTTATATTATAATATAAAAAAACTTCTATCTTTATAAGCCGTGAGGCTTTTCGGCCGGTCAAGGGAGAAGCTCAGAGGAGTTTCTTACCCGCTATTTACTTTAAAACCTCTGAAAAACTGTGAAAGGTGATACACGAAAATTCGCTCCCCACTAGGGATCGAACTCGGTGAGCCTGAGTTCGATCCCTAGTGGGGAGCGAATTTTCGCGTATCACCTTTCACAGTTTTTCAGAGGTTTTCTGCGAAGTTAAGGTAAATAATGCTCCGTACGAGACGGACGCCGTCTCTAACCACTCGGCCACTGAGCTTGGTATTATAATATATTTATTATATTTAATATTATACATAGATATAGTTTAACAAGATATTCTTTCTTTTAATACATTACTTGATAAATATTGTAGGATTCAAGCAAAGGAATGACAATATTATTGACCGTGTAAGGTGTCGTAAATAATCATAATTAAAATTAAAATCATGTATACAAATAAGATTAAATAAAATAATAAATAATAAACAATATAAAACGTCTCTATGTATTGCAAAAAGTATGCAAGCGAAGGTGGGGTGGACGGGTGTCCCTAACCAACTAAACTATGCCCATCCACTATTTCAAATGACTTGAACTATGCACTATACTGTTATCCATTAATTTATATTCTATTCAATTAATTCCATTTGTTAATTTACACATACAAAAATGTGAGAAATAATGTAGTCGTTTGAAATAATGGACGAGCATGTTTGGTTGGTAGGAGCCTCCCGCTCACTCCACCCTTGCTCGCATATTTTTTCAATTGATACAGATATTTTATATTGTTGAATCCATTCCAAGGAGAGTGTTATCCTATAGAAAAACTATGCGAACACAGGTGGGGTGGGCGGGCGGCCCCTACCAACCTGACTATACCCGTCCACTATCTCAAACGACTTGAACTATGCATTACATTATTTTTCACATATATCTTTTTAATTAGTCTTAAATTAATAAAGGGCATTAATTTAATCATAGAAAATAACGGATAATAGTGTAGTGCAGAGTTCAAGTTGTTTGAAATAGTGGATGGGCATAGTCAGGTTGGTAGGGGCCGCCCACCCACCGCACCTTTGTTCGCATAGTTTTTCCTTAGGATAACACTGTTCTTGGAATAGTTTAAACAATATACAACGTCTGTATCCATTGAAAAAACTATGCGAGCGTAGGTGGGGTGGGCGGGCGGCCCCCACCAACCAAACTATGCCCGTCCACTATTTCAAATGACTTGAACTCTGCATTACATTATTTCTCACTTTATTTTACGAATTAGGCGTAAATTAACACATAGAATTAATTGAATAGAATATAAATTAATAGATAATAGTATAGTGCAGAGTTCAAGTTATTTGAAATAGTGGACGGGCATAGTTTGGTTGGTGGGGGCCGCCCGCCCACCCCACCTACGCTTACATAGTTTTTTCAATGGATACAGATGTGGTATATTGTTTAAACTATTCCAAAAACAGTGTTATCCTATGGAAAAACTATGCGAACAAAGGTGGGGTGGGCGGGCGGCCCCTACCAACCTGACTATGCCCGTCCACTATTTCAAACGACTTGAACTCTGCACTACACTGTTATCCGTGAATTTTTATTATTCAATTAATTTCATTTATTAATTTAAGACTAATTAAAAAGATATATCTGAAAAATAATGTTATACAGCTATTGCCATTTCTAACATCAATATTTTTCAGTTAAATAGGTAAATTTATTAATATTCAAACCATTATTTAAATAAAGCGAATTACAACTTATTTGTGAATTTTTATAATGGTTTTAGTTTAGTGTTATAACAAAGCATCTTTTTTTAACATGCACATTCCTACCTAGCTCAGTAGCCTAGTAGTTAGAGGCGCTATCCATTTCGTACTGAGCATGGAGGGGCGAGAGTTGAAAACCCGTTCTGGGCGAAATTTCGCGAATCACCTATCAAAGGTTTTATGTGAAGTAATGGCAAATACCGGGTGATTATACTCCTTCTCCCTTTACCAGCGGAAAAGCCCTTGGGCTGATAGCTATAAAGATAGAAGTTTTTTCACACTCCAATGGGATATATTAAATGAGAAATATTAATTTATATATCTATATATATATATATATATATATATATATATATATATATATATCTATATATATATATATATATATATATATATATATATATATATATATATATTGATTAAATGAGAAATATTAATTTACATTAAATTTCTGTGTAAATTTTCACGTAGGACACTGTGAGTAATCAGAATAATTTGAAAACTAATTATACAAAGTATATTTATTTATTTCCTTCCCTGACGCTTTTTGTAGTTTTATTATTTCCATGCCCACTCTTTTTATAAATACTTATTATAACATAGTTCTTAAAAAGTGTCGCCAGTTTTTTTTAATATATTTTGTTTTCAGTCAAGATAAAACAGTGTGTGTTATGACACTTACTTTGTTAATTGATATACCAATTTATTTTGATTGTTCCCCCATCAAACCGTAATCGCCACGCCGCAATAACCGGTCATGCAGGTGATTTTACAAGGGGCATAAAAATAAATTCCGCCATGCGCGCCCCTCAATGTATGTGGGTAGGTATTATACGTTAAAAAAAACCATCTGCGACACCAACTGGATCCCCACCGTTTTGATCACAGCGTTTTCCCATAAAAAAGATAAACACTTTAAAAATTAAAACCCTGCGAGACAATGAGGGTTCGTTAATATTTCAATTAAGCCATATAAATGAATTTATTAGACATCGGGATGATGCGGGAAATTTTTCAATAAAACGCAACGAAAACGCAAGAGCATTTCCCGCCTGGTTCTTGTTTGTAGTAAATGATGTAATTTATCAATGGAGCGAGCGCGGTCGGATGTATGCACCAGTTTCGCTCCATTCTCATAATTTACACGCCGATGAAGTGTAAAAGTCAATTAACGTAAATGGCTTTATGAAATCTTCCAGAGATTCGCACGATCTCTTGGCCCCGAAAACTGCGCCCGATGTTTCAATTCTGTCTGACATCATCATGATTCACACGCGACGACCAGTTTGTTTACAGACGGAGCGGCCGCAACCGCGAGCTCATTTTTATGCGCTCGAAATTGATTCAATTGATCGATATCAGAATCATTTAGTGGTGTGGGCATAATTATTTTGCTTCGTACTATAAATCACTATCATACCAATAAATATGATTATGTTTCATATACATGGCCTTTACTCAAATTAGATTATTGAGACGGATAGTGAATTTTGATTATTTTAGTTTAAGATAGAATAGAGTTGGCGTAGCGGACTGTGAGATGAGAAATCTAAGGGAAGTTACGACTTTCCCTAAACAGTTTTTGATTAAATGCATTACAATAGTTCCAGTAGTTTTACCAACCAAACTATGCCCGTCCACTATTTCAAACGACTTGAACTATGCATTACATTCAATAACAATGTAGTGCAGAGTTCAAGTCGTTTGAAATAGTGGACGGGCATAATTTGGTTGGTAGGGGCCACCCGCCCACCCCACCTTTGTTCGCATAGTTTTTCCATAGGATAACACTCTTCTTGGAATAGTTTAAACAATATAAAACGTTTGTATCCAATGGAAAAACTATGAGAACAAAGGTGGGGTGGGCGGGTGTCCCCTACCAAACAAATTATGCCCGTCCACTATTTCAAACGACTTGAACTCTGCACTACATTGTTATTCGATACTTTCTACAGTTAAATTAATGTTATTTATTAATTTAAGATTAATTAAAAAGATATATGTGAAAAATAATGTAATGCATAGTTCAAGTCGTTTGAAATAGTGGACGGGCATAGTTTGGTTGGTAGGGGACACCCGCCCACCCCACCTTTGTTCTCATAGTTTTTCCATTGGATACAAACGTTTTATATTGTTTAAACTATTCCAAGAAGAGTGTTATCCTATGGAAAAACTATGCGAACAAAGGTGGGGTGGGCGGGTGGCCCCTACCAACCAAACTATGCCCGTCCACTATTTCAAACGACTTGAACTATGCATTACATTATTTTTCACATATATCTTTTTAATTAATCTTAAATTAATAAATAACATTAATTTAACCGTAGAAAGTATTGAATAACAATGTAGTGCAAAAAAAAAGATCAAAGGAGCGTTAAAATATATATAAGAATCATCAAAACAAAACAAAAACCTGAAAATTGTCATTTTCGAAGTTACGTTTTTGGAAGTTACATTTTGGAAGACAAGTGTCATCCCTAAACAGTTTTTGATTAAATACATTGCAATAGTTCTAGTAGTTTTACCTTGAATATGTTGTTCTATTTTTTTAAATCATAATTTGGTTTATTTTAGACGCAAAAAAAGATTAAAGGAGCGTTAAAATATATATAAGAATCATCAAGACAAAAATAAAAACCTGAAAATTGTCATTTTGGAAGTTACATTTTTGGAAGTTACATGTTGGATGATACTTGTCTTGTCCAAAATGTAACTGTCAAGAAAGCGGTAGCGGTTAAAAAGTTATATCGGAATTTCTGCTTAGAATTAAATGATGTAATGGCATTTAATTTTTGTCCTCCAGTTATAAATCAGTCTGATATGTCATTATTATGTAAAATCTATAGTCACAAATTGTACTTGATTTAGCTAAATACGTGCCTGTAAATAGTATCATCGCACGTATCTGTTCTGCGAGCCATTACAGAGATTAAAAAGTAAACCGTGCTCACCAGATTTTTGCAATAATTGCCACTTACAGTGATTGCCCAGAATGGCCATGCCCCGATCAATCACAATTTTTCGACGTGTTTATGGGCCCATACATATTCTTTATCTAATATTTCCGCGCGCGCCCGTGTTTTCGTCTATATTTTATTCAAAACTTCCACGGGGGCCTGCACATGCTGCCGCCCGAAATTGGATTCCCGTTTTCCCAACTTCAACGCATCGAATTTACGCCCCGCGCGCGAGCAACCAAATTACAACTTACGTACCGCGCATATAAAACCAACTATAATAACACCTACATGCCCAAAACTAAAACAACAAGCGGAACACATCGGGCGGGCTGGAACAACGTTTCGCGAAATGTGTTTAGGACAGGTTTGGAAAGTTATAAAATTTACTATTCTAAATGCAGATAACTGTGGCTAACTATGTAACTGTTTGCATAATTTATGTGGGGTGCACAATTAAAATTCAGATTGGTCATGGGGTTTCTAAAAAGATTATTTATATAAAGATTTCTTAAATTAACAGAACGTACTGATAATGAACAATGCAGATTATTAAAACTAGACTCAAAAAAAAACTTTTATGTTTATAAGGCACCTTACACGATCAATAATACTGTCAATATTTTAGACAGTATTACTGTACGATAACATGTATAAAATGTTTATTATTATCAGTATTACTTATCGTGTAAGGTATAGTAATGATAAAATGAAGAGAATATTGATGTTTATCCGGATAATTGATTACTTGATAAATATAAAAGGAGGATTGATGTAAATACTGACAGTACTAGGACTGACAGTATTATTGACCATGTAAGGTTGCTTTATAAGTATTAGCTTGAGGGCTTTTCCGCTGGTAAAGTGAGAATCTTAGAGGGGTGTAATCACCCGGTATTTACCTTAACTTTATTATTTAAATTTTATTTTATTGTACCATATTTCAATGTGTATCATATCTATTTTTAAAATTGTTTTGACGTTACCTACATTGTCTGTGAATGTGTTTGTAGATAATCCTTGGTAAAAAATAAATCTAATCTAATTATTGTATTTCTAGCGCAGATAGATTGGAAAATCAAGACTGGATAAAGTTAGAAATAAGATTATAAAAGAAATGGAAGTCGAAACTGATATAATCCACAAAATAGAAAGGAAGCAGCTAGAGTGATACGGCCATGTGGAAAGGATGAGCGAAGACCGGCTACCAAAACTAATTCAATACTCTTCACCATGGATTTTTTTAGTTTGCTTATTTTATGTCTGTTTACTGTATAATTTATATTATATAATATATTTTTCCGTTTCCCAATAACTAAAGTAAGTAAATTAGTGTTTTAGTTAGTAAGTGAATAAATGATGGACGATACCTACGAAATTAAAGAAAGGCTAAAAATAATGTGGATAGACGGGATTAAAAGTACATGTCCGCAAGAAACCTGAACCATGAAAACTGGGATAACAGACGACTGAAGAAAAGGGGCCAAAACGCGTACAAAGCTAAACAAATGTTTCATAATGATGACCATTTTTTAGCTTTGTACGCGTTTTGGCCCCTTGTTTTCAGTCGACTGTTCTCCCAGTCTTGCCGACATGTATTTTTAATCCCGTCTATCTACATTATTTTTGGTCTTTCTTTTCTTTATGTTTTAGGTATCATCCTAGCTGACCCGGAGAATCAATAGTCATTTTTATTCACCTACTAACTAAAACACTAATTTACTTACTTTAGTTATTGGGAAACGGAAAAATATATTATATAATACAAATTATACAGCAAACAAACATAAAGTGAGCAAAATAAAAAAATCTATTTCGTATCCATTTCAATCAAGCGTAAAAACATACAAGCTTATTCAAAAATAACGAGGATATACGGGATTAAAATTACATGTCGGCAAGAAACCTGAACCACGGAGACTGGATTAACAGACAACTGAAGACGCCAAAACGCGTACAAGCTAAAAAATGGTCATCATTATGAACCATTTGTCTAGCTTTGTACGCGTTTTGGCCCCTTGTCTTCAGTCGTCTGTTATCCCAGTTTTCATGGTTCAGGTTTCAGCACACAAAGCTAAAAAAAATTCTTCATGATGATGACCGTCTTTTTAAATCATCCTAGCTGGCCCTGAGAATCAATAGTCATTTTTATTCACCTACTAACTAAAACACTAATTTACATACTTTAGTTATTAGGATCGAAAAATATATTATATAATGCAAATTATACAGTAAACAGACATAAAGTAAGCAAAATAAAAAAATCTATTTCGTATCCATTTCAATCAAGTGTAAAAACATACAAGCTTATTCCTCGTAGTAGTTTTTTCCCACGTTAATCCGTACCCGGCCGCGTTAATAATTAATTAACATCGTGACTTAGCCACCGTTCATCGCAGTGGATTTTACACAACACACACATACACAGGATGAGGTCATACGAATTTAGCGCCCGCGCGGCATCGCCGGTTGCATTACAATTAATTTTTTCAGGCCTCGTTTCTGCGCTGAAAGCAGCAGAAAAAAAATCATCGCTGCTAACCAGCCGGCTGTTTTTAATTGTTTTACATCCTGTTTAAGCGGAACGCCGAAATAGATTGTTGAATTGTCGCAATTAAAACGGCCGCGCCGCAATTTCTACATTTATATGACAATAATAAACCCTCCCTCGAAAATTATCTTGTAAAGGTTTGACAACTATATTGTGATATTTTCTACGGTTTTATAAATATTTACAACGAGTGGAACAGATATATGTACGATATATGTTAAATCAACCAACGATCAGATAATAACTTGTAAAGAACAAGCGTACAAGAGAGAATACAGCCAGTATAGGATTTTTTTCTACACACACGACTAAAGGTCGTTCTAGGCTCAAAAGTTGTTCAAGAAATGAATTAATATATCCTCCTCCCATACAATTTGTCCTTGACAAATAGAACGCGTTATATTTTTCCATTCGATCTACCATCCAATTCAATATTTCAAATAATTTGCTGTATGATACGAGACAATTTAGATTGTCTCGCATCTTGACTAAAGGTCGTTTTAGACAAGACAATTTCTTGACTCAAAAGTTAGTCAAGATGCGAGATAATCTAAATTGTCTCGTATCATACAGCAAATTATTTGAAAAATTGAATTGAATGGTAGATCGAATGGAGAAATATAACGCGTTCTATTTGTCAATGACAAATTGTATAGGAGGAGGATATATGAATTCATTTCTTGAACAACTTTTGAGCTAAGAAATTGTCTTGTCTAAAACGATCTTAACTATTGAGTCAAGAAATTGTCTTGTCTAAAATGACCTTTAGACTGTTGGATATACAACGTTCAACCTAATAGAAAATATTAGTACAAGGGAAGGTGTTATGTTACTGACGGGACCAAAGGCTTAAAGTGTCTTCCGAAGCACGGCAAAGCGCAGATATTCCAACTAGGATTCATGCAGCAGGAATCCGAGATTCGATCTCGGATCCTTTGATTACAAGTCTGGCATTTTTCTACTCGGCTATGCGCTCTACAATATATATATATATATATATATATATATATATATATATATATATATATATATATATAAAATTCCTCTAATTGTATGTTAAAATTAATTAAATGCGTAAAGAATAAAGTATTATAAAATAATATGCAGTGGCTATATCAAATTTTGGTTTGTTTCCAACATATTCTTATTTATAATTCCAACTAAATAATATTCGTATTACATTGGTAATCAACTGCAACAATCTATATCTCTGTAGTAAAAAAACTGGTAAAATATTACAAGTGTATATCTTAAAAACGTCACCCTCTTCCCAAACATCAAATCAAATAAATATAATTTGTTAGAATCATCAGCGTTAATTGGAATTAATTACGCGCAGCCTGGCCAGAAATTAGTAAATGAAAAAAAGTCTTCCAATTAAGCATTCCCGTTTTTAAATGCGGCATAATATATGTGGGCCCCGATTTATTACACGAATCCCCCGCTTTTATTCCACCAATTTAAAATTACTTTGTTTCCCGTTTACTAATTAGTTAATCGTCTTGTGGTTTATTCACATATTTCATTATTAACAGAACGGCAGCTGGACAAAATAATACCACTATAATTTAGAAACTTTAAGAGATTTAATGACTGCAACCAAAAATATAGAGAACTTATATATCACTTTTAATTTAAAAAGTTTCGAAATGTTTTATAAATATTCACTAAACAGTCTGTTTAAAGTTACTATACTTTTTATCAAAGGTTTTCTAAATGACAAATATTGGTACAAATATTCGCGATCATTATAAGACTTTCGCCACAACATATTATCGTCCTTGAATTACCAATATATTAGACCAGTTAGGTCAGGTAACACAAATATATTCAATTGTCATTTCTTGCTACGAGCCCACAACGACTCTCCGAAGAGAACCAGCCAACATCACCGAGCTATAGTAGTTAGCTCTCACTTCAAATAGTTGTTAAACATTATACAATAAACATATTTAAACTTGTACGAGTTTTCCTCAATCCTGAGGTGGTGGCAGCGAAACCCCGGTGTTCTACACATCAGCGCGATTGTTAATGTTCTTTTAAGGTATAAATAGTATAATCTTGACAATATAGTCATGTATAAGATGAAAAATCAAATGTTATGCAAACAAATTTCCTACTAAATGTAGTTCATTTCCTGCCACCAGATGGATTATCAGCCGTCTTGAATCGCCAATAGCGCAACTGGCGCAACTAAGGTAGATATATATTTATGATTATGCCTTGATTTGAGTTAGTAACAGTGAATATTGTTTCAGTAATATAAATAAAATTTTGTATTAGTATTAAATTATATCCGAGAATATTTGCAAAATTAGCAATAAATAAGTGAAGAAAAAAAACAAAGAAAAACTCGTTTTATTGATTATTTATAATAAATTATAATAATAAATATTATTATAATAAATTATAAGAAAGTAAACACCGGAACAATCCAATATTTAATAAGATCTGTTGACAAATGTGTGCTTTATAAAGCATAAAGGTCGATTATTGCCCCACATCATCAAGTTCATAAACTACCATATGTATTTCGGGACTAAATCCCGACTTCATCCCATTGCAAAGGGTTGAAAAACCGGAACGGAAAAGTGCACCCACAAACACATGAGAATGGGGCCGGTCATAAATCAAATCTGTCCCGCTTTTCGGGGGGAGAAGGAACATATCGGGATGTATTCCGGCGATATCTTGAGAACCGGACAGATGCGAGCGTAATGATACATATAGTCCTGCGGGCGCGGTCCTCCACCCTATAATTGTGCCATAATTACCCTCGCGAAATAGTAAAAGCTGTTTGTCAACCGATGGGGACGGCATACGCTGTTAATGCGCATACAAAAAATGGCAGATATAAAGCACTGAAAAGTGTGGTCGTCCATCTCAACGAGCTATAAACAAGAAAGCAGAGAAGAATCCCGGATTCCTGAACTGAGGTTTTCCGGCTGATGGTGGGAACGGGCAGGTGCGTTTTAAGACTCTCTGCCGCCTTGCACATACACACACACACAAACCGCAAACCAACGCTCTCGGACTACGCCGATTTATTGTTTCTTTCCCCCTCGTTAAAGAATAGTAGTAATATTCATGAATATATTGTTGTAAAACATATTTAAATAACATTTGTAAGTGGTTTTAATAGCAATCATAAAATGCGCATTAAATTTGAGTAGAAACAACGTTAGGTAGATATTTAAAATATTTTGGGAGAAGGAAATACTGCGTTTTATAGTAGTAGCAAGAAATTATATGATAACAAATTATTTTATATACGAGGGTTGTACATAAAATAGTGGGAACATAGATAGAAATCAATTTATATTGAACTTACAAGTAAAATTGCATTACATTCTAGCTTCAATATAAATTAATTTCTCTCATGTTGTCACTATTTTATTTACAACCCTCTTATAAGAGTGAATTAACCTTTAGCAATGTATATATCGACGCTAGAACGGTAAAAGATTGTATCCCACAACATTTCAATTTTACAGTATTTAAAGAATAACTAAAAAAATTAAAATAATCTCCTATCTCCTATCCTATCAGCGTTTAGTGTTATCAGTGTTTCGGCTGGAAAAGGGAGAAGCTCAGAGGAGTGTAATCACTCGTTATATACCTTGACTTGACAGAAAACTTCTAAAATATTGTGAATGGTGATTCGCGAAGTTTCGACCACAATGGGGTTTGAACTCTCGCTACCCAATGCTCAGTACCATACATGTTTTGTGCTAGGTACCATACGGACGATTAGAGGCGCCAACCACACTTAGCTAAGGTAAAAAATTATAACAAACAGCGCCAAATAATCGATTTGGACCAAATTGAGGGTTACAACCTTTTATCTTTCCACATATGGCTGTGCATTGTTAATGTGTGGTTCCCGCCAGATGGCGTTAAACTTTCTCTGTAGAGAGAAAATTGCATTACTTAACATACATTATTTGATTGCAATATTTAATGTATGTTTTTATGGGGCAGCTTTTGCAATAAACGACAAATAATTAATTTTTTTAGTTAATTGAAAAAGCACTTTAAATAATAAGTCGCCATTCTCGACGGGAATTCGAACCAATGACTCCCACTTATGTAATGGTAACAAAAAAAAAACATAAATGGCCATTATATATTATATATATATATATATATATATATATATCCATTATTTTGGTACCGCTGATGTGCTTTATATTAATGATTCATCATTAATCGTAGCTGTCGGAAATTATTTCATAAGGAAAAAAAGTTTAATAAAATAAAGTTCGCCGAAAACTTTGCGTGAGATTTTTTGTGCCTGCCGCAGGTGTGGGTCATCTATCCAATTTCCTGACAAGAGATTAGGCCTCCACATATCAAATATATGCCAACAGATTTTCCACTCTCAAACACGTCCAGCACACGAAAAATGTAATAATTCTGCATGGCCTGGTTTGTACAAATCATAACTCTTCTTCATGATAGAATTTGGCGTAAAGCGTTCATGTCGGTTTTAAATGCTTTGTCAGATATTTCATAGGGAAATTGTATTGAGGTTTAGGGAACGAGAGTTTAAGCCGCATTGCACATTCACAGTTTTTCTATAAAGGTAAGGCAAATATCACGTCTTTTGATTCGCCTAAACGTCCACCGTTGCTGACAGAAATATCGTAGGACTGAAAACCCCACAAATAGTCATAGAATTGAATTTTACAATTGTTAAAGAATAATCTATATATATATATATATATATATATATATATATATATATATATATATATATATACATTATTTTTTATATATAAAAAAGCAAACATAAAAGATTGGTATTAATTAAAACCTCTTAATACTACAAGAAGTAAATATTGAAGGTGCAAACGTTAGGGGCGATCAAATTCAGCAAGAGGCATAAGCTATCGAAGGAGTTCTAAACAAAAATTTGACGTCTAATGAGAAATCTTCATTATCTTGAAAGATATGGCTTGTAAAAGTTGAAATTTGTATTAACACACATTCCTGCAAAAATACCTATTCATCATAAAGAAATTTTAATTTTTTTTATGTTATTCTTGTTTAAATATGTATGAAAAACTCAATTATAAAACCACAATGAGATATCTTCATTATCTTCAAAGATATGGCTTGTGAAAATTTAAATTTATTTGTTTTATCACACATTTCTGTAAAAGTACCTATTCATCATGATGCAATTTTAAGACTTTTTGTGTTATTCTAGTCTATAAATGTATGGAAAACTAAATTATAAAGACTCCAATAAGGTATCTTCATTGGTTTCAAAGATATGGCGTGTTAAAGTGGAAATCTGTATTTTTACACATTCCTGCAAAAATACATATTCATCATGATGCAATTTTAAGATTTTTGATATTATTCTTACCTAAAAATGTATGAAAAACTCAATTATAAAGACTCCAATGAGATATTTTTATTGTCTTCAAATATATGGCTTGAGAAATTTGAAATTTGTTTTATCACATTTACCTGCAAAAATACCTATTCATCATTATGTAATTTTGAGACTTGTGTGTGTTATTCTTGTCTAGAAATGTATGAAAATCTCAATCATAAAAACTCCAATGAGGTATCTTCATTATCTTTAAAGATATGGCTTAGTATTATCACACATTCCTGCAAAAATACCGATTCATCCATAATGCAATTTTAAGATTTTTGTATGTTATTCTCATCTAAAAATGTATGAAAAACTTAATTATAAAGACTCCAATGAGGTATCATTATTATCTTCAAAGATATAGCTAATAAAAGTAGAAATGTGTATGACCACACATTGTTGTGAAAACACTTATTCTCATGATGCAATTTAATTTTTTTATGTGTTATTCTTCTCTAAAAATATATGAAAAACTCAATTATAAAGATTCCAATGAGTTATCTTCATTATCGTCAAAGATATGGTTTGTAAAAGTTGAAATTTGTATTATCACACTACCAAGCAAAAATACCTATTCATCATGATGCAATTTTGAGCTTTTTGTGTTATTCTTATCTAAAAATGTATGAAAAACTCAATTATAAAGACTCCAATGAGTTATCTTCATTATCTTCCAAGATATAGCTTGTAAAATTTGAAATTTGTATTATAACACATTCCTGCAAAAATACCTATTCATCATAATGCAATTTTAAGATTTTTTATGTTATTCTTGTTTGAATTTGTATGAAAAACTCAATTATAAAGACCCCAATGAGATATCTTTATTATCTTCAAAACTATGGCTTATTTCATTTGAAATTGGTATTATTAATGTTTTCTGCTAATGAAAACTATTTCTCATTATGTAATTCGCAGTTTTTATTTATTACACTAGTCAAGAAATATATTAAGAACTCAAGACCTTAGCGATATATCTTCATTGTCTTCAAAGATATGGCTTATTAAATTTCAAATTTATATTAATAACCTTTTCTGCTAAGGAAAACGGTTTCTCATTATGCATGATGGAAATTTAGGAATTTTTTTTGGTACACTGGTTCAAAGATATATTAGGAACTCAATTTATAAAACTCAATTGAGATATCTTCATTATCTTCAATGATATGGCTTGTAAAAGATGAAGTTTGTATTATCACACATTGCTCCTAAAAATAGGATTCATCATTTTAGAATTTTAGAATTTTTTGTATTATACATGGGCTGAAAGACCACGGTCGATGGCCTCTTGTATATGTATATATATATATATATATATATATATATATATATATATCTTGTATGTATGTATGTTACAATAAATATATCTTCTTCTTCTTTGTATTATACTTGTCCAGAAATGTATGAAGATCTAAATTACAAAGACAATAATGCTCAATTTTAAAATCGCTAATGAGATATGTTTATTCCCTCAAAGATATGGCTTCTATAAGTTGAAATTTGTATTGTAACATATTCCTGCATAAATACCTATTCATCATGACTACCTAGGACCGGCCGTGTTTGTTTTTATATTATAGGTATTATTGAATGGTATTCATAATAGTTTATTCACGTGTCATGTGATGTGTTCTTAAATTTATTGTTTGTGTGCAAGAAACAGACAATAAAAAGAAGAGTGCTCCCCAACACAATAAAGATGATTTCCGATGGACGGGAAGTATCAATTATAATTAACTCCCCCGCAATAAATCAAGTGATAAATAGAGAGCGAGGCGCTAAATAAAAGCTTATGCCCGTCAATTGACGTGGCGCCTGGCCTATTGTCTTAACCCGCCGCTAGTACCAGCGTGACGTCATCGCGTCTAATCCGGCGACCATCCCGGACGTCGCGGTCTCCCCCCTCATCATTACCAGCCACATCTGCGCTAAAAAAGCAACCGCTTATTATTTAAGGGTTAATACTAAAAGTGCGCTATTGTCAAATATAAATATTTTTGCGGCGCACAAAGACAAAACTTAGATGGAATATCTCGACTCCGCCCCCGCCATTACCGACCCCTTTAACGATGTAAATGCGTGGCCGGGGGGCGCGCTTTGCAACCGCTATCATGTATCTGGGACTAAGCAGACTAGCGTAAGCTACATCAAACGGTTTTATGTAGATTCGCCGGTTAAGAAAATAAAAACTTTAAAACACTGCTTAATTTGAATTCAAAATGTAAAGAAACCTAAACAGAAACGACAAGATAAATACATGCCGGAGCGGAGAAAAAGGGGGAGAAGAGCGCCGAGCGGCGTCTCTCCCATCAAATAAATAAATAATATTTTCATAAAATTTCTACACCCCTTTTCCACGGAACACACACACACACGCATGGCACACATTATAAAAGGCAATTTCAATAGTTAAACGACTCGTTATTTCACTTCGTTAATTAAATTTAATTTATTTGATAACCGACACAAAGGTGATGTGAAATGGGTGGGGTTTAAATTAAATAGACATTTTCACATACATGGAAAGTAAAAAAAACACTGTTGTAATACATATGGGTATTTCCGTAACCTGGTTTATGCAGTAGTGAACATTTAACAATTACAATTTTAATAATAATTGTACAAAAGTATCCCATAAATATATTCTTTCTTATTCTATTGAAAATAATCTAGTCGGATATATGGATTATTGATTATATTATAGCGGAATTATTTTATTATACTTCTTAATGATTGTTTTAAATAAAGGAAAAACAGCGAAGCAAGCAAGATATATATATATATATATATATATATATATATATATATCTTGCTTGCTTCACTGTTTTTCCTTTTTTTTTTAAATCAAGAAGTATAATAAAATAATTCCGCGATAATATAATCAATAATCCATATATCCGACTAGTTTATTTTTAGTTCAATAAGAAAGAATATATGTAAGTGATACTTTTGTACAATTATTATTAAAATTGTAACAAATTTGCCGCGAGGCATAGAGGACGAAGTTTAACTACCCGGTATTTACCACTCGACTCCACAGAAGAAACATTGCGACTGTTCTTGGTGAAAGATACTACACCTACAGCGCAAGCCCATATACCCCAAAAATAATTATTGTTTCCATTTTTCTTTATTATGAATTTCAAGGACCCTAAATATTAATAATAAAACCTTAGATGGCTTCATATTTTATTTTATAACAACAACAAAATGCATACCAGCGCCCATGTATTTTATTGTGAAAAAAGCGATATACTAAAATGCAATCGACTATAACAACGTTATTTATGTAAGTAGAAAATTACTATTTTATTTAAACATCAGAAACTTTCTACTATTTCCAAATACTCTACTCAGGGATCACAATCAATTCGCTCTGTATGAATACATCTGCTCGGAATCGTTTTTAATTTCGTAAATTGTGTTTTGTACGGGGCAGATTCGACGGGATTACTCTCGGCAAGGTGGAAACAGGCACATAACCGTTCGGATCCTGATGAATTCAGCATGTAAAACCAGGAATCTTAATCAGGGTTATTTACGAGGCAGGAACCAGTGGCCAGACTGCTTTCCCCCTCGATTCGCAACAACAAGACCGTATGACCATCACGGAATACGGAAATACTTGTCTGAAATACCTTTACCACCTCCCCGATTCCAGTATAGTTCACAGGAAAATCAATTGCGGCAATTTACGACTGAAAAAAAATTACCTTGTGAATCATTACACTTGAAATTATTTTTTATAGGTGTGTATGTAGTAATATAAATGTTAGTCCTACTCCATGTAGTCCTTGACACTAAGCTGTGTTTTGTTTGAATGTTTAAATTTTTAAATAGTTAGACTCGATTTGATTCATTCGAATCGTAGTATTAAATGTATTCAATAAACAATCTAGTTGAAATAAACTTATAAAATAGATACAACTGCTTCAGTAATACACGAATTCAGGAATAGAAATCCTAATTGTAATGTAATGTTCCTGTAAATATGAACAATAGCACCAAATTATGATTATAATGATTGTTATTGTTATAAGTGTATTTTGCTAGAATATCTTCGATTTACACCGAAAAAATTAACATAAATATTTCATTCCAGTTGCTTTTGTCAAAATCACTATACAACAAAATATTAAACAATAATCTAATTAATTAATTATGTATTACATATAATATTATGTGGAAAATATTAATACAAACGAAAAACATTTACTAAGAAACACATTCCTTATTCCTGAGATGAGAAGTGACTCACGAAACATCGAGAAGGAAATAGAGACAGAGAGAAATGCAAATAATATATATATATATATATATATATATATATATATATATATATATATATATATATATATATATATATATATATATATAAAGTCGCACAATATTTGATAATATTTTGAGAGGAAAGTATACAAATAGTAACACGGACTAAGAGGAGTTGGCGAGATAGTTAATAACATATTAGTCTGTGTATTTAATTTAGTATGTAAATATTCTAAAACGCAAATAATAAATACGCGTGAGTGTTTTATAAACGGGCCCGGGCGCGGTGGTTGCGCCATAATATAAAACGGAGGGCAATGGAAATAGCAATCTCCCGACCGCGCCGGCTTTAAAGATTTCAATGGAATTAAACAAGAGAGCGTGTATAGGTAATATCATCATGCGGGATGTGGGGAAATTCACTCAATCTAAACCCGGAAACCGATTCCGGCCTCCCGTGGGTGCCGTTGCCGGGGAAGTTTTATACGGTACGGTGTCGGCGCCGAATTGCGGCGCGCTTTGCAATGCAAATGAAAAGCAAAAGATCGCAAATCGACAATAGTATGGGGAGCCCGTCCAATTCTGTATTTGCAAATGGCTTTCGAAATGGCCGGGGGGGCTCCAGCGGCAGCCACCCCCACGGCGGGCACGCTTGCCAGATGAGGATTATTGAGTGAAATCACATTTTCACATCTTCACAACGAGGATTAGAATTTAAATAATAAAAATGAAATGCTAATACTTAGTTCCTGATTCATTATTATTTTATTGATAAGATTGTATTGATTATTATTCGAGAAACCAAAATTATACCAAACCTTCCAATATAAATATTCATTCATTATTTGATTTCCGTAGGTCTTTTTTAATTTTAAATGTATACTAGGTGAAATGCCAACAAAAAACAAATGGGCAAACATTCACTTCAGGCAGTATTGGTTTCGAAATATGTAGGTTGTATTATAAGCTATGAGTCTGTGAGAATGAATGTGGTGTCAGTCATATTTTGAAGGAGGAGAAGATTTTGAGTTTGGTGTACATTACACCAAACTCAAAATCTTCTCCTTTTCAAAATAATTCAAATATGACTATCGACGTACGCAGTTACATTTTTATTTATAAATAAATTGACTACTGTCTGTAACTTCCGCACGTCGATTTTCATAAATACCAAACGCAAAATCCTCTCATTTTCAAAACAATTCAAGTGTGACTTACACCACTTTCATTCTCACAGGCTCATATGTTAAATACTCATGCACTACAACTTGAATTAATACGCTTTAAGCATCCTATACTTAAAAATTATAGCAATTATAAAATTCGTCCAAAATTCAATTTAGTTTGTATTTGAAATTGTACAACTTTCCCTTTATAGAGTAAGTATTACATCACATCAATTGATGGTGTACACCCATATGGTAATAACCGTCAACATGCTCATGCCATCAGGATCACCAAGTAGAGCCCTCTGTTTGAATAATATTCTTCTAACAGAGTGTTTGAGATATCAGCATAAAGCCATTATCTATTTTATAAGATTGTATTGTTTTGTCACTCTGTAAAAATTTGGTCGGTTTGAATTCACAACAACTCGAGTTATAACGCTTTAAACACCCCCAATAAATTATTTGCAAATTTAAGAAATCGTCAAAAATTCAATTTATGTCGTTTACTAAATTAGTAGGTCATATTGTATACATACGGATAAAACTCTGTACATATTTGGTTCATTAAGATCTATTAGATCTATTTTTTAATTTAATATACTTCAAATTATAATATTTTGCCATATCGTTAAATATTCCATTATAGTATTATTTTTGAAATATTTATATTATATTGTAATTATAAAATAACCAAAAGCCTCCTCCAAGTTTCCAAGGATGCTCCACATCACTAACACTATATAAATATTCCTAGAACAGACGCTGAAACTATGGAAGAAGAAGTGTGAAGGGATGGGCACACTAATAAGAGACCTGCACATACCTACTAAGCTTTGCAGACGATCAGGCAGGATGAAGACGACCTAAGCTTTATATTACGAAAACTAGAAGAAGAATACGCGCAATACGGGATTGAGATCAACTTCGATAAGACAGAATTCGTAACAACAGCAAATCAACAAGTGAAAAACCTAATAATACTCGACGAGAATAGAGAGATCAAAGGAACAACACAAATTTTAAATATTTGGAATTTACAATAACAAAAAATGGACAACAACGGATGAGGAAATCAAAAACGGCTAGGGCAGACTAGAATCGCTATAAAAATAATTCAGGGATGCCACGAATGTTCTGCACAAATGGCAGCAAATTCAAATCTACTATATACACCAATTAAATTATGGCTTTAAAAATATAGAAAGCAACCACCCCAAAGTAGGAATTTGAATCCTACTCCCACTTTTGTAATGATATAAAAACATAAACGACAGGTTTGATGAAACTATAAACTTGGCTTATATATATATATATATATATATATATATATATATATATATATATATATATAGACTATAGAATCACTTAGAAACCTAATTGTACCTTAAAGTGGAGACAAGAATTATTGATGAAATTAGCAAGAAACATAATTTTCGAATTTACACATGCATATCTTTGGAAGTAATAAATAACATCGATATCTGAATTGCTGATATATTTTTTTAATAAGAATAATTAAGATAACCTATATTATCTCAATGTAGGTACTAGTTTTATTTATGAAATTAGTAAATAAATATATTTTGCAACTTTACAGACTGATATCTTTGGAAATAATAAAGATATCAGATTGTGCCATCGATATCTGAAATTCTAGTATATTTTCCATAAGAATCACTTAGAAAGCTCATTGTACCTTAAAGTGCAGACTAGTTTTATTGAAGAAATTAGCAAGAAACATAATTTTCGAATATACTCATGCATATCTTTGGAAATAATAGTGATATTAAATTGTACCATCGATATCTGAATAGCTGATATATTTTTTAATAAAAATCACTTAGATAGCATATGTTATCTCAATGTGGGTACTAGTTTTATTCATGAAATTAGTAAATAAAAACAGTTTTGAACTTTAAGGACAGATATCTTTAGAAATAATGAAGATATCTGAGTGTACCATACATTTCTGAAATCCTGGTATATTTTTTAATAAGAATCACCCAGATAACTCAATGTACCTCAAAGTGGCATCTAGTCTCATTGAAGAACTTATCGAAAACCCGATTTTTCATCTTGTACTTATCAAAGTCATTGGAAATGATAAAGATATCAGATTGTGGCATCGATATCTGAAATCCTAGTATATTTTCCATAAGAATCACTTAGAAACCTCATTGTACCTTAAAGTGCAGACTAGTTTTATTGAAGAAATGAGCAGGAAACATAATTTTCGAATATACTCATGCATATCTTTGGAAATAATAACGATATTAGATTGTACCATAGATATCTGAATTGCTCATATATATTTTAATAAAAATCACGTAGATAGCATATGTTATCTCAATGTGGGTACTAGTTTTATTCATGAAATTAGTAAATAAATATAGTTTTCAACTTTACAGACTGATATCTTTAGAAATAATGAAGATATCTGAGTGTACCATAGTTTTCTGAATTCCTGGTATATTTTTTAATAAGAATCACCCAGATAACTTAATGACCTCAAAGTGGCATCTAGTTTCATTGAAGAACTTATCGAAAACCCGATTTTTCATCTTGTACTTATCAAAATCATTGGAAATGATGAAGATATCAGATTGTGCCATCGATATCTGAAATCCTAGTATTTTTTCCATAAGAATCACTTAGAAAACTCATTGAACCTTAAAGTGGAGACTAGTTTTATTGAAATTATCAAGAAACATAATTTTCGAATTTACTCATACATATCTTTGGAAATAATAATTAGATTGTACCATAGATATCCGAATTGCTCATATATATTTTAATAAAAATCACTTAGATAGCATATGTTATCTCAATGTGGGTACTAGTTTTATTCATGAAATTAGTAAATAAAAACAGTTTTCAACTTTAAGGACTGATATCTTTAGAACTAATGAAGATATCTGAGTGTACTATAGATTTCTGAATTCCTGGTATATTTTTTAATAAGAATCACCCAGATAACTCAATGTACCTCAAAGTGGCATCTAGTCTCATTGAAGAACTTATCGAAAACCCGATTTTTCATCTTGTACTTATCAACATCATTGGAAATAATGAAGATATTAGATTGTGCCATCGATATCTGAAATCCTAGTATATTTTTCTTAAGAATCAATTAGAAAACTCATTGTACCTTAAAGTGGAGACTAGTTTTATTGATGAAATTATCAAGAAACATAATTTTCGAATTTACTCATGCATATCTTTGGAAATAATAACGATATTAGATTGTACCATCGATATCTGAATTGCTGATATATTTTTTAATAAAAAATCACTTAGATAGCATATGTTATCTCAATGTGGGTACTAGTTTTATTCATGAAATTAGTAAATAAATATAGTTTTCAACTTTACAGACTGATATCTTTAGAAATAATGAAGATTTCTGAGTGTACCATAGATTTCTGAATTCCTGGTATATTTTTTAATAAGAATCACCCAGATAACTCAATGTACCTCAAAGTGGCATCTAGTCTCATTGAAGAACTTATCCAAAACCCGATTTTTCATCTTGTACTTGTCACAATCATTGAAAATGATGAAGATATCAGATTGTGGCATCGATATCAGAAATCCTAGTATATTTTTCATAAGAATCACTTAGAAAACTCATTGTACCTTAAAGTGGAGACTAGTTTTATTGATGAAATTAGTAAATAAATATAGTATTCAACTTTACAGATTGATATCTTTAGAAATAATGAAGATATATGAGTGTACCATACATTTCTGGTATATATTTCAATAAGAATCACCCAGATAACTCATTGTACCCCAACGTGGCATCTAGTTTCGTTGAAGAACTTATCGAATGCCCGATTTTTCATCTTGTACTTATCAACATCATTGGAAATACTGAAGATATCAGATTGTGCCATCGATATCTGAAATCCTAGTATATTTTCCATAAGAATCATTTTCAATTTTCAACTTTACTAATAGATATCTTTGGAAATAATGAAGTTTTCTGATTGCACCATAGATATCTGAATTCCTGCTATAGTTTTCAACAGGAATCGTAACATGGGTTATATGTTACCTCACCGTATTGACTATTTTAATTAATGAAATTAGCAAATAAATTTAATTGTCAAGTTTACTGATTGATATTTTCGAATATAATAAAGATCTAAATATACGAACGATATATGATATATTTTTCAATAAAACTGCCATGGTATCTCAAATTGGTTGTATATGTATATATATATATATATATATATATATATATATATATATATATATATATATATATATATATATAACTATTCCAAGAAGAGTGTTATCCTATGGAAAAACTATGCGAACCAAGGTGGGGTGGGCGGGCGTCCCCCACCAACCAAACTATGCCCGTTCACTATTTCAAACGACTTGAACTATGTACTACACTATTATCTGTTATTTTCTATTATTAAATTAATCTCATTTATTAATTTAAGATTAATTAAAAAAAATATATGTGGAAAATAATGTAAGAAACCCGCTAACGTTTGATGCGCGAATAACCTAAAATCACTTTGTATCAACGAATACAGATTAGAAAGATTTATGTACTATTTATATTTCAGTTCAATAATAAAATATGTCTACATGTACATATATCGATGAATCCTTTTTCTCGAATTTATTCCTTTGTTGAAGGCATCAGCCTGGATTCCTCGAGATGTATGTAAATTAGAACAAAGGCCCCCACGAAACTAAACCATCGCTACCTGTCCCGCGAGATTTACCGAGGCTTCAGATCACTCAGAAAAACAGAAACGCTATCAAAACAATCAAGGCGGAATCAAAAGGGCCGATTGGCCGATCCGGCATTTCCGGTTATTGAATCCCGGGCAATCATCGGCAAATCACTCAGAACGCGGCCCTCGTCCGTGAACTGTCCCGGAAAAAATAACGAGAGGAAAATCGAACGGGTGCTGTGCGACGTTTGCGTTGTCTGCGGCTTGATGGGGCGGAAGGAAAATCTCTATCGTCGGTCCAAACAAGTTTCAATGGAAAACTTTTAAAACTACAATGCGATAATGTAGTCTGCTAATTTATAAGCCTTATTATTCTTACACTTACGCCCGGTTTCTCTCTACTAGTTTAAGACCGTCTTAATAATAAGACATCACTGACTATATGAATGCATTGGTTAGAACCAATTCGTACTAATTACGACGACACTCAACCCATTCCATAATGAAAATCAGGAAAAAAATCCATTCGAAAATTACGGGGTATATCCAGAAAGCAATCTGGAGATTATACTGACAGTCATTATGATTAAACCAATTTAAGCCTCATCAAATTAAGAAGTGCAGCAGTCCACGTCCTACCCACGGGAATAGCCGCGTCTCTTTCCGTCCGGCGCGGAAGAAGCAGGACTACGTGCCTAGCTGCCTATTAAACCGAATTAGAAATATAGCATGCTTATGTCATTGCATCTGTTTTGATACAATTCGGGCATCTCTGTTTCCACCCCTAAAGCGCGCGTTGGCGGGAGCGAGACCGTGTGGATTTTATTTAGCGGGATGGCCAGCGGGGGCGAGCCGGCGCTAATAGGGATCTCGGACAAATGAGACCCGGCTTTACGCGACATTAACCTGTTGTTAGAACCCAGTCCTGCCAAATGTCCTAGGATTAATTCCCGGCCGGCTGCGGCGGTGGACGGGATGCTTCTTTTTACACGAGTAAATCTTCCCCGTCGCCGTAACGTCCCTTTTCTTACATTCAAATTGGGGAGGTAATTACAAGTGTGTGACGAATTGCGGGGGGCGGCGCTCGGCTCTAATTAAGGCGGCGCGCGATTTTTCATGTGGAAAAACGACTCTGATGTATGCGGCGAAGAGATGTGCCGAAATATGCGGGTGCTAGGATGGAATTTCAAATAGGGTTATTTTGTTCTGAGTTTTTTTTTTCACTTGGTAGGGACGTTACGGTGTTACGTGAAAATCATTTGTTTGCTTAATTGTCTAATTAAAACAGATAGGAAGAATTTTTTTATTTATGCTCCCTAATTAGATTACATATTTCTCCACACGGGTACATCACTCCATTCTGTAACTTCTGAGCTGATTTGTATGTTATGCCAAATAAAGGTATTTTTATTAATATTTTTAAAAATGCGAAAATTAGACTAATCTTTGGAAATATTTTTGAAGACAATATCAGTTATATAATATAGTGAGGGAATATTTACAGTTTCCATAATAAAAAAATAAGTATAGAAATTACCCAAATATATGACACATATATAAAAATTTAATAAATAGTAATAAATAAATAAACGAGAAGGAAAAGCAATTGATTAATTGATTAATTGCTTTTCCTTCTCGTTGAAAAACCATTGATATTGCAATAAAAGATTTACGTCTTTGATATTCTTACAAACAACTAGGTGTTTTGTCGTTGGAGTATTTTAACACCAATTAGATTTCTCGAAATTCAGTAAACATTTTACAGATTTGGTAAATATTTCAGACTATCAGTTATCAAATTTCACACATGTCGCTATTGAAACTGTTCTGTGTTGTACTTTGTGTGATCTCAATTTTATTTAGACAAAATAGTAAAAGCTCAATATAATTTGGGTTATAATTATATTGAGCTTTTACTATTTTGCCTAAATAAAATTGAGCTTAGTAGATTAGTGGTTACAGGCTTCATCCATCTCATACTGATCAGGATCCAAACCCTGTTGAGGGCGAAATTTCGCGAATCACCTTTCATAGATTTTCAGAGGTTTTCTGTGAATTTCATTTGAAAATACCGGGTAATTAAAATCCTTTTACCGGTGAAAAATCCTCGCGGCTGATCCCACTTTCAATTCCAAGTATCTAAATATATAAGCAAATATACATACGAATATAATAATTGTGTAATTATCTAGTGACTTCGATCCACAAGTCATTAGATAATTACACAGTTATTATATTTATTTACACAGTTTAACCAGGGGTTTAACTACATTTTTTTTTCATTTTTGTCGCGCCCTTGTTATACAAGCTCGATATGTTGTTACATTGTACCATACAATCCCGATTGCCATAAACGCGAATTTATTATCCCCGCGTGTCGCGCATTATTCAAATTTTATTACCGTGAAATGTTCGTGTGAAAAAAAAATTCGCGCCGTATATAATGATTCCCGTAATTTCAAATTTCCGCATTTAGCCGCCGCCGCCGCGCCGCGCCGCTAAATGAGCGAGCGAGGCCGCAGAAGTTCGCGTGCACTCGTGTGCATACAGATAAGGGCGGTGAGGTCAGATTAGGGTTGTTACGAGGTGCACCTATTCTGCTCTGTTTACCCCTTTCGTTTGTACAGTGGACATAACTCTCCCTGGACGCGCTCGTCTAATCGATGCGCCGCCGGCAGGGGGCGTACGTTGAAATTTACACTCGGGTCGGTATCGCGGCTATTATCGTATAATTCATTAAAAAAATTACAATTACGGTAATTATTTGCAGACACGATAAGAAACGGTGGTTTTAATAGATCCTAGCAAAAAATACAATGGCTGTAGTATTATGTGTACTCTAATTCTAATATGAATATATTAGAATACACATTTTTTTCTAAAGCAGACGAACTTGTTTCAGCTATACAGTGTGTATATCTCTTATGGCCCTCATACACGAGCGTTCTATCAGTCCAAATGGCTCAGAACCAAACCAAATTCTCACGTGTGTGGGAAAACTTGGATTTACTCGTGGACTTCATTAACCCCCGTATTCACCAACGTTTCATAAATCTATCAATAGCTATTGAATCCATAAGTATTCGTTGTTACAGCAACAATAAATACATTATCTAGGGAATGTAGTTACTTTAGATTGGAAGCACTGAATAATTAAACAAAATGAGTCATCAAAGCTCCAATCACAAGCGCTATTCAAGGTGTTTGACATTTTTTATAACAATTTTTGCCACAATGACAATTTCAATTTGTCAATTCAATAGCTTATGGGACATATAAAATGTATGGGATGTTGGTGAATACAGACATAAATCTATATATTTTAAGAGTCTTAGTAAATTTTGAGAAACACTGCTCTGTTCTACATTATCACTTTTATTAGTTCTGAGTGCTAAGGGGCAAAAACTCCGCAAATATTCGCATGTCCTATTTATCCTCGTTCCGCGCGCACACACACACACGAAAGAAAGAAAAAAAAACTGAATTATTAACCGCATTAGTCCATCCTCTGGTACTTATCCAATATATTTCTCCAAACGAACAGGCAGTCTCTTCTATTAAAAAAGGTTATTTCTATACCATGTAATTTATGTCCGTGTCCCTGCGACAAATAGCGGCTTCGCGTGAATGAAGTTGTTCGAAAGACGAAAGTCGGCGAAAGAACACACACACACACACACAAGCTCGATATTATCAAATTAACCCGCACACTGATATTTTATCTCCGTCTAATTTATAATGGAGAAGGACGTGAAAATGGGGGTAAACGGCGGGCGGCAATAACGTACACAGCGGAAAACTTCAATTCGCGATTAATTGCCGCTTCCTTGTGTTTGCCGGTGATTATTAATAGCCGTTTAATTGATTTATTGTGTGACCGTATAAGTTTTGTTTGCGTCCCGAATTGATCATTTTATTGTCTTTATCTGCCGCTGGAATATGTGGCGGTTGTTTATTAATCATAAACGGATTAAGAAGTCGTTTTGCGCAAATACAGCGCTATAAAAAGTTTATTGCAAAAATCACAATCTATGCGCGGTTATTAAAGGACATTTTCGGTTTTATAACTGATTAAGGCAATAAATAAAATTTATTTGGTAATGATAGTGTTTAAATTAACTGAATAGTCGGTGTATTATTCAACGATTGATGTTTTAAAAATCTGAAACCGTGTCTAATGGTTTTACACAAACAATTTCTTGACTCAAAAGTTAGTCACGATGCGAGACAATCTAAATTGTCTCGAATCATATAGCAAATTGTGTGAAATATTGAATTGGATTGTAGATTGAATGGAAAATAAAACGTGTTAGATTCTTCAAGGACAAATTTTATACAAACATGCATGAGCGCGGACCAAAACTTATTCCAGAATTTGTTTGGCCTCATTCTGGTTCATCAATTAAACAATGCAATTTCTTAGTCGTATATTAATTAATTTCTTGAACAATTTTTGAATCAAGAAATTGTGTTGTCTAAAACCGAGCTTAAAGCGTGCATTACAACATTGTACTAGATTACTTTCAATTATGTACTGTCTCGTAGTCTGAAGTTTCAATATTGTCTCCGAATAATATGCACATACTAATTGCATAAGTATTCCAGCTATGATTGAATTATTTCAAACATTATTAATTTTGATAGATATTGGTTAAATGCATGTAATTATTCATCTGTTATTATTTTCATCTAATCTATAGTCAAATATTGGATTGTTAAGGCGTCTACTTTGTGATAATTCATTTTAAAGGATAAATAAAACGATTTTTTACTATGTTTTTTATCACACTTCAAGTGTGATAAAAAACATAGTAAAAAATCGTTTTATTTATCCTTTAATCTATAGTCATCTAATCGTAATCTTTATACTTTTTAATTCGTTTAAAATGCAGCTATTGCTGCAACAGACCACTAGTATAATAAATAAATATATGCACATGAATGTTGTTATTACACTAAATGTCCTAATACACATACAACAATTTTTAATAGTATTAATAGTGTTTTCATAATTAATTTCTCAAATCAGTTTGTAGCTCTTCACATTGTTGCCCCCTTGCGTGGTCGGTTTTATGATTTATCGGAACCCGGAGGTGTGGTGGTTATCTGAAATATTCGCGCGCTCCCAAGGGGCCGCCCCGCGCGGAACAACCCTCGCCCATCTATAATATGATTTAATCAGTTCGAAAGTTAATTAAATGATTCCGTAATTGAGCGACAGATATTGCACAAAACATGTTATTCCGCCGTACATATGGACGGTGCGCCGACATGCAATATGCATTTGTGAACGGCGGAATTAAACGGAAAGCAAACATGCACGCGGGCAGTATATACATTTGCGGTGTAATACTTTCCGGGGTAATTTCAATTCCACATTTCAGCCGTGTTTTGCGCGTTTGTAATCCTATTACTGGGCCGAATTATGTGTTTGTGTGAGTAGCGCAGTTGTGTTGTTTTTTTTTGTAGCTAGTTTCGAAATCTACTGTGAGGTCCTTGATGGACTCAACAAGAAAACAAAAACGTTTTTGTAGCAACGTTAGCTGTAAATATTTTTAATGTAAAAAAAGACCTTTATTGGCATTTCCCTCACTGCACTTCCACATCACCAACCTCGAAAAATATACAAAAATAAAAATACAATTACTTTTATTTTTAATGTATACTGTCCTCTATAAATAAATGAACTCAATAAAACATATATGTATTTTGATGAAAATTGTAGAATATGTGGATTTTATTCCTATTAAGAAACTGAAAATTTCATTAAAATACATCAGAGTTTACTGGGTGTTCAATTATTTATGGTGGTGAGGAGATATAAAATTGTATTATTTAATGGAAATGATATTATATATATTATCAATTGTCTTTTACCTTTCGGTGTAGGCTATTACATTAACATTATTAACATTATTATAGTTTACAATTACTGCTGTTTATACATTTGTAAATTATTTCCACTCCTTTCTGTTCTTCGCCAGTTCTCTTGCTTGCTTGACTGTTTTTCCTTTCTTGATTATTATGTCCTCTATTATGTTGTCCCACTCTTTTCTTGGTCTACCTCTTCTTTTATTTTCAGTTCTTGCTTCCCATACCTGTTTTGTTTGATTCTTTTTGTCCATCCTAATTAAATGACCCCACCAGTTTAGTTGTTTCTTTTCTATATACTTATCTACAGCTTCAATTCCCAGTTCTTCTCTGATGTCCTCATTTCTTATTCTGTCTCTTCTCGTAACTTGTTTTACTCCTTTGAGATATTTCATTTCCATTGCCTGTATTCTACTTTTGTCCCTCTGCGTTAGCTTCCAGGTCTCGCTTCCATATGTCAGTATAGGTCTATATATGCTTATATATATATATATATTTATTTTTGTCCTTCTGCTGATCTCTTTCTTGTTAATCAGTATATTGCTCAATGCGTGGTATGTTTTAGCTGTGCTGTTTATTCTGTTACTAAGTTCGGCTTCCATTTTTCCGTCTTCTGTCAGTGCTACTCCCAGGTATTTGAATTCTTCTACTTGTTCTATTGTGTGTTGTTCTATCTTTATATTTATTTGTTCTTTCCGGTTTCCTATTACCATCACTTTTGTTTTGTTATAGTTCATTTTCATGTTATACTTTTCTAGGTGTCTGTTCCATACACTAAGGTTGTGCTGCAGATTACCTTCATTTTCTGCTATCACTACTACATCATCAGCGAATGCTCCTTCCGATATTTTTACAACTTGCATGTTTTGTACCCTATGTTTGCTTTTTTGGTTTCTGGTTTCATGCTCTTCATTATTTCATCCATGTATATGTTAAATAATGTAGGACTGAGCCCGCCTCCTTGTCTTAGTCCAGTGGTTGTCTGAAATGTTCTTGATGTTTGTCCCTTGTGTATTATTGCATTGGTGTTGTTGTTGTATATGTTTTGTATTAATTCGACTGTCTTTCTTTCTACACCTCTCTCTTCCAGGATTTTCCATAATTTATTTCTTGGTATCATGTCGAATGCTTTTTCCAGGTCGATGAATCCTAGGTATGTGTTTTTATTATTTGCAATTTTTTTTTCTGTGATTTGTTTTATCGTGAAAATGTTGTCCTGTGTGGATCTTCCTTTCCTAAATCCACATTGCGATTCTTCTAGCGTCTGCTCTATTTTTGCTAGTATTCTTTTGTTAATTGTTTTTTCTAAAATCTTCATACCTATGCTTATGAGTGTTATACCCCTATAGTTTGAACATTTTGTCTTATCGCCTTTCTTGTGTATCGGTACGATTAACGATACTTCAATCTCTGGGTATTTTATTCGTCCTCCATATTTCGTTTATTAATTTTAGTAGTATTTCATTACCTGCAGGTCCCATATGTTTAATCATTTCCGTTGTGATCTGGTCTTGTCCTGGTGATTTCCCTATTTTCATTTCCCTTATTATCTCTAGTATTTCTTTTCCATTGATCATCTCAATATCTGCTTCCGAGTCGTTCTGGTCTCTTGTCTTCTGTTCGTTTCCACCATTTTGTGATAGTAAGTCTTCAAAATATTCTTTCCATCTTTCCAGTATTTTTTCGTTGTCCTTCAGCAATATTCCTTGATTGTCTTGTATATAATTTACTTCTTGTCCTTTTACTATTTTCCTCTTTAAACTGTATTCTTCGTAGTTTTTAGTATTTTTGTCATTTAGGTATCTTTGCCATGCTTTTTTCTTTTCCTTTATTTTCTCTCTTATGTCCTGCGACCACCATGCTGTCTGCTGCTTCTTGTTTGTGTTTTGCTTTGTCCCACATGTCGCTTGTGCTGTCTCCAGTATATTTTTCTTTAATTTATTCCACATTTCCTCTACTTCTTGTCTATAGTTGCCCTTTACTAATTTATCCTCTATTTTCTCTTTATAGATTTTTGCTATTTCTTTTTCCCTTAGTTCGTATGTTCTTATCTTGTTGTAGTTTATTGTTATATTTGGTCTCTCATGGAAATGATATTATATGTAATTATAAAATAGGAACCAACCCGAAAGTCTAAAGCCCGTGTGACAATCCTATATATCGCTTTATATATTAAGTATTGATATATTAAACTGTATAACTGTTTCTACATGTTAAATTAACATTGTGTATTAAGGTGTTATTATTGTTAAGTAAATTTATTATTATTCCTCCGTTATATCATTTTCTACATGTGTATATGACACTATGTAGTTTGTGTCAGCATCGAAAACGATATAAAGGTCGTTTTAGACAAGACAATTTTTTAGCTCAAAAGTTCTTCAAGAAATTAATTCATATATCGTCCTCCCATTCAATTTGTCCTTGACAAATAGAACGCGTTATATTTTTCCATTCGAGCTACCACCCAATTCAATATTTCAAATAATTTGGTGTATGATACGAGACAATTTAGATTGTCTCGAATCTTGACTAACTTTTGAGTCAAGTCTTGTCTAAAACGACCTTAACTTTTGAGTCAAGATATTGTCTAGTCTAAAACGACCTTAAGAAACTAGATAATGTCATACAGACTTTAACTGAAAAAATATATGAAAACAAAAAAATGATGTATCAATAAATATCTATTATTTTTTTCGATTCTTACAGAATGCAGGAAGATTATAACAATATTTTCGAACTAATTGCACAAGTAGTTATACCAATTTACAGCTGTGATTGAATTATTTCAAACATTATTAATTTTCATGCATATTGGTTAAATGCCTGTAATTATTTAACTGTAGCAAGTGAAGAAACGCGCGGCCTTCTTCCGCCAGACCGCACAGTACATGTGTGATTACCACTCCGGTTAGATAAGTTGAATATGTCCCATTTCACTTCTGACTTTACTTAATTAAAAGCTTGGCGATGTTTCATCCGGGACGAGCGACCGCGCACACCCGGCGTGTGCGCCACATCCGGTCAACGGGTGTGCATGACCATATTTAGTGCTATTCGTTTAGCAAATACATAGGGAAAGAGAGATCCTTGAATAAGAGCAATTAAGTCAACTGAATGAATAAAATATGTTTTATTTTGTTTTTTATTTTGGAAGCAAATTCCTAATACCAAAATACTGTACGAGCAACCACCCCTATATAAGGGGTATATTCTTTCTGACGTTCTATTATCAATAGTTGAAGAATTACTTAACATAAATTTAAACTATGGTTTGCCATATTTTTATACCAAGGGCTTTTTCCCTATTTACTCATTTCCAGGACATCTAATATAATCGATATGACCTGAAGTAGTTTACATATATGCAAATAAACTATTGTTGCTCTACATTTATTTTTAATCATGGTTATTATATGTAGATTTATAGATTAGATGTCATTGTTGATTTATAGATTAGATGCCATGATATACAAAATTGCTACATATTTCCTGTTGTTAACGAGTTGTTTTGTACATATAAATGAAGATTTGGGACCACAAATTCAGTGTTTTAGTGGTATTGTTTTAGTAGACATAATTAAAATGAATTATTTACTCACTGGTAAGTTTAAAATGTAATAATATCATTACATTTATTAGTAATTTTGATTTAATTTTGAATACATTTTCAAAGTAAAAATTTCAAATGTAATAATATTATTACATTTAGTAGTAATTTAGATTTTATTTTGAATACATTTTCAAAGTAAAAATGTCAAATGTAATAATATTATTACATTTATTAGTAATTTTGATTTAATTTTGAATACATTTTTAAAGTAAAAATGTCAAATATAATAACATTATTACATTTATTAGTAATTTTGATTTAATTTTGAATACATTTTCAAAGTAAACATTTCAAATGTAATAATATTACTACATTTAGTAGTAATTTAGATTTTATTTTGAATACATTTTCAAAGTAAAAATGTCAAATATAATAACATTATTACATTTACTAGTAATTTTTGATTTCGTTTTAAATACATTTTCAAAGTAAAAATTTCAAATGTAATAATATTATTACATTTATTAGTAATTTTGATTTAATTTTCAATACTTTTTTAAATTAAAAAATGTCAAATATAGTAACATTCTTACATATATTAGTAATTCTTGATTTCGGTTTGAATACATTTTCAAAGTAAAAATTTCAAATGTAATAATATTATTACATTTATTAGTAATTTTGATTTAATTTTTAATACTTTTTCAAAGCAAAAATGTCAAATATAATAACATTATTACATTTATTAGTCATTTTCGATTTCGATTTGAATATATTTTCAAAGTAAACATTTCAAATGTAATAATATTATTACATTTAGTAGTAATTTAGATTTTATTTTGAATACATTTTCAAAGTAAAAATGTCAAATATAATAACATTATTACATTTATTAGTAATTTTTGATTTCGTTTAAATACATTTTCAATGTAAAAATTTCAAATGTAATAATATTATTACATTTAGTAGTAATTTAGATTTTATTTTGAATACATTTTCAAAGCAAAAATGTCAAATATAGTAGCATTATTACATTTATTAATAATTTTTGATTTCGTTTTAAATACATTTTCAAAGTAAAAATTTCAAATGTAATAATATTATTTCATTTATTAGTAATTTTGATTTATTTTGAATACATTTTCAAAGTAAACATGTCAAATGCAATAAAATTATTACATTTATTAGTAATTTTTGATTTAATTTTGAACATTTGGTTCAAGTAAAGTTTGTTTTATGTTAATAATCTTGAGAATAGTTAAAAACTAATCATTAAAAATAAAAAATTAGGAATGTATAGATTTTCATAATAATCGGGTGAAAATTGTAATAATAATAATAATAATAATAATATACCGTGTGTTTCCGGATTGGGTCGCAAAGAGGGAAACATTTTTTATTTGTCATTTTAAAGAAAAATGCAAGAGGAAATACCTTGTCCGCTTCATTTATAAATTTGATAATATGATTCATGAACTGTTTGTTTTCAGATTTAGCTTCGCAGTACTGAGAAATATTGGAATTCCTTAAAAATATCTGAAAGTGTCACTTTTCAGATATTTTCTTTTAGAAATTTAATTTAATTTAACATGTGCTAATTGATGTGGTGCCGCCAAATGGCGTTTAACTTTCCTCCTAGGGGGTTAGTTGTAACATTTGAATTTTATTTATTTTCAGTACTGCGAAATTACATTTGAATACAAACAGTTGGAATCATATTTATAAATGAAGCGGAGAAGGTATTTCCTCTTGCATTTTTCTCTAAAATTACAAATAAATTTGTTTCCCTCTTTGCAACCGAATCAGGGAACACACGGTATATACTGTAATATATTACTGGTGTTTGGGCAAAATGGCTTAAGTCATCGTTTTTACGAAAAAAAAAATGACGGTATTCCTTTTTAACCAAAAAAAATCTGCTCTTCCATTGGTACAAACGGCTTGTAGATTTCCTGACTTAAGCCCTTTTGCCCAAACACCAGTAATATATGATAATCCAAAAGCAGACATTATATTTAGCTTTAATTAGTAGCATACGTATGATAAATACATATGTACTGGCTACAACCGATAATTTTATTAATATTTTAATTCTAACAAAATTTTAACCGAAAATCATTCATACATTCAATTTTATTCACAGTCTGCGTCTTGACCGTCGTATGTGCGATATCCAACGCACAGGATCATCAAGTGAGCAAAGATAAACTAAAGGAAGCAGCAATGGTTGTAGTGAACGACTGCAAGGAGAAAGAAGGTGCTTCAGATGACGACGTCATGGCCCTCAAAGCGCATAAACTACCACAGACCGAAAAGGGCATATGTATGGTGCAATGTCTTTTCAACACTGTCAAAATTATGAGAGATGGAAAGTTCAGCAAGGAAGGCGCTATTGATTTCTGTACACCCACCCTTAAGGGTGACTCTGTAAAAATTGAGAAGATGAAGAATATGATGGAAGTGTGCGAGAAGGAAATTGGCCAAGAGAAAGGATGTAAGGTTGCAAAGATGATCGCCGAATGTATTAACAAACATGGAAAAGAGTTTGGGTTTGTTTTTCCTAACCACATCAAGGATTAATGTGTTAATTTAAAATATCTTCAAAAAGTGCTCTTATCAAATGAAATATATGCTTCAAATTAGCTTTAAATATAAGGGATCAAAATTACAAAATCGTGAAGTAAGTATATTCTCCATATTGTCACTGTAAAATGTATTTAAAATGTTTTCAATAAAAGAAATGTATGCTAATAATTGGTTCGTTACTATTGGCTTGGCTCCAAATATACGTATAAAACTATAAAGATTCGGTTTTATTTAAAATTAACATCTCGCGATCTGCTTACAGGCATTTAACTAATGTTTAACCAAAATTTATACAACTAACCCCCTAGGAGGAAAGTTAAACGCCATCTGGCAGCACCACATCAATTAGCAATGCACTCCCATATGGTAATAACCGTCAACATGCCCATGCCATCAGGATCACCGGGTAGTGTCCTCTATGGAATAATATTCCGACAGAGTGCTTGAGATATCAGCACAAAGCTAATTTTTTAAAACATATATAAGTGTGTAAGTTGCTAATTGATGTGGTGCCGCCAGATGGCGTTTAAACTTTCCTCCTAGGGGGTTAGTTGTATAATTTTTGTATATAACCACTGGAGATATTGTGTGAATTCATCCTCAATAGCTGAGCTATACTAATGAGATCTAATAAGATCGAAATCTAGTAGTAGTAGATTGCTAAGAGGTGGATTCACACTTATATATGTAATGTTTAACCCTTTCCTGTCTGGATTTTTAAATTGAATTTTGTGTGCTAATGCCGCCAGCATGTCTTAGATATAAAAAAATACTAATAAAGAAAACTTATATTTATTGGATTATAATAATAGTTTTTGGCTTGTGATTAAGAGCAAAAATATGGATAGGCACAGTAAATAGAGACATGTAAATGTTATGGTGGCAAATGCCACCGGTAGGGCCGAAAGGATTAATATATTTATATTAGGTTTAAATATAATAATTCGTAAACTAACAAAATTCTTCATATTGCCACTGTAAAATGTATTAAAAATATTTTCAAAATTTTCTATTGATAAAAGTTACATAATATATACGATGTTGGTAGACCGTCGCCAATAATATTAGAAACAGGTCGCCCTAAGTGATACAAATTTTGGCCACCCATGTTATATACCATACTATCTTTATCTTCTTTGGAATGTGCTTGTTATTTAATATAGGTTTATATAGGTCGTTTTAGACAAGACAATTTCTTAGGTCAAAAGTTGTTTAAGAAATGAATTCATATATCCTTCTCCCATACAATGTGTCCTTGGCAAATAGAACGAATTATATGTTTCCATTCGATCTACCATCCAATTCAATATTTCAAATAATTTGTTAAAGGTGGTTTTAGACAAGACAATTTCTTGACTCAAAAGTTAAGGTCGTTTTAGACAAGACAATTTCTTGACTCAAAAGTTAGTCAAGATGCGAGACAATCTAAATTGTCTCGTATCATACAGCAAATTACTTGAAATATTGAATTGGACGGTAGATCAAATGGCAAAATATAACTCGTTCTATTTGTCAAGGACAAATTGTACGGGAGGAGGATATATGAATTTATTTCTTGAACAACTTTTGAACTAAGAAATTGTCTTGTCTAAAACGACCTTTAGTCAAGATGCGAGACAATCTAAATTGGCTCGTATCATACAGCAAATTATTTGAAATATTGAATTGGATGGTAGATGGAATGGAAAAATATAACGCGTTCTATTTGCCAAGAACAAATTGTATGGGAGGAGGATATATGAATTCATTTCTTGGACAACTTTTGAGCTAAGAAATTGTCTTGTCTAAAACGACCTTAACTTTTGAGTCAAGAAATTCTTACTTGCTCACAAAAGCACAAATATATATATATATATATATATATATATATATATATATATATATATATCCATTATTTCCTCTGATTCGTTCTGTCCCATTCTTTATTTAATTTTTACTTGTATGTCAATAACACCGTTATTTATCTATTACTAAACGACAAATAGCACACGTATTTACAGCTAGTAGTAGTGTAGTTCTATACTAGTTTCTTAGTTAACATTAATTTTATAATCTACTACTGTCTGATAATCGCGTTCACAATCTAAAGTAATCCCTCCATCACGTACAAATTATTTCCAATTTAAAGATTTTCATTCCAATCGTAATCCACCGAGGCGTAGCTAACGCGGACGAATTAAACATTCATTACAAGAGGGCCTTAATAAAAATAAAAAAAGAGCGGGGGCGCGATTTTTCATTCCTCCGCTGCGAAATCAAATAAATCCTTACGCTAAACTTTCCCTTTGATGGCGCACGCCCGGGATAATTTTTCCACGCTTAACACCTCATGATTTCCTTTTAATAGCAGCGCCGGCCCCCCCATTAAAACCCCGCTCAGCGTAATCTTTTTGATGTTCCTTTTTTTCCCGGCCCTCTGCAAGTATTTGCAGGGGGAAAATCGATACAACGCGGCAGCGTTCTTGGGTGGATTTATGAGATTTGAATAATTAATTAATTAGCGCGATGATTATGAGCAGTGAAGGTGTAAGTGTGCTGCGGTGGCGGTTGCTACATAATGCGATAGGGGGGTGATAATCCGGCAGCGCGCCCGTAAAACGTCGTGAATCAGCATTGTAATCCTGTGGGAAGCGACACCAGTTTCCTTTGTCTGTCTCACTCTCAAGTCTAATTGTTGTCTTTAATCCCTATTATTGTCTCACTGCTGGCAAAATAGCATCACAACCGTCATCGTGCACAATGCTTGGTAATGTATTTTTCTTCATAAACTGTCATAAACGTCACGGGCTATGGCAAAATTCGTGCGTAATACGCCTGAATTATATTTCGAGGAGATTATGCCGAACTTATGAGCGCCGGGAGGAATATTATATGTGAATTACTTTTTTTTTGCAGGGGGTTAGTATAATTTTCACCTGATGTTATGGTTGAAATGTAAATGGAGTAATTATACTACAGCTTATAGAATAATTCTCTAGGCGTTTATGAGAAATAGATAAGATTTGAATACATATGTATAACTATTTAACAGAGTTGTTAACAATATTTTTTTATAGACGAAATATACCAAATATCATATATATATATATATATATATATATATATATGTATAGACAAATATACAGAAATGTTTTTCAGAAATTTAGTATTTGGAATTTGTAAGCGAATAAAATCTGGTGTGTTTGCACAGACTATTAACATTGCTGCTACCCTCATATTTTCATTAAAATATATAAATTTTTGATATTGAATTTTAATTTGTAATCAACATGTAAAATCAATTTTCTAGACCGTCGCCTTAGACCACTGCGCCATGGACCGACTCGCACAGAGATCATATCCACTTTGTGTGAGTCGGTCCATGGCGCAGTGGTCTAAGGCGACGGTCTAGAAAATTTATTTTACATGTTGATTACAAATTCAAATTCAAAATCAAAAATTGATTGAGGGAGAGGATTTTCAACACCGGCGAATTAATTCGTCAACAGAATGGACTATACAAATCCTGTACGGCAGGGGTGGTCAAACTTTTGATCACTTCGGGCGACCTGTTTTATTTTTCAATTATAGTCTGCGGTCTACCAACATCGTATGTATTAAGTAATCGGTGTAAAGGACAATCATCAAAGATGTGTGTGTACATATCAGACAGGCGGATGACTAGGAATAATTACGGCGTCGACTTGTCGATCACAGTCGACACTTTGGCCACCCCTGCTGTACGGAGTCGTGGATACGTCGAGCAAGGATTTGTGTTCAGGAAAACGGCCCAACATTCAACATTTGCTATAATTTTTGACAGCACCATACTCGTTTTTTTTGTTTTTTTTTAATTATAATTTATCTCGTTTATAAAAAAACTTTTATATATTTTATGTTGTGTGTAAAATGAATTCGGTTGACAGCAACTATCGTCCCCGAAAAGGAAAGTCCTACATTTTGGAAGACCTTCTATATAGAGTATGTTTTTTATAGCAACAATAAATAGATTTTCTATAGAACTAGCAGGGCTGTAACTAGGGGCACGCGGCCAGAGCCCAGGCGGAAAAGGACCCAAAAAAGCCACAGAAAGATCTAAAAAATCCGCATTATATTAAAAAAAAGTTCTTCGTCAGTTCTCTTGCTTGTTTAACAGTCTTTCCTTTCTTGATTATTATTTCCTCTATTCTGTTGTCCCACTTTTTTCTTGGTCTACCTCTTCTTCTTTTATTTCCAGTTCTTGCTTCCCATACCTGTTTTGTTTGATTCCTTTTGTCCACCCTAATTAAATGTCCCCACCAGTTTAGTTGTTTCTTTTCTATATACTTTTCTATTGCTTCAATTCCCAATTGTTCTCTGATGTCATCATTTCTTATTCTGTCACTTCTCGTAACTTGTTTTACTCCTCTGAGATATTTCATTTCCATTGCCTGTATTCTACTTTTGTTCCTCTTCGTTAGTTTCCACGTCTAGCTCCCATATGTCAGTATAGGTCTATATATGATTTTGTATATATTTATTTTTGTCTTTCTGCTGATCTCTTTTTTGTTAATCAGTATATTTTTCAATGCGTGGTATGTTTTAACTGTGTTGTTTATTCTGTTACTAAGTTCACCTTCCATTTTTCCGTCTTCTGCCAGTGCTACCTAGGTATTTGAATTGTTCTACTTGCTCTATTTTGTGTTGTTTTATCTTTATATTTATTTGTTTTTTTCCGTTTCCTATTATCATCACTTTTGTTTTGTTATAATTAATTTTCATATTATACTTTTCTAGATGCCTATTCCATACACTCAGGTTGTGCTGCAGATTAGCTTCATTTTCTGCTATCACTACGACATCATCAGCGAATGCTCCTTCCGATAATTTTACCACTTGCATGTTTTTGTAACCTATATTTGCTTTTTAGATTTCTGGTTTCATGCTCTTCATTATTTCATCCATGTATATGATAAATAACGTCGGACTGAGCCCGCCTCCTTGTCTTAATCCAGTGATTGTCTTAAATGATCTTGATGTTTGTAACTTGTGTATTATTGCACGGGTGTTGTTGTTATATATGTTTTGTATTAATTCGATTGTCTTTCTTTCTACACCTCTCTCTTCCAGGATTTTCCATAATTTATTTCTTGGGATAATGTCGAACGCTTTTTCTCGGTCTATGAATCCTAAATATGTGTTTTTATTATTGATAGTTCTATTATATATATATAATATATATATATATATATATATATATATATATATATATATATAATATTTTTTAATATAATTTGATTTATTCTAAACGCTAAAAAAGGATTAAATATACATAATAATCATGAAAACACTGGAAAACCTGGAAGTTACGACACTTGTCATCTCACATTAGGATATATTAGTATAACAGTCGATTTCTAATACCAATTACGTTTCAATTGATTCGAAAAACTATTTGTATTTGATTTATATCCGGCACAACTCTGTTTTTTTGCGTAAAATTCACGCAGTGTGATTGCTGTTTGTTCGACACAAACAGCCATTCTGGCGCGGCAAATATTTGCAGCCATAAACAATGCGGGCCCGAATTCATAACAATAATTAACGCCGGAATGTTATTTGCGCGTGAACGCAATAAGCGCGATAAATCGAATTGCCATATGTTACCGGCGCTTCCATCAGAAATTACAACGCATACAAGGGAAATCATAGCGCGCGACTCCGCGCTCCATGGCAACGAAGCCGCCGAAAGCTCCGACGCTCGACTGCGACGCGCGTCCACAAGCACTGCCGCCACTTCCGGTCGAAGGAAGGGTTAGCCGACGCGCCAATCGCACGCCGAGCAGCCCCACCACGAAATCTTTTGCGCGGGACGAATAAAGCTCCGCGCGACAATAATCAATTACCAATAAATTTTATATAAATTTAAATAAATAAAATACAAAAAATAAAACTAATGTAATACTAATAAAATTATTAATAATTAAAAGTTTAAAAAAAAAATTAATTATATTAGTTTAAATGCAAGTATTTTCAACTAAAATTCTTGTGTATGTGTATGATTGCGCGTGTCGATGTAACGGTGTTTTCAGCACTATCAGAATCAAATTGATATCAGTAAATTCGTGCGAGGGGCGGCCCTTTAAATAAGCCGGCGCCACTCCCTTCGCCCCAAGCGCGCGTGTCATTAGGACGACAGTCGTTCGCTTGGGGGCCGGCTGTGGCGGTATCAGGCCGGGATAACATCTCAAACACTTGCTGATACAACAGTCGTCCTGCGTTCCATGTTTCGTCTGGACGCGTCCACACACACCACCCAGCATTTCCCTATCAGCGGACACGAGTCCAGCCCAAAACGGGGGGTCGTGTGGTAGTTTACAATTGCGAATTGTTCGGGAATTCGGAATGCCGACGGGTGCAACAACTGTTTAGTGTGACTGTGTTTAGATTATTTTGATTTTCGCGTTTTTTCGTTGTCATGGCTATGGAGCTAAGTTCGCACAATCCGATGCCGTTGGACTTCAGCAGTGGTTCGTTGCGAGAGGGTGCTGGGAGTCCGGTGAATGGGGGTGGCATGTCGCGGTCGCCGGCGGCTAGTCCGCCGGGAAGCAGCGCCTTCAGGGTTGTCACGCCGAAAGGAAGAGAAGGTAAGGGAGAAGTTGTATAGCTTATTATATGTAATAGTAGCTCGAATATGATTTCGAAATTTTAAAAACTCAAATGAGATATCTTCATTATATTCAATTATATGGCTTGTAAAAGTTGAAGTTTGTATTATCACACATTCGCACACATGTTATCGAAATTTAAAAGAAATTATATCAATACACTGGGTGGTTTATAACTACAAATAACAAAAATAAAATTATACAGCATTGAATGCTAGGCTGTAAACACGAAATCACGCTTATTATGTCTTTTATGTATGAGTTGTCCCATTGCTCTGTGATGAACGTTCATATAGTTAAGACAGTGATGATCAATAATTATAGATATTAGCGGCACATATTTCCTCTTTCCTTTCCATAACACCATCTATTTAGCATACAAAATTATTTTTAATATATGCAGTGCCGTAACTAGCTTTTTTAGGGCCCTAGGTAAGACACATATTTTTCGCGATGGTGAGAAATATAAGCATCAGTCAGCTAAGAACTAGATTAGACTACGTTTAGTTTAACGTCCCTCCGCAATGCAATCACCTACAATGTTCTAGCTCAGTGTTTCTCAATCTTTCTGGCCCGCGGCCCCCTTTTGTAATTAAAAAATTCAAAGCACCTCCTGATGAATGGGTATATGTAGAAAAACATCCCGAATGATCTGTAATCATTTTTTTGTCGACCCACCAAATATTTTTCGCGATGTTAATAAATATAAGCGTCACTGAGCTAAGAACAAGATTAGACCACGTTTGGTTTAAGGTACCTCCGCAATGCAATCACCTACAATATTCTAGATCAGTGTTTCTCAATCTTTTAAGCCCGTGACCCCCTTTTGCACTTAAAAAATTCAAAGTAGCCTGTGATTATCCATCAACAATTTTCGTCCCAAGTTAGGACCAAAATACAATTTAGGTAGCATTTTTGTGAATTTGTTAAAATTTGATTGGTATACATTTTTCACTCAAATTGTTTGTTGTTCTTGTGAATTTGTTAGAATTTGAATGGTATACATTTTTCCACTCAAATTGTTAATATAAGGGAAATAAAATCAAATTCAAACAAACTCTTGTCTTTTTTTTTCATCTCTAAAGCCCTGGTTTCCTAGATTTTTCTTTACATACATACAGGTATTTTTTTACATATTTACAAAAAATATCTATATTGAACAAAATATCATGTATCTAAACCGGGTATGTTTAAAATGGGTTGTAAGGCTGTAAAGGAACAGACTGGAGGAAGTCACCCGATATTTTCAGGTACTTCACATGAAACCTATGAAAAACTGTGAAAAGCGATTTGCAAAACATACTCCCCAAATCTCTAAAGACCTGGTCGTCGCCTAGGAAGTGGAGTCGACAAAAGCGGCCGCTTTTGACGCCATTTCCAACAGTACAAAAAATATATGTAATTGAAGGACTCACCATAATCGACTATGATTAATGATTTTCCCTATTACATTGAAGTATACCGCTCTCTGATTGACTATATATATTAAAAAATACGAAAAAATGTTTGCTCCTAGGAAGCGGCGTCGATAAAACCGGAAATTCTTGACATCACAAAAAAGTTTTTCGTGTTTTTTTAAGAGCGTCGGTTAACTTAGCGGCGGTTAACTTCACAACGTCTCGAAACTACATTTTTTTTTTGTTCATCCGCGTTTGTTTTTCAGTTTCTTTAATGATATTCCGGGTATTCTTCTTTCTCTAGTTGATTTTGAGTTTGTCTAGTATGGCTTTCGTGAAGTCCCAAATTTGTGACCCGTACGAGCTTATTGGCAAGATACATTGGTTGTATAATTTGGTTTTTAGATGGAGCGGGATGTCCATAGTCAAAATGTCTTTTATTTTGCCATCTCGCACTAGTATTTCTAAAGTGACAACTCAAAATCATGTGTAATTGAGTTGTGTCCATGTAAGAGGAGGAGGAAATACCCCTATATCACTAATCAAAAGCAGGGTCAATCCTAGCGGGCGTGCAAGGTGTGCACCGCACGGCGGAGTTAGGGGCGGCCAAATTCACCCCAGTGCATGAGCTATCGAATGAGTTCTAACATAAAATTTGAAGTTCAATGAGATATCTTCATTATCTTGTAAGATATGGCCTGCAAAAATTGAAATTTGTATTATCACACATTTCTGCAAAAATAGCTATTCATCATGATGCAATTTTAAATTTTTGTGTGTTATTCTTGTCTAAAAATGTATGAAAACAGATTTATATAGACTCCAATGAGGTATCTTCAAAGATATGACCTGTAAAAGTTGAAATTTGTATTATCACACATTACTGCAAAAATACCCATTCATCATAAAGCAATCTTAAGATTGCTTATGTTATTCTTGTTTAAATATGTATGAAAACCTCAATTATAAAGACCGAAATGAGATATCTTCATTATCTTAAAAGATATGGCTTGTGAAAGTTTAAATTTGTTTTATCACACATTCCTGTAAACGTACCTATTCATCATGATGCAATTTTAAGACTTTTTGGGGTATTCTACTCTATAAATGACTGAAAAACTAAATTAAAAAGACTCCAATGAGGTATCTTCATTGTTTTCAAAGATATGGCGTGTAAAAGTGGAAATCTTTATTTTCACACATTCCTGCAAAAAATACCTATTTATCATTATGCCTTAAAATTGCAAAATGATGAATATGTATTTTTGCAGGAATGTGTGAAAATACAGTAGTCCACTCTAACACGCCATATCTTTGAAAACAATACAGATTTTTGTGTTATTTTTATCTAAAAATGTATGAAAACTGAATTATAAAGACTCCGGTGAGATATTTTTATTGTCTTCAAAGATATGGCTTGTGAAATTGAAATTTGTTTAATCACACATTCCTGCAAAAGTACTTATTTATCATTGAGATCATTTTGAGATTTTTGTGTGTTATTCAACTCTAGAAATGTATGAAAATCTCACTCATAAAGACTCCAATGAGGTATCTTCAATATCTTCAAAAATATGGCTTGTAAAAGTTAAAATTAGTATTATCATACATTCCTGCAAAAATACCTATTCATTATAAAGCAATTTTAAGATTTTTTATGTGATTCTTGTTTAAATATGTATGAAAAACTCAACTATAAAGACCGCAATGAGATATCTTCATTATCTTCAAGGATATGGCTTGTGAAAGTTTAAATTTGTTTTACCACACATTCCTGTAAAAGTACCTATTCATCATGATGCAATTTTAAGACTTTTTCTGTTATTCTAGTCTATAAATGCATTGAAAAGTAAATTATAAAGACTCCAATCAGGTATCTTCATTGTTTTCAAAGATATGGCGTGTAAAAGTGGAAATCTGTATTTTCACACATTACTGCAAAAATACCTATTCATCATTATGCAATTTTAAGGCATAATGATGTATAGGTATTATTGCAGGAATGTGTGAAAATACAGATTTCCACTTTTACACGCCATATCTTTGAAAGCAATGAAGATTTTTGTGTTATGCTTATCTAAAAATGTATAAAAACTTAATTATAAAGACTCTAGTGAGATATTTTTATTGTCTTTAAAGATATGGCTTGTGAAATTTGAAATTTGTTTTATCACACATTCCTGCAAAAATAATTCATAATTGGATCATTTTGAGATTTTTGTGTGTTATTCTACTCTAGAAATGTATGAAAATCTCACTCATAAAGACTCCAATGAGGTATCTTCATTGTCTTCAAAGATATGGTTTGTAAAAGTTAAAATTAGTATTATCACACATTCCTGCAAAAATACCTATTCATCATAATGCAATTTAAGATTTTTGTATGTTATTCTTATCTAAAAATGTATGAAAAATTCAATGAGTTATCTTCATTATCTTCAAAGATATGGCTTGTAAAATTTGAAATTTGTATTATCACACATTCCTGCAAAAAAATCTATTCATCATGATGCAATTTAAATATTTTTATTGTTTTTATGTTATTCTTGTTTGAATATGTATGAAAAACTCAATTATAAACACCCCAATGAGATATCTTCATTATCTTCAAAGATATGGCTTGTAAAATTTGAAATTTGTATTATCACAAATTCCTGCAAAAAAACCTATTCATCATGATGCAATTTTAAGATTGTTTATGTTATTCTTGTTTAAATATGTATGAAAAACTCAATTATAAAGACCTCAATGAGATATCTTTATTATCTTCAAAGATATAGCTTATTTAATTTGAAATTGGTATTATCAATGTTTTCTGCTAATGAAAACTATTCTTCATTATGTATTTTGCAGTTTTCATTTATTACACTAGTCAAGAAATGTATTAAGAACTCAATTTTAAAAACTCTAAAGACCTTAGCGATATATCTTCATTGTCTTTAAAGATAGGGCTTATTAAATTTCAAATTTATATTATTAGTATTTTCTACTAAGGAAAATGGTTTCACATTATGCATTATGTAAATTTAGGATTTTCTTGGTACACTGGTGCAAAGATATATTAGGAACTCAATTTTAAAAACTCAAAAGAGACATCTTCATTATCTTCAATTATATGGCTTGTAAAAGTTAAAGTTTGTAACGTCACACATTGCTGCTAAAAATACGATTCATCATGATGCAATTTTAGATTATTTTTGCGTTATACTTGTCCAGAAATGTATGAAGATCTAAATTAAAAAGACCCTAATGATATATCTTCATTATCTTCAAAGAAATGGCTTATTAAATTTCAAATTTGTATTATCAGTTTTTGCTGGCAAGGAAAACGGTTCCTCATTATCTAATTTTCGAATATTTTTTTGTTACAGTTGTTCAAAAATGTATTATGAACTCAATTTTAAAATCGCTAATGAGTTATCTTCATTGCCTTCAAAGATATGGCTTCTTCATTATCTAATTTTCGAATATTTTTTTTGTTACAGCTATTCAAAAATTTATTATGAACTAAATTTTAAAATCGCTAATGAGTTATCTTCATTGCCTTCAAAGATATGGCTTCCTCATTATCTAATTTTCGAATATTTTTTTTGTTACAGTTATTCAAAAATTTATTAGGAACTCAATTTTAAAATCGCTAATGAGATATCTTCCTTGCCTTCAGAGATATGGCTTCTATAAGTTGAATCGAAATGATTTTTCTCCGAATTTCCTTATATGACCTATATCATAATATACATTGCTGATCGCAGAAAAATAATCCCTTTCAGAATCCGCAATAAAAAAATTTGATTTGTCATTTAAACAAATTGTCGATGAAATATGATTTCGTTGATCGCAGAAAAATAATCTCTTTCAGAATCCGTAATAAAAAATGGGGTTGTCCTTTGAAAAACTTGTCGATGACACTTTCTAAAATGTTCGAAAAAAATTGACACTTTCATAAAAAAATTGAAGTGTCCTAAATAAAGGTTTTATCAAATTTATTCCATACTGTATCCTATATGTAGCTACATCATAATCCAAAAATTGGATTATATAGTCACGAAATCCTTCAGGATTTCGTGACTATATGATGCCATTTTTAGATTTCAATTGCGTAAATATTTGTATTCAAAATACAGTTTTTTTATTCTCCTATTGTATTAGTAGACACGTGTCCCTTGAAAATCGTGACGTAATATATTAATTTCAATTAGCGCCTTCACATTTTATTGCCGCCTCAATTTTTTCCATCACGATCCATTCCGAGAAACACACAGCCTCCCGACTAATTATATAAACATTAAGCTCAATTCGGTGGCATTACCGAAATCTGTCGGTAAAATATCCGACTTTCTTATTAATAAAGCCACGCAGCGCCGCCAAAGGATTTATTTAGTCAGCAGAAATTTGGACAATTAAGAATAATGACCCTCGTGTCGCGTTTAATTGGCCCGACGCTAAGTCACTACACTGGCTGCTGCCGGTTATAACGTGTTAATTTATTTGTTGAGTTTTTATTTTTTTTTTTCGCTTATGACAAAAAGTATGGGCGAGCCGAAGCGCACTGATACACACGGTACTAAATAACAAGTGCATTTAAAAACGGCTGTAAGATGATACTGTCTTAACGCGTTGCACATCCTCTGACGTATGAAATGGATAAATAAAAATTAAATCTCGTATCTTCTTTCGCGCCACATACGCTTTTTTTACACGGGAACAATGCCTGCTGCTGAGCATATGCTTACAACAAATCTTGCCGTTTTTATGTGTACGATTGTAATCAATCTTTATACGTGACGCATGTGTAAGTGGTGGCGTAAAAATGTTTGACGTATTTCCGACTAACAACATATGTTCTACACTAGTTTTTAAAACAGTTTTAACATAAAATTAATCTTACTAATATCCAAAACGGATATTCATATGGAGCTTCATCATTATTTTAAGAATTGTGTTCCTATTTGATGATTTGATGTTTGTTCAATTATACAGACTTTTACTTAGGAAGGCTAAATATCAACAGTTATATAATAATAATAATAATGATAATAATAATAATAATTGCCAGGCATTTGTTTGTAAATCCGGTAAATCCCATGTAAAAATATATTACTATGAAATGTTTTTATGTTATCTATCTATTGTAACAAATATAGTATATTATATATATATATTATCAATTGCCTTTTACCTTTCGGTGTAGGCTAGAAATATATATATATGGTTTTCAAAGACTGCATGAAAATTTGGAAAAGAGTGGCCGTACGATGGATTCCCAAACTGCTCACTCCCGAACAAAAGCCGTAAAGCCGACAAATTTACGTGAAGAATTTGATTGACCAAGATGAAGACTTTTCTAAATAATTGTACCTAGGGGTCCTTTCATGAAATAAGAGTGCAATGGGTAAGGGATCTCCTCAACCCTAAAAGAGGAAGACGCAATTTTCTATGCGAAAAGTGATGACCACAGTTTTCTGGGATGCTCAGGGGATTCTCTCAAGCCTAAGTATCTGTATCTATGCTACCCTTCAGCCAACTATCCAGAACTATCCAGAACATCTAACAATATAATCATGGGCTATAGTTAACCGGCATTTCTAAAACCGAGACATAAAATATAATATTTAGATTTTTCATTTCTGATCTGGTTTTTATAGTATTTTTTATATAAAATATAGTATGTATGTATTTCATGCTAATCTAGAAATTTCACAATATGCCATTGGTTTGATATAACAACGTTCCTTTAAAAACACAAATATTAATTTAAGATCATTAATGTTACGACCAAAAAAAAACATTCGAAAACGCGCTCAATAAATATCCAATTAACATTAATATTTAATACAAAAGTGCTCTCATTCCCAACATTTCTTTTTGCAAGGGGAAAAATCTCACAGTAATAAATCCAATATCGACTGCGGCGCTGCTCGAGCCAATTCCCCGAGGCCCCGCGCGCTCCATACCACCTGCCGCAAAATCATAATTACACCTCGGCAAAAGAGTGGCAGAAAGATTTTCAATTTCCAAAGTTTCTAATTTTCATCTCCGTAAAAATTTTTTCGCGCAACAACCGCCAATTCGATTTACGCGTTTGAATTATAGATCGCGCGTATAAAGAAATCGCACACGTAAGCGGATTACACGTCCGCCTGTCAGTTTAGCAAACCCCCTTTAATGCCATTAAAGGCTATCACAACAGATATTGCCAAATCAATTATTAATCGGACGGGATACCGTCTATAATTGCGACGGAAATAAATAAAGCGCAGTTTTAGCAGGGCGTTGAAAAACAATTTGATTTCGCCGCGTGTTGTTTGGATTCTGTTTGATGCCGGATTGCGCGGCGCGTCGGGACTAATTGAAATTGACGAAAAAATAATTAGTTTTTGTAACCCTCCGGGCCGAGGTGGATGGGCGATGATTAAAAAGAAATCCGCTTTTTATATTGGGTTTTCGGCGGGCGGACAATAATTGGTGACGATTAAGTGGGATCATATATTTTTTTTGTTGGTAAACAATTTAAACTAAATGGTCTCTCATGTTGAACCGTAAATAGGTCAAAGTAGATACTCAAAAAATAAACAGAAGAAGCAGAAAATATGTGTGTAATAATATTAAATCAATATATAAGATATTTCTCAAAAATTTCATGTGGAGAACACTGGGGTTTTGCTGCCAGCAGTTTTGAAAAAAACTCTTACAGTTTAAAATGCTTATTGTATAATTGGTAAAAAAATATTTGAAGAGTGAGCTAGCTCCTATAACTCGGCGATATTGGCTGGTTGTGTTGTCTTGAATATGAAACTAAAATATTTTACGCATATGGTGAGAATAAATTTGATACGATTTTTAACTTAACTCGACTTAGTTCTTATATGAGCCTGTGAGAATAAAAGAGGCGTAAGTCACATTTGAATTGTCTTGAAAAGGAGAAGATTTCGCGTTTGGTATTTATAAAAATCAACGTACGCAGTTACATTTTTATTTGTCAGGAAATGTAAAGTTTACAAGTCGTTTGTACCAATAAAAAGACATAAAAATCTTATTTTCGTCAAAATAATGAACTTTTGCCCACACACCAGTGAGATTATAGGGATATTTACTTCTTTTCCTTGTTTTGTTTGTTCCTTGTGGACTTGTTTGGTTAATTTATGGTTTTAATTTATGTTTTATAATGTAAAACATTACAAAAAAAGTCGATCGAAAATTCAAATCCAAATATAAAGCTGGCTCCATGAATCAACATCAGCAATTGTTCTACAACTATCTTAATTAAGTTATAAAACTAAGTTGACTTGAAAAACGAAGCCATGCTAATTGGCCCCCAGGTCGGCTCGAAAATTGGTCCACCCAAACAAGCCGGCGCGTGACTCACTTGTGTGTGTGTGCGCCTTCACTCTTTTAGTTTTCATCTTTTTGATTGAAATGAATGGAGCGAGAGAGTCGGCGGGCACTTTTTGAATGGGGAAACGGCGCGTTATTGTGACCGCGTTATTCATCCGCGGCAGACCGATATGGCGCCTGGACCTGACGTCATGTTGGGCTAATAAGAGCAAATCGCTTCAAGTCAATTGCACATTAATTTGTCATTTCCGATCTCCGCTGCGCTGTATCGAGCGCATCTGTATGTATGTGTACGTGTGCCCTCTAAGGCCCCCGCCCACGCTCTCGCTCTCTTGCATGAATTTAAATTAATTGTAGTCACCGTCGCTAGGATTTAATAAAAGGAAAAAGAAATTTGAAGACAAATACGACGTATGGTAACAAGAAAAGTGAAGGGAAGATCTAATATTGTGCATTCGATTTTCTATACCGATTTTTTTTAACCCTTAACCGTCAAGTTTTTCAAAATCCGGACGTTCGTATCCGGTATCGGTCACCGAATTTCTTGTATAAATATACAATGTTTAAATTATCATTTATGTGCTGTAAATAGCTTATCCGGTGTCGGTCACTGATACCGAATTTCTTGTAGAAATATACGAAGTTTAAATTATTATTTATGTGCTGTAAATATTCTTAAACTATTTATTGGGGGTTAGTTTGAGTAATTAAACCACATAAAACGTCTATTTTTTTTTAAATTTGTAACAAAATAACTTGTTTAATAAAGCTAACATTTATTTGCTATTTTACAACAGATCTCAGTGACCGGACATAGGAGGTTAAAGGTTAAAGCAGTAGTAGTTGTGCAGTAGTTGCATGTTACAATCTGTAACTGGCTATTGACATTTAGGTTTGCTTCAGCCATGTGTTAGTGTGATATAGCGTAAATAGGCGAAATAAAGAACTCAAAAAATAAATATAAGAAGAAAATAGCTGGTGTGTATAACAAAAAAACAGCCGAGAGGCCTTTCCGCCGCTAAAGGGAGAAGCTTAGGGCGTTTAATTTCGCGGCATTTAGCTTAACTGCATAGAAAACCTCTAAAGAACCGCAAAAGGTGATTCGTGAAAATTCGCCACGATAGGGTTTGAACATGCTCCCCAATGTTCAGTAAAGCCTTGGTTTACTAGAAAAGCGGTCCCTTAAAAGCGAAAATAATTAATAAATCACTGATAAACGCTAATCTGTGAAAATACTGAGTAGAAACTTTTATAACCGAAGCTTATAATTGAGTTCTTCATACATTTTTGGATATGAAGAAAACCTCTGAAGAACCGCAAAAGGTGTTTCGTGAAAATTCGCCACGATAGGCTTTGAACATGCTCCCCAATGCTCAGTACAGCCTTGGTTTCCTAGAAAATCGATCTCTTAAAATCGACGATAATTAATAAATCACTTATAAATGCTAATCTGTGAAAATAGTGAGTAGGAACTTTTATAACCGAAGCTTATAATTGAGTTCTTCATACATTTTTGGATATAAATTACATAAAAAATATTTAAAATGCATCATGATGAATAGGTATTTATGCAAGAATATGTGAAAATACAAATTTCAACTTACAGAAGCCATATCTTTGAAGGCAATGAAGATATCTCAGTAGCGTTTTTGAAATTGAGTTCATAATACATGTTTGAAGAACTGTAACAAAAAAAATGTTCTAAAATTAGATAATAAGGAACCGTTTTCCTTGCCAGCAAAGACTGATAATACAAATTTCAAATTTAATAAGCCATTTCTTTGAAGATAATGAAGATATAACATTAGGGTCTTTGTAAGTTAGATCTTCATACATTTCTGGACAAGTATAACGCAAAAAATAATCTAAAATTGCATCATGATGAATCGTATTTTTAGCAGTAATGTGTGACAATACAAACTTCAACTTTGACAAGCCATATCATTGAATACCTCGTTTGAGTTTTCAAAATTGTGTTCCTAATACATCTTTGGACCGGTGTGTAATAAAAAAAATCCTGAAATTAATAATAATTAGCAGAAAAGACTGATAATACAAATTTGAAATTTAATAAGCCATATCTATATCTTTGAATCCAATGAAGATATATCACTGGAGTTTTTATAATTCAGTTCTTCATACATTTCCAGAGAATATAACTTATGCAAGTCTTACCTTTGACAATAATGAAGATACCTCATTTGAATTATGTTCTTAACATATTTCTGGATAAGTATATCAAAAAAATCTAAAACTACATAATGAGGAAAAGTTTTCATTAGCAGAAATTAATAGTCATATTCCAAATTTCAAATTGAACAAGCCATATCTTTGAAGATAATCAGCTATCTCATTGTTGTCTTTATAATTGAATTTTTTATACATTTCTAGACAAGAATAACACAAAACATCTTAAAATTGCATCATGATGAATAGGTATTTTTGCAAGAATGTCTGATAAAACAAATTTCAAATTTCACAAGCCATATCTTTGAAGATAATCTCATTGCGATCTTTATAACTGAGTTTTCATGCATATTTCAATAAGAATAACATAAAAAATCTTAAAATTCCTTTATGATGAATAGGAATTTTTGCAGGAATGTGTGATAATACTAATTTCAACTTTGACAAGCTATATCTTTGAAAATAATGAAGATAACTCATTGGAGTCTTTATAATAGAGTTTTCCATATATTTCTAGATAAGAATAACACACAAAAAATTGCATTATAATGAATAGGTATTTTTGCAGGCATGTGTGATAATGCTAATTTTTGCAGGAATGTGTGAAAAACAAATTTCAATTTTTACAAGTCATACCTTTGAACATAATAAAGATATCTCATTGGAGTCTTTATAATTGAGTTTTTCATACCTTTTTAAACAAGAATAACACAAAAAATCTTAAAATTGCATCATCATGAATAGGTATTTTTGCAGGCATGTGTGATAATGCTAATTTAACCTTTAACGATCCATATCTTTGAAGATAATGAAGATACCTCATTGGAGTCTTTATAATTGAGTTTTCATACATTTTTAGATAAGAATAACAAATAATCTTAAAATTGCAACATGATGAATAGGTACTTTTGCAAGAATGTGTGATAATACGAATTTCAACTTTAACAAGCTATATCTTTGAAGATAATGAAGATAACTCATCGGAGTCTTTAAAATTGAGTTTTTCATACATTTTTAAACAAGAATAATACAAAAAGTCTTAAAATTGCATCAGCATGAATAGGTATTTTTGCAGGCATTTGTGATAATGCTAATATTACTTTTTTAAAAGCCATATCTTTAAAGATAATGAAGATACCTCATTGGAGTCTTTAGAATTGAGTATTTTTATACATTTTCAGATAATAATAACATAAAAAATCTTAAAATTGCATCTCAAATTAATAGGTGTTTTTGCAGGAATGTGTGATAAAAGAAATTTCAAATTTCACAAGCCATATCTTTGAAGATAATGAAGATTTCTCATTGCGGTCTTCACAATTGAGTTTTTCATACATATTTAAACAGAAATAACATAAAATATTTTTAAATTTCTTTATGATGATAGGTATTTCTTGCAGGAATGAGTAATAATACAAATTTCAACTTTTACAAGCTATATCTTTGAAGATAATGAAGATAACTCATGGGAGTCTTTATAATTGAGTTTTCATACATTTCTAGATAAGAATAACAAAAAAAAATCTTAAAATTGCATCCAAATTAATAGTTATTTTTGCAGGAATGTGTGAAAAATAAATTTCAATTTTCATAAGTCATATCTTTGAAGATAATAAAGATATCTCATTGGACTCTTTATAATTGAGTTTTGCATACATTTTTAGATAAGAATAATAAGAAAAAATCTTAAAATTGCATCAGGATGAATATGTAATTTTGCAGGAACTTGTGATAATACTAATTTTAACTTTTACAAGACATATCTTTGAAGATAATGAAGATACCTCATTGGAGTCTTTATAATTGAGTTTTTCAAACATTATTAGATAAGAATAATATAAAAAAGCTTAAAATTGCATCATGATGAATAAGTATTTTTGCAGGTATGTGTGATAAAACAAATTTCAAATTTTACAAGCCATATCTTTGAAGATAATGAAGATTTCTTATTGCAGTCTTCATAATAAAGTTTTTGATACATATTTAAACAAGAATAACATAAAATATTTTAAAATTTCTTTATGATGATAGGATTTTTGCAGGAATATGTAATAATACAAATTTCAACTTTTACAAGCTATATCTTTGAAGATACTGAAGATAACTCATTGGAGTCTTTATAATTGTGCTTTTCATACATTTTTAAACAGGAATAACAGAAATCTTAAAAATCTTAAAATTGCATCATCATGAATAGATATTTTTGCAGGCATGGGTGATAATACGAATTTCAACTTTTACAAGCTACATATTTGAAGATAACTCATTGGAGTCTTTATAATTGAGTTTTTCATACATTTCTAGATAAGAATAATACACACAAAATCTTAAAATTGTATCATAATGAATAGGTATTTTTGCAGGAATGTGTGAAACACAAATTTCAACTTTCACAAGTCATATCTTTGAAGATAATGAAAATACCTCATTGGAGTCTTTAAAATTGAGTTTTTCATACATTTTTAAACAAGAATAACACATCAAATCTTAAAATTCCATCATAATGAATAGGTATTTTTGCAGGAATATGTGAAAAACAAATTTCAACTTTTACAAGCCATGTCTTTGAAGATAATGAAGATACCTCATTGGAGTCTTTATAATTTAGTTTTTCATACATTTATAGATAAGAATAAGACAAAATATCTTAAAGTTGCATTATAATAAATAGGTATTTTTGCAGGAATGTGTGAAAAACAAATTTCAGCTTTCACAAGTCATATCTTTGAAGATAATGAAGATACCTCATTGCAGTCTTTATAATTGAGCTTTTCATACATTTTTAGATAAGAATAACAATATTTAATTATTCGTTTCGTCAACATATTATGTTTCTGTTTCATTTTATTGTAATTATGCACATTATAGTTTATGTGTTTAGCTTTTTTTTTACACTGTTCTTTTATGTTAAAAAGAACAGTGTAAAAGCTATAGTACATATGTATGCAGTTGTATATTTATATTTAAATTGTTGTCATGTAATTGGATTTTAATCTGTTGGGCAATAAACAATATTATTATTAATATTATAATAATTAAGTATTAAGTTGATCAATTATTGAACATTATATTATACATCATATGATACATCAATTTTGCATTAGATATTTCTAAATTTCAAGGTATATTTAATCGGGATCTAAATCATGGAACTAGGAACAATAGAAGACATTATATACATGTCTTGCATTGTTTCTAGTTCCATGATTAAATATACTTTAAAAAATATTTCAATCTACTACCTCTTCTTAAATTAAATCCTAAGACTTTCTCATCCAGAATGTTGTTATCATGTCACAAATTCGATTTTGAATATCGTTACAATACTTACATTTGTGTTTCTGTTTTCAGGCAGTAGCATGGAAAGCCCTGTCTCGCCCCTGCAGTTCCCCTCGCCCGGCTTCGCGTCCTACTGTAGAAGCCTGTGGGGTTCGCCCGTGCTGCCTGGAGGACCTCGCTACCTGTCGCCGCTCGTCCAGCAGCACAGCGCCGTCGCCGATCTGCCGCCTGAAAAAAACAACGGTAATTAAAACTACGGAGAAAAAAACAGTTTGCCCTAATTGTCGCCAATCCAAACAATTAATTATTGGGGTCGCACGCCGTTTCGGAAATGACGGCGACGCGCCTTCGTGCAGCCGGGGGGTCCTTTATAAAACACACGCGCCGCCACTTTACCCATCGGATACAATTATCCACTTCGCCGTTTCCGATAGGAATTGATTGTGTAAATAAAAGGCGTGTTTCGGGGAAAATTACGGGTATATCAAGCGGCGATTAATCACAATTGATGATAAATAAAAACGGGGTTATTGACGGATACAGTTTTATTTATGTCTTTATTAGGCGATTGATATGTAATAACTTGGCAGACTGAGACATAAAAGATATTTTTATTTGACTTTTATAAGATTAAATTTGGTTGTTGAATACGGGTTCAAGGTTTATTGATCGGTGATTTCAACAATATTATTTTCGAAATTCTTTATTAGTAATAGTAGTTACTGTCAGGGCTGTAACTAGACAGGGTCCGCATAAGGGGGTCCAGAAAGGCCATTAAAAGATCGACAAAATTTGCATTATATAAAAAAATGCCGAGTGGTTAGAGGCGTCATCCGTCTCGTACTGAGCATTGGGGAGCCTGAGTTCGATAACCAGCGGGGAGCGAATTTTCGCGAATCACCTTTCACATTTTTTTAGAGGTCTTCTGTGAAGTTAAGGTAAATAAGGGTATTTAACTTAACTTCACAGAAAGTCAAGGGTGACCGGCGGAAAAGCCTCACGGCTGATAGCCTTATAAAGATTTTTTTTATAAAAAAATGTCAAACACGGTCCAAATCAGGGCGATGACGTACATTTTAATACATTGATCTCAAATGATTCCAAACAAAAATTGATTTTAAAAGGATTAGTGCTATGCCAAAAAAAAATGAAACCATTAAAAGAAAATGGAGGCAGAATGACCGCGGGTCGTTAGCCTTTTACAACACCTAACTAACCCAATTAGTAAAATAAATGTATTGAATTCTATTTAATGTTGTTGTGAATAAGCATATTTATATATAAAGAAAATGGATCATATATTATGTTAATACAAACGCAGTATTTGGTTATCCTTGTATGCTATTTGTAAATAAATAACATTATCTTTCAAACCCAAGGAAAGGATTTCAAGGATGCAAACACCTTCATTCCAAAACATGAAAATTCTCGAACAGAGCATTAGGGAGCGAGAGTTTAAACCCCGTTGTAGGCGAAATTTCACAAATAATTTTTCACAGTTTTTATGTGTAAAGTAAATACACTCCTCTGAGCGTTTCTCTTTATCAGCGTAAAGCCCTCGGACTGATAGCTATAAAGATAGAAGTTTTTATTTTAAATGAATGGTGTCATACAGCTATTATAGTTTATAATCTCTAAATGGCCTGGGTTAAATTTAAATCACTCGATTATCTAGTATCGAATATAATAATTAGAATTACCTACATTTTTCATCGATTACTAGGAAATCAGATAATAGAATCTAGCCACGTCAGTAAAAATATAGTACAGGCGTGATACAGACAAAAATAAACCCGTTGGGTTTAGATTGATCGCGATCGCCAAACAAACCGCCGCCGCTTTATAACATTTATTCAGCATCGATCACAATCTTTTCCTCGCCGGCACGGCACGGAAGCAAACAGCGCGTCGCAACCGCCGCCCGGACATTACGTAATAAATGCGTTATGAGAGGACACGTAAACCCCCGCGTATTCGTGCCAATGGTCGCGAGTTTGTTTGCTCTAATATTACTCATAACAACAAACAATGCGGTATGATAGTTAAAAAATATTGCTGCTGCGTGCGTGTACGATCGTGACCCCACGTATGAGCGAGTTTTGTGAAAAATCAACACCGCAAACAATCATCGTTGTTAGATTAAATGTGATTTACAATCCGTGAAGCGATTCATCATTTTGACATCGATATCGGAAATCCCTGCGCCTTTCATCCGGCCGCTATCACCGCGAGCGTCTGGATAACTAATCCCTGCGCACACATACACGCCCGGGACCGCCTTGCAGCGGGCCCTGGATTTATATATTTTCTGTGTGTATTTACAGCTGATATTGATAGCGAAATATTGAATTTGTACCGGAAAATTATAACAAAAGAACAAAAAAAAAGTGGCATTTTATTGTAGCAATTAAAAATTGATGTGAAAATATTTTATGAAGTTGAAGAATAATTAAACTATATTTTACTTATTGATTTTTTTTATCACACTTCAGTTTCACTTTGCAACTAGTTTCGGCTAAACCATTTTAGAGCTCCTCCGATGACCTATAATGATCATGTTGTAAATTAATGTTAAAGTCAGAAAATTCGTCCTTTTACGAATTCACAAATATATGGTTATATTACACATTGCTTAGTATTAAGATGATTCATTTTATTATTGAACATATTAAGTTTGCATTTTTTTAAAATTATTTATTAATCTTATATACATAATTGCAGCTTGCACGCAAAATTGACTGGTGGGAGGGAGGTTTCACAATGGGCCCATTTCGAGGCCAAAGTGTCTGTAGCTATGCTACCCTCCAGCCAACTATCCAGAACTATATACATAAACAAAATACACGCATATCTATGAAAGAAAGAATGAAGAAAAACAGAGGCTGATCCCTCAAAACACGAATCAAGGAAGTTCGGGAAACGAACGTTCAAATATAAGTGCGAATTCACTTCTTAGCCAACTATATGCCATAAGCACGTGTATTTACCATATTGGTGTGAATTGTTAATTGGTGTGTTATCGCCAGAATTTCGAAAATTTCATATGGTTCTAGCAACTATTATGGGATCTATGGCTATTTGTATTCAAACATATGCTACTATGGCTATTCAAGCCATCAAAAAGTACGTTTATCTTTGAGATATCTTCTTAAGATTTAGTGTTAGTTGAACACGACTATTTTAGAAATTATTTTCAAAATTGTATATGGTTCTAGCAACTATCAAGCGATCTATGGCCATTTTATTAAAACAAATGCTACTATGAGTATTCAAGCCATCAAAAAGTAAAAAAGTAGGTTTATCTATGAGATATCTTGTTCATATTTAGTATCAATTGAACATGACTATTTTAGAAAATATTTTGAAAATTTCATATGGTTCTAGTAACTATCAAGGGATTTATGGGTATTTTTATTTAAACATATGCTACTATGGGTATTCAAGCTATTAAAGAATAAATGAGTATTCAAGCCATCAAAAAGAAGGTTTATCTTTGAAATATCTTCTTCATATTTAGTATCAGTTAAACATGACTATTTTAGAAAATATTTTGAAAATTTCATATGGTTCTAACAACTATCAAGGGATCTATGGGTATTTTTATTTCAAACATATGCTACTATGGGTATTCAATATATATATATATATATATATATATATATATATATATATATATATATATATATATATATATACTTCCTCTATAGAGGGAAAATTGAATTAATTTATTCTGACATAACAATTATTTAAAAAAACGGCCGATTTATTTCACCGCTTTACAACTTTCATGCAAAATAAGTTATCAATATTAATCAATATTCTGTCAATATTTTTTAAAAAACCTCACTTTTCATGAAATATGTTGGACAATTGATTTCTAGTACATGCATTAGCATATAGGCAGCAGCAAAAATCCATACATAATGAAAAAATCAGACTGAACATACATGCAAACGTGCCGACCAAACAGAATTATTGCTCCCGGTTCGTGTGTAGCAACAGAACAATCAAAAATTCCCACTGTGCACTGTGCACGCAGGGCAACAATTTCCGCGGAAACCGATGATGGGGCCGGGTGGAAAATTGATTCGGGCCGCCGCGTATGGGCGGAGGCCGCCGCTCGCGACACCCCTTTTCGGATTATGCAAATCTACACCCCTGGCAAGAAGCGCCCGGAGATCGGTTTAAAGACCGTCATTATAAGATTTTGTTGTGACAAGGGTGGAAGGGGGAACGTAATTACATAATGGGAGTGGTAATTTCGGCGAGGAGGTAGTACGCACATGGGCAGTTTTTTTTTCTCTCTCGGGGGATCAAAGGATTCGAAAGGCCGCAAAATCCTTTGGCCTTAATTCCGCACGGTGCGAGAACAAATGGGAATTAATGCACAAAAGGGACACACTGGTACGATTTGCTTTGTGGGAGTAAATGATTTTCTTTAAAAAAAAATGGGTGTGTGAGCAAAAAACGATTTAAGCATGCATAAAAATATACAGTAGCTTATGCAATACTAGATTAAATTCCCGTCGCTCGACGATATCATGAATCAATTGTCAAAGAGTAATAATGCTTATTGCAAGTTGGAAAATGAATAAATAAATTTTTAATATGTAAAAAAACCAAAAGCTTACTTATGACTGCTTTTAACCCATTCAGTCCTGAATTTTAAAATTTGGAAATATTGTTAATTATTATTACGCTTATTCGCACACATCAAAATTCAAAAGTTTTTAAAACTACGCATAGATTTTCTTTAAAATACCTTGTTGGAATCTAGTTATTAAAATCAAACATATGGATGGCATAGTAGGTAGAAGCCTATAAATGTTTTGGTGGCAAATTTCACCGGCAGGGCCGAAGTGGTTAATTTAAAACACTAAGGGCCAGTTCTACAATAGATATGTAACCGGAGAATAAAGCTATTCGTGGAATAAGTTTGAGATTTTAACGCCATATCGCAAACTTATTCCACGAATAATCTTATTCTCCAGATAAATGTCAATTGTAGACCCGGCCCTTAATACTGCACACCGAGTGCAACGCGTATGTATTTTGTCGGGAACATCAAAACAGGGGTATTGAGAAACGGGGAAAAATATTGTTCACTAATGAGTCTTAGATCTCTAAACGGTCGTCTAAGAGTGAGGTGAAGAAATGATGAAAGGTTATACCAAGGATTAAAGTGGTGGCTCTATTATGGTGTGGGGTGGTATTAGTTTAGAAAGTTCGTATCGAATAGGGATGGTAAATCAAGATACAATTACTGCAAATATGTACATAAGGAACATTCTTGAACCTTATGTTGTACCCTTTCTCCAGTATTTTTGCTTTATATGCTACATCAGATAGCTTTGGCCCGTCTCTATGTTTCTATAGCATTCTATTATGCCTTTATCTATTTCCAAACCCTCGGTAATTTAGTTTAGTTCTTATATTTCGTCCTTTTGTCCTTAGGACGAGAAACCATTGATAATTATGTTATTTTTTATTTAATGTTGTTCTAGTCGCACCTCGTTTCAAGTTGTCAAAATTTAAAGCTCCATTTTGCGGACCTTTATTTAATATTTATAATTACAGTCAGGTAGACTGAAAAATGGATTTTGAATTTGATCGTGCTTTATATTATTACAAGTATAGTTGTAATAATATAAAGCACAATCAAATTCAAAATCCATTTTTCAGTCTACCAGACTGTAATTATAAATGTTAAATGTTTTGACAACAAGTAGCTATTGGTAACGTTTGTCATAGCAAATATATCACCGATATATCATATATCATGTAGGTGTCGTATATATAAACGGCCCCAAAAATCTATTATACTCTCGACATTTACAATTAATAGAATTCAGCCATTACGTGCACCTCCCAATTAATAATATTTGTTTCTAATTAGGGCCCAGAAATAAATTAGCGCGAGCAAATATAATTAGTCTCGAATTGAAACGTCAGCAGAGTAAATACCGCGGCGCGTTGGATATTTACGAAACAATTACACGTTGTCGCATTTTGATTAATTACATCTCGGCGCACAAATAATAAAGAACGTAATAATTCGTTTTGCACCGAGGGGGAGGCAAATAGAGCCGTGGCGAATCGATGCGCGGCCCTTTCTCCCCGACGGGATTCACGAATCATTAAGTTACGACCGAATAGTTTAGCGACCCTCTTCTGTAAACGCTCCATCCCGCTCATTTAGTCCGACGCGCCACATATAAAGAACGGGGGTGTAATATGTACAGCGAACAAGTACAAGGGCGCAGTTGAATAATTCATGACCGGAGACGACATCTGCTCTCTATATTAGCACTTGTTGGGTTGCACTTTTTCAGCCTAATCATTATTATTATCAACCCTCCCAGCATGTGTTTGTAAAGCGCATAAGCGTGAAATAGTTTTTTAATTGAGAAAACCCTATGTTTTTTTTTTTGGTTCGAAATTTATTTTGCATGAATGTAACAACCGTCAAGACGCTGAACGTTCACAGGTTACGACGTTCGAACAGCCCCTGATTCCTTCCGGGGTGGAAAGTAACGTATCCCCCGTCACTGGGGAGACGGCTACACTGAAATATTATGTAAACACGTGACGTCTTTCAGACAAATAGGAGCAAACTATGGGTGACAGACGGGTATATGTATGCAAAGTTTACGGGAGACTGATAGGACGCATACAACTTTTTATGATACTTTCACGATGCATTATTTTTAAATGTAAGCGAAACGAGGGACAATATTTTTAAATAGAGTTGTATTAATATTGTATGACCCAGTATATATTTCTATAAGGGTAGTTTTAGACAAGACAATTTATTAGCTCAAAAGTTGTTCAAAAAATGAATTCATATATCCTCCTCCCATACAATTTATCCATGATTAATAGAACGCGTTATATTTTTCCATTCGATCTACCATCCAATTCAATATATCAAATAATTTGCTGTATAATACCGAGACAATTTAGATTGTCTCGCATCTTGACTAATTTTTGAGTCAAGAAATTGTCTTGTCTAAAACGACCTTAACTATTACTTATAGACATATTTACTGGGCCATACATCCCTGGTCATGCCAAATTGCAAATGCGTGATTAATTAAAAAGACGTATCATGACTGATTTAATTTGTTAAATTTAAGAAGGTTGTCACAAATTAGTTGATACATTGTTAAATGATTTACATATCGAACTATGAGATGACAAATGTAACTAACAAGAACAGTTTTTGTGATATATGCATTTTAAAGATTGCAATGGTTCGAGTAGCTTTACCATTGAATATATATATATATATATATATATATATATATATATATATATATATATATATAATGTTACCTAATTGTTTAACATGCCACTGCTATGTGTATAAAACAGTTACAGGACGGCTGGGTATATTATAGTTGATTTTTATGTATATTTTAACGCTCCTTTAATCCTTTTTTTTAACAAATTATTATTTCACCGTTAACTTCAGCGGTTATTATTGAAAAAGAGTCCATTGCGCTACGTTATTTAAAAAAATGTCAAAGGACATTGTAGGTGTGTATTTTTTTAAATAACGTAGCCGAATTGACCCTTTTCCTTTCTAGCTGGAATGTTTCTAGTTTAATAAGTGGAGATGGTAGCCAACATTATTTTTAAATAGGAGAACTGTGAACTACAGTAGAATTGATGAGAAATGTATATACATACAATGACTACGCAATTATTCCAAAAATCCCTATCAATCGCGGTGTAAATTCAATGTGTAATCAAAACAAAATTCCTGCGATAAGATTTTTTTTCGTATTATACAATCCCGACGTGTGTAGAAATCAATAAAGCCGGCAATAAAATCTGAAATTGCACTGCGGCGGATATAGATAAAACTCCAAAACGAATTTATCCCGGGCGCGTTCTGCGAAGAGAGAAAAAGCCGCCGCGCGGACTCGTAATCTGCCCCATTTATTTAACCCGATAACGTTTATTGCAGTGATTAATTGATTAGTAATATTTTTATAAACGGTCGCGCGCACGTTTGATGGCCGCTGAATTGTACATATTTGAGTGCTCCAGCTTGGGCGCTTTATTGCCGCGCCGGTTATTGCGAGCCATAAATTACGCCTTTATCACAGGCGCATATTGAATATTTATAATAAGTTTATTTTACTCAAACGGGATTTTCGATCGGCTTTAATTAAATCAGGCCCGCGCGGCCTGGGGGTAATTTATGAGGCTTAGATAACCGCAACTGGCGCATTAAGCTGACATGTATTATTAAACCGTGCAAATAATAGCATTTGTTCATCGGCAATTGGCAATTTACACAACGATTTATGCATCAAAAATTATATTGATACAGGTATATGCATGTTACTAATAATTGGGGATGTAGTTATGACATTTCTAGTATTTCAATATTAACGACATTATATATATATATATATATATATATATATATATATATATATCATATATATATATATATATATATATATATATATATATATATATATATATATATATATCATATATATATATATCCCAGCTGAACTGATAAACCTTAAAGATGAAGACTCCACCGAAATAATTCAACAACAAATACGAGACAGGTAGCATGCCAAAACACTCGCTGACCTCACCATTCGTGACAATACCAAAAAAAAATGGAGCCAAAGAATGCTCGGACCATAAAATTATTGTCTGTTACTAACATGTTTAAAGATATAACATAGAGGAATTATGTTGGTATAAAGTAATATATAAATAATAATAATATTGTAACTATTTGCGTTAGACGTTTTCCAGATTTATTTATTTATTTATTTATTTATGTAATTTATTGTTTATACATTTATCATACCTCAAATACTAATATGCAGATAGATATGTGATATGAAATATTAATTAATTGCACACTCAGCTCATCAGGTTTCAATATAATTAACTTTAGAATAGTCGCTCTGATACAATAAAATGCATTTTTAATTTCTAGTGTATAAATCAAAGTCCATTGTGTTATCCGAGCGCGAAACAAAAACCGTTCTATTGTTGTAATTTTACATGGTAGGGGAGGGCTGATGTTTAATAATTGTCGCTAACGTCCGTGGCCGAGAGGGTGAAGGGGTACATTGTCGGGGCTAATTGAGGGGGCCGGATTGCGTACCCTAGAGGTTTCAGTCAATTTACACTTCGCACGACATGATACGGCTCATTGCGCATTCGGCCGGGGTGTACACACATATACACACAATCCACTCACACATGTGTACAGGTTCCAATCTGACGCACCGAACAATAATAATAATCACGAAAAATCCGTACATAAAATATGCGGCAATATAAAATTCACCTTGCCATCCCCTAGAGAGCGCTCTGCCTCGCGACAACTACAGCAACAGCGAAACCTACAAATCGCGATGATATATAACCTCTGCACCCTCCCAAACTTTATATTCCATTCCTCTCCTCACAACAATTCATCATCGCACCGTCTGTATAACCCTCTTTCGTAACACAAAAAAAACACGTTAATTGTTTCAGATGCGATTAAATTCGGCATCAGTAGATTGGTGAAATCAGAAGATGAGGACGAACAACACCCCCTGAATAACAATACAAAAACCTTCATGCACCGCGAGGATATAAACAGTTGCTACAGCGGCGACGAGATGCCTTCGCCCAAGCCCCAACAATGGGAAAGCTCACCAGCGAGGCCTTCACCCAGCACATCCCCCGAATTAGAAGTGGACTCCCCGCCTCACTCCCGAACCAACTCACCCTCCCCTCGACCACCCTCAATCACGGAAATCCCAAAAAGCCCGACCCCGCTAAAAAAATCAGAAACCTTCTCAGTCAGCGCACTGCTGCGACCAGACAATCCCAAAAGCAAAACAGACCCTTTCTACCAAGAAACCATCTCCGTAACCCGCTCCTACCTATACCCCCCATTCGCGGACCTCCTCCGCGACGCACAACTAAAATCAGCACAAGACTACAACAGTTTCCTCCCGCGCAACTTCGTCCACCCCGGATTTCTTCCACCCAACATGTACCCACCGAAAGAAGGCGACGAGCGGTTTCTACCCACACCCACGTCCCTATACTTCAGCGCGGTTGCAGCCGCGATGGCCAACGGGCAAACCGGCGCCCAACAGCACTACCCACCGCCTCCCTCTGAAGAGCTGTTCCGGCTACGCCACCACATAATGAACAACGCCAGCAGCGTGCACCCGCACCACCACCACCTGCTGATGCGGCCCGGCATGATGCCGCTGGGGGATGTTTACTCGTGCATCAAGTGCGAGAAGATGTTCTCCACACCGCACGGGCTCGAGGTGCACGCGAGGCGCTCGCATAACGGCAAGAGGCCGTTCGCGTGCGAGCTGTGCAACAAAACGTTCGGACACGAGATTAGTCTCAGTCAACACCGGTAAGTTGAGATTCATCGATTGGGGATAGTGGTTTATTTTATTTACAACGAGATGTTTGTTTAATCAGAATTTATGATTGGGCTCGTATTGATTCAGATTTATTATTCTTGTCTTGTTAAATATTAGGACAATTGTAATAGTGAAGGTATGATGTATATCAATAGCAAACAGCCTCGGATTAGATGGTTATATAAATGCTTTAGGACATGTAAAGTCTTCTCTACAAATATTCGACTAGATGTATTTATATGTTTTTGAAGTTTGGATTGTTTATTGATTTTTTATATTTGTGTAAAAATATTGAAAATTCCGTATGGTTTACGAAAATTACAATCGACATTTTTGTTAAAAATAAAAACTATTTTTTAACAAAAATGTCGATTTAGAATATTTGTACTTAGTTTAGAATTTTCGTAAACCATACGGATTTTTCAATATTCTTACACAAATATAAAAAATCAATAAACAATCCAAACTTCAAAAACATATAAATACATCTAGTCGAATATTTGTAGAGAAGACTTTACATGTCCTAAAGCATTTATATAACCATCTAATTCGAGGCTGTTTGCTATTGATATACATCATACCTTCACTATTACAATTGTCCTAATATTTAACAACATTTATATAAATCTAACATCTATGTCGAATATTTGTAGAGAATTCCGTGTAATTTCATTAACTACAATGAGCTACAGCGATTTTTCAATGTTTAAAATTATTTCGTCAATAAAACATGATAGCATGAGTATGTTTACTACATTGGTGTGCACTGTTAATTTGATTGGTTCCGCCAGATGGCGTTAACCCATATCTGTAGGGAGAAAGTTGCATTACTTTATAAATCGTAATTAGTTTTTCACCAAGTATGAATTCGGGAAATTTTATTAAACAAAACACGAGCTACATCGATTTTTTAATGTTATTTCAAAAAAAAAATTAAAATAGAAGTTGAAAACTTCACAAATATTTAAATAAATCCATAGTGAATATTTGTAGAGAATTTTGTATACATTCATAAACTATAAACTCGACCTACAGCGACATTTCAATGTACACAATTCTTTAGTCCTTAAAAGAACGTAAACAAATTCAATTTTCAAATTTGAAATTAAAAACTTCATACACATATAAATATATATATATATAACAATAATTCCATACTATCTCAACCATGATGTATGTCTCATTCACATATCAAGTTGAAATTCACATTCAAATATATCTGCACTGGGAAATTGTATTTGAAAATGTGTTTTTTTTTTGCAGGGCTGTACATAACGTGGAAAAGGTATTCGAATGTAAGCAGTGTGGGAAATCGTTCAAGCGATCGTCCACGCTATCGACCCATCTTCTGATACATTCAGATACGCGACCGTACCCCTGTCAGTTCTGCGGAAAGAGATTCCATCAGAAATCCGACATGAAGAAGCATACGTATATACACACAGGTCAGTACACACATATTTATTTTTTGTAAAAACGTATTATATTATTATTAAATGTCTCTCATTTAAATTATGGACATTATGGATTGAATTCTTAAAATTTCAATTAAATTATAAAATTGTGTTTGACACTTAATTAATCTCCAAATTATGTATTATTAATTTATTTTGGTCAATTAATAATCTCTTTACACGGGAAAATTAACAACTTGTATCTCAAAAGTAGAGCTGATATGAAAGAAAAAAAAATTTGGAATCAGCAAATAATATATATATATATATATATATATATATATATATATATATATATATATATATATATATATATATATATATATATATAAATGTCTCTTGAGTAGTGCAATCAATATGAGACTATAAATATACTGCTAAATATATACCTATAAGTTGTCTTTGTAAATAATTGTTATACAAACATTCACCGTCGTTACATATTTATCTACCCCGCACCGCCTCTCTCTCTCTCTCCCTCAATGTAATAACTCGCGAAGGGGTTCGCAAATATCAATAAACGCGTGTGAGAAAAACCCACCGCCCATCGTCCCCCGGGGGGCGCTTCTATTAAGCAAAATCTGACACCAGAAGCATCCGGTTTATTATTGCGGGACAGGTCCTACTCACACAAGTCCCAGCAGGCGCGGAGGGGTGCGAAAAGTGAGTCAGGGCAGTAGCCGTCGCGAGAAATTATTATAATTCAATTGATCCGAGGGGGTAATTGTTGGTTTAAGAAAACTGACGGTGCCATTTGGTCAAAACCGGCAACCTGTTCGGGCATATATGCGGAGAGAGTGAGGAGTGCCACTTATAAATATAAAACAGACCTCCCCTAAATGAAGATATAAAGTGTGTTATTATTATTAGTAGCGTAGCGAGCAAATGAATATATCATTCGTTAAAAATAAGGGTGTTATGTTTGATAAAAGATGACAGATAGAGAATTATAGTTATATAGAAATTATATATTTTTAGAATCAAATTCTATTAAACAGATACTTAATAATAATTATGTTCATTAATAATTATTACCTTTACACCACACGGTGGTAGAAAAGGCACGCGAATATATATATATATATATATATATATATATATATATATATATATATATATATATATATATATATATATAAATTGAACATGTGCACCAGATGCCCGAAAGAAATTGGAAATTTTTTATTATTTTTTGTTCGGCGACCAAGTCTAACAAATTTCATTATTTTTTTTACCATGCCTCCGCCAACAATTGATTTGAAAAAATGACACAATATTTATAACAAAATGACAATAGAAAATGGAAAGTCTCAATCGTAGCAAATTGTTCCTTCTATTTATTTTTTATTTTTAACTTTTACGCTCCTATCTGGATATACCGATTTTAAAGGCTGCGTCGATAAAAAAATTATGCAACGTATTTTTTCAATTTTTTTTACTGATCTTAGTGCAAAACATATCAGTGCACCAGATGCCCGAAGGAAATTGGAAAATTTTGATTATAAGTATTTTTTTCGGCGACCAAGTCGAACATATTCCATTATTTTTTTTACCATGCCTCCGCCATACAATTGATTTGAAAAAATGACACAATATTTATAACAAAATGAAAATATAAAATGGAAAGTCTGAATTGTAGCAAATTGTTCCTTCTATTTATTTTTTATTTCTAACTTTTACGCTCCTATCTGGATATGCCGATTTTAGAGGCTGGTGGAATAAAAACATTATGCAACATGTTTTTCAAATTTTTTTTGCTGATCTTAGTGCAGAACATATCAGTGCACCAGATGCCCGAAGGAAATTGGAAAATTTTGATTATAAGTATTTTTTTTCGGCGACCAAGTCGAACATATTCCATTTTTTTTTTACCATGCCTCCGCCATACAATTGATTTGAAAAAATGACACAATATTTATAACAAAATGACAATATAAAATGGAAAGTCTCAATCGTAGCAAATTGTTCCTTCTATTTATTTTTTATTTCTAACTTTTACGCTCCTATCTGGATATGCCGATTTTAGAGGCTGGTCAAATAAAAACATTACTGATCTTAAAATTTACTGATCTTAGTGCAGAACATATCAATGGACCAGATGCTCGAAGGAAATTAGAAAATTTTGATTATAAGTATTTTTTTCAGCGGCCAAGTCGAACATATTTCATTATTATTATTTTTTTACCATGCCTCCGTCATACAATTTATCTGAAAAAATTACACAATGTTTATAACAAAACGACAATGGAAAATGGAAAGTATCAATCGTAGCAAATTGTTCCTTCTATTTATTTTTTATTTTTAACTTTTCCGCCTCCATCTGGATATGCCGATTTTAGAGGCTGGGTGAATAAAAAAATTATGCAACATGTTTTTCATTTAATTTTACTGATCTTAGTGCAGAACATATCAGTGCACCAGATGCCCAAAGGAAATTGGAATTTTTTTATTATAAGTACTAAAATACTACCGCCGCGCGGTATAGAGACTGAGATCTTAGAGGATAACTTCACACCGGTACGCAAACCCATCTCTTCTCAAAACAACTTAAATGTGACTTACGCCACTTTCATTCTCACAGGCTCATCTATAAATATAATAGAAACTATAAATTTAAACACATATACATGCATTTGGATGTTAGTGAAATTCATGTGAACTTCGGACCTCCTCTATATTCATGATATCATCGAAATAAATTTTTATTATACAACACATATTGGTTAAAGCCAATTAAATTCATGAGCATCCACCATCAGCACTTACACAAGAGGGTTAGTAATAAAACACCGATACATCCGCCCGCCCTCCTGAAAGCACAATTTAATAATCCCGCCGGCAATAAATATCATCCTCATTAAGTTCTTAAGCCAATTCGTGTGGCGGCACATAATTTTCATCCCGCGATCCCGTTATCGCCGCACGTATCTGACGTCACGGGTGCGTAAGTATAAGGGAGCATGTGGCGTGATGTTGGCGTGCGGGGCCATTTGCTGCCTTAATTTTATTAGCACCCCTATAGGGCCGAGGCACGCTCTCCCGTTCACCCCCCTGCGCTCTATCAAAAACCTAATCATATATGTTTATTTGGATTATATACAGACCGTGCCCGGATAAAAATCAAACAACTGTCGCTGCCACTCGACTGACCGACGAGAAATTAAATACTTGACCGTATGGTGCTTGATGGATACTTATTTGTGAATACTATAGGTTTTTACTAAACATAAAGACTAATAGTATTTACTAGGATGTTTAATAAGGAAAATCCATATACACATTTTATAAAAAGTTTCATAAATATATTATTTAACATCAAATTTATATAAAAATATTTGGATATTTGATTTAAACAATTCGATATTAAACCTGCGCAAGGTTTTTGGTTAAATTGTCTGCCCTCATGGAATTAATCGCGATAGAAGCGGCCGTAATGGCGCAATCTCCCCCCAGATTCCGTGAAATTCATAAAAGCCCCCGCCGAACATGGTCGTCCTAAATATCACACGCATTCCCGGACTGAAACTCCGGTCCGCATAGTTCCAGGATTGCGGCCCAGGACACCGAGGAATGTCTAGGATTCCCCGGATATTGGTCCCACTAACCTCCGCCAGCCGAAGGTTATTAATCCTCCGACCGCCATTAACGTTTGCCATTGTCCGGAACGTCCGGCACGCGTTTACTCACCGACATTTCCGACAATTCATCAATAGTCGACAGGGTTTGCAGATATTTAACGGAACAACAATGTATTTTATCTGCAGTGACTACGGTAGTTACAAATTATTGATGTATTCGGTTTGTGCCATTAATGAATATGTATGCTCTACTAAATTCTAAAGTTCTTAAAAATCTTAAGATACATCTTGTTTTAGTTTGAATTGATTCAATAGCTTCTCTTTAACATTGATATTTGCTACCGTTTACCGGTAGTACGTGTTTTATAATACGTCCGGCTTCTCCAACGAATCTTAAAGCTCGTCTTATATAAACTCGTCTTATATATAGTCTTATATATATATCGTCTTAAATTTTTATTCTGTTGCACCAAACATATGTAGATCTTACTTAGTCTTACAATGTAAGACCGTCTTATCGTTTTAAGATCCGATTTTTGTGTGGTGCAATGCTTTAAGACCGTCTTATTATTAAGACGGTCTTAAACTAGTCAAGATTCGTTGGAGAAACCGGGCGTTATAGTCTCCTAAGTTTACCAAAAATATTTTAATAGGGCTATCAATCGTGAGGCTTTTTCGGTGATAAAGGTAGATGCTCAGAGAAGTTCAATCGCCTGGTATTTACTTTAACTTCACAGGAAACCTCTGAAAAACTATGAAAGGTGATTCACGAAAATTCGCCCCGATCGGGTTCGAACGCAGGCTCCCCAATGCTCAGTACGGACGCACCTCTAACTGTTAGGCTACTGAGCTGGGTGCTAAATTTACATTTTTACTTTTGGAGAAAATAATATCCCACGTACATGTTTTATGTATAATATATCTCACTGAGATGACAAATGTAACTTCCAAAAATAAATAGAGATAAATGCATTTTAAAGATTGAAATAGTTTTACCATTGAGTATAATGGTATCCACTTGTTTTAAATAATAATTGAGTGTATTCTAAATGCAAAAAACTATTAAAGGAATGTTAAAAATATGCACAAGAATCATCGAAATAAAAATCAAAACTCAAAAATTTATTTGGGAAGTTACGACACTTAACATCTCATAGTGCAATATTGAATTGTATTGTATTGAAGATTGTAGCGATCGTAACTTTATCGTAGCGGCCATTACGATTGTTTGCGGGTCTGTACTGACCAATTGGGGTGACCAATAAAATCCAAATTTTGAGGAATATTTCGTTTATGTATTGCCAACCATATAGTTACTATATTTTTATAAATATTTTTTATAGGCGTTGTTGTAGAATATATGTTGTAACGTAAATTATTATTTTTGACCATGACTCCATCATACAATTGATTTGAAAAAATTACACAATGTTTATAACAAAACGGCAATGGAAAATGGAAAGTCTCTATCTTAACATATTTTTCCTTCTATTTATTTTTTATTTTTAACTTTTACGCTCCTAACTCGATATGCCGATGTTAGAGACTGGGCCGATAAAAAAATTATGCAAACTATTTTGTGCAAACTATTTTGTTTTTATTTTTTTACTGATCTTAGTGCAGAACACATCAGTGCATCAGATGCCTGAAGGAAATTGGAAAATTTTGATTATAAGTATTGTTTTTTCGGCGACCAACATATTTAATTATTATTATTTTTGACCATGACTCCGTCATACCATTGATTTCAAAAAATTATACAATGTTTATAACAAAATGACAATGAAAAATGGAAAGTTTCTATCTTGACATATTTTTCCTTCTATTTATTTTTTATTTTTAACTTTTACGCTCCTATCTCGACATGCCGATTTTAGAGGCTAGGTCGATTCAAAAATTATGCAAACTATTTTGTTTAATTTTTTTACTGATCCTAGTTTAGAACATATCAGTGCACCAGATGCCCTAAGAAAATTGGAAAATTTTGATTATAAGTATTTTTTTTCGGCGACCAATTGGAACAAATTTCATTATTATTTTTGACCATGACTCCGTCATACAACTGATTTAAAAAAATTACACAATGTTTATAACAAAACGACAATGGAAAACGGAAAGTCTCTATCTTGACATATTTGTTCTTCTATTTATTTTTAATTTTTAACTTTTACGCTCCTATCTCGATATGCCGATTTTAGAGGCTGGGCTGATAAAAAAATTATGAAACATGTTTTGATGATTTTTATTACTGATCTTAGTGCAAAACATATCAGTGCACCAGATGCCCAAAGGAAAATTTTGATTATAAGCATTGTTTTTTTGGCGGCCAAGTCGAACATATGTCATTATTATTATTTTTGATTTGATTTGATTTTTGAATTTCATTATTATTTTTGACCATGACGCCGTCATACAATTGATTTGAAAAAATTACACAATATTTATAACAAAACTACAATGGAAAATGGAAAGTTTCTATCTTGATATATTTTTCCTTCTATTTATTTTTTATTTTTAACTTTTACGCTCCTATATCGACATGCCAATTTTAGAGGCTGGGTCGATAAAATTAGTATGCAAACTATTTTGTTTAATTTTTTTACTGATCTTGGTGCAGAACATATCAGTACACCAGATGCCCGAAGGAAATTGGAAAATTTTGATTATAAGTATTTTTTTCGGCGACCAAATCGAACAAATTTCATTATTATTTTTGACCATGACTCCATCATACAATTGATTTGAAAAAATTACACAATGTTTATAACAAAACGACAATGGAAAACGGAAAGTCTCTATCTTAACATATTTTTTCTTCTATTTATTTTTTACTATTAACTTTTACGCTCCTATCTCGATATGAGATGCCGATTTTAGAGGCTGGGCAGATACAAAAAATATGCAACATATTTTTTTAATTATTTTTTTAATTAAATAGAAGGAAAAATATGTCAAGATAGAGACTTTCCATTTTCCGTTGTCATTTTGTTATAAATTTTGAGTAATTTTATTAAATCAATTGTATGACGGAGTCATTATGAAAAAACATATATTATAAAATAACGTCTATAAAAATAATTAATAAAAATATATAACTACATATTATGGTCGGCAAGACATAAACAAAAGATTCTTCAAAATTTGGATTTTATTGGTCCCCCCAATTGGTAGGTACAGACGTATAGAGGCTGGGATCTTAGAGGATAATTTTACACCGGCGAGTATTTCATGTAATTTTTCATATACTTTTCCTACGCCGTAAGTTTCTAATGGCAATATCTCTTTAATTTTCCCTCCTATCATAAACCGCCGCCCACGCGCGTTGACATCGTCACTCCCCCCACACTTCATCCATGCAATATTCCCGCGGCCTGGTGTTTTTTAATTACGCATCGCGCGTTTTAATTACGCCGCCGCATTAAACGGGTCGCAGCCGATAATATAAAGTATAATAAAGAACGCGGACGAAGGGCCATAAATCAAAAGCGATCATTAAGACTCTATGCGCCCGGATTTCGGAGTCAAATTGAAATTCCTGCCGCGCTTCAATATGCTGTTCGTAATGCGCCTGCACGTTCCCCATAACCGGCGCGGCGGCGGCGTCGGGAGAGAGACCGGCGGCTCCACCACCCAATATATATCGCCCAGGCGATTATTATATGCGGGAACCGATCCCCGGGATTTAAACAGTGGGGGCGATTATTTTTAAGCTGTGAATTATGCGCGAGGTAATTAAAACGCGACGACGTACTAATTGGAATTGGTGCGAGGAAGAAATTTGCATGCTACAAGGGGGTGTGACAAATGGATTTCACGTTTAGGCACTGAATGAATGCTGTTATGTATGATCAATGTTCTTGTCCGGTAACCGGTTTGAATGTTTTAAAATTCATATATACAATCTATAAAATTCATAAATCAAATGATTCTTTCGCCTGCAGACCGAAACTAACGAATCAAGAAAAAGTGATTTAAAATGATCGGAGAAAAACTGGAGTAGGTGACGGAAGTACCTTGGTTTAATCAGACAGTAAAGGAACATTTTACACTGAAACTAATGATAGAATACGTGCGGCTTCAAGGATATATAACGCAATAAGGAAACCGTTTAAATAAGAGAGAAATATCAGATCAAAACAAAAATGATAGTGGACAATATATACTCGAATATTAATATATGGAAGTGAAACATAGGTGACGAATTTGAGAAAAAATCGAAGATACAGACGGCAGAAATGAAGTACTTCAGAAGTGTGGAAGGGGTGACAAGAACATGCTGAATGCGAGACGAAAATATAAGAACAAGACTATCAGTAACTCACCTTTACACCGTGGTAGTAACGGCCAGCGTTTCGATGATTCTTGTGTATATTTTCACGCTCCTTTAATCCGTTTTTGCAATTTTTAAAATACATTTATCTCTATTTATTTTTGGTTACATTTGTCATCTCTGTGTGCGATATATTATAGATAAAACATGTACGTGGATATTATTTTCTCATATATATATATATATATATATATATATATATATATATACATATATACATATATACATATATAGATATATACATATATACTATCATTAACAGCAGTACAAAAAAATAGAGGAAGGACAAATGAGATGATGGTTTGCACATGTAAGCAGATTGAATAAGATAAGACAACTAAAGACAATTTCAGAAGCTAGACCCGGAATCAAAAGAAGACTAGAAAGGCCACAGCAATCACGAAAGTACTGAAGAATAAGGACACCAGTTGGATACAAAAGAGACTGCGAAGGATCATTTGCAGTCCAATGCATAACATTTTATGAAAACAAAATAGATAAGAAAGTACGAGGGATGCTATTTATGTATTGAAATTTAATATCAAAAATAGTGATTGGGCTGTAGAGCCATGTTTTGTGTGTAACTTTAAAAAACCTCGACACCTTTATAGGGTAAAAAAGGAAACGATTAAGACAGACAGAAAGAACTTTAAAAATGCATAATCCTTTGACCAATAGCCGAAATAACGATTGATTGATTGATTGCATAATCCTATCTTTGGATTATTATGTTTTAATTCATAATTCAATCAACAATTCATTCCTTTTATTGATTCTATGATAGTTTCAGTTATGTGTGTTTAATTTTTCATACATTTTCCTTTTTCCCTCTTGTTGTGCTTGTTAGGAAATCAATCGCGCTAACGCGGGGCGCATATAGAGCAGTGAACACTATGTAAACTTTAATCCCGCCGGGTTAGCAAAGAAAATATTTAGCCAAAGGCCAATCTAAATTTGGCGGCGGCAAGTGGGGGTCCTGATTGGCCGTATCGAGTGCTCGGGCGCACGAGTGTTTTACTTGCGGGATTGCTCGGGAAAGTATAATGTGGATTTTTCATCCGAGAGCCCTCGGCACAAGCACAGCGGCGAAATTAAACTTTACCGATGTGCAATGTTTGTCATTAATGGAAAAACTATTGGTTTTACATGTTTGTAGATTAAAAATAATGATATAACAAATCAATAATATACAGGGTGTGTTGATAGATACGTGAAACAAGAAGAAAATATGTTTATTTCTCTGATATATCTATTTTTTAAAGTTACTACTTCTCAAACTCACATTGCACATCAATTTATTATTTATAAAGATGTAATTTATTTGTTTGGATAATAATTCAGTCAGTATTCTAATATTTGAATTATGAATCCTTCTTTATAATGAAACTAGATGAAATACTCTCGTTCGGCTAAGAAAAATGATTAATAACTCTTCTTAGCCCATATGGGAACTATTTCTATACATTTAGTTTAACAAAAATTACAACAATATTCACCGAATTGGGGAATCGGTTCCCGGCTGTAAAGCAAACACGCTACGCAATAGAAACCTATACTTTTATTGTATTATACAATTATGTAACTGGCTATCGACCTTCGAGTCCTTCTGCCGTGTGTTAGTGTGTGTATTAGAACTTGCGATTTCAGAAAATTGTCCCAGAAGTGTCGTTAATTGTATCCCAAAAATAAATAGTATGGACTCTGGGATTCGAACGTGAGCCGACCAAGTGAATGTACGGGTACTATGAAAAATATTATTTCCGGGATACGAATCGGCACTTATTGCGTGCAATTTGAGTTCCCCTCGTTCAAACTTGACCCGTTCAATTCGCGAAACATTCGCTAATTCGTAAATTGAGACAAACGCCGGCTGGAAGTAAGCAATTTCTGTGGCGATTGACGACGAAAAAGTCTCAGCCCGTTTCCATTCCCGATGGCAATAATTGAGCGCAGCAATAAAGACAATTAACGTCCGCCCGGCCAGGAAATATGATCCCTTAATAAAGTTTCACAACATAAATTAACTCAAATATTGGCGCGCTGCATCGCCATAAATCAGAGGGGGTAATTGAAAATAGTTAATAGAGGCGTGCGTTTCTAAATGGATGGAAGAAGTTTCGGGCTACTGTTAAGTAGGGACCGTGAGAATGAGCGGCGGGAGATTACAATTCAATACTAATATAATTATCATTATTGGCTTTCTGGTGTATGAGGGGCGGCTGATCCCATCTGTAACCTGACACCGCGTGGCAAACCCCCACGGCGCGGTGTTCTTTTGTTGGTGCCACGTGGCTCTAATGGAGGAGGATGCGCGCTCGCGTGCTCGCACTTTATGTGATTGCGCCCGTCCGATCGCCAAAAAAAGGCGACGTGCCCGGAAAGTAATTAGCGAGATAAAAATCCGCCAGGGAGGGAAATAAAAGTGCGACGCCGCTCTAATTATCCAGGGAGCGCGCTAAGAAGTGACACTTCCCATGCAGGGCTTTCGCAATTAAAACAAAAAAAAGACAGCCACCCCCTCGACGTTTTTTTTTTGCTCCTACACAATCAAAATTACCCGTCGAGAATGCCGGCTCCATGCTAATTTAAAAAATGGACCTTTTTTTACTTAATTGCTAAAAGTCCAATTATAAGGAGCGCTGCAGAGACGTTAATTGATTCGGTAACACGGACGGAATTCTCTTTATTTCGGGGCGGTATAAAAAAGAGAGTCGCAGTCTTATTTATTACGTTGATGAGCTGTACGTGAGCCTGCAATCGTCCCTGCTTGAAAAATCTTCCGCCGTTCCGGAATAATTAGTTTGAACCCCTTTATTTAGTTTATTTAAAACTGCAATTGATATCCGGGCCGCTTTTTTTTAATCGCTCACGTAAGGGGGGTGGTAATAAATCAAAGATGCGGCAATAATGCCCGTCTCGACCCTTTCAGCGGCGTCTTAACGCCCCGGAGCGTTATTAATTGCCGGCGCGGTGTACCAGTGAATTATTTACTAATTAGACAAGGCGCGGGGTAATAACTTCCAGCCGTTTAGTAACCTTGCGGTCCGGATACAACCCCCTTGTTGTTGCTATGATACACCAACTTACGCCCTGAATGGGTAAAGTTTGTTGTACGAAGACCCTCAGACCTGAGTGTTAAGTAACACATTAACAGAATTAACACAACAATATATAAAAGTCTACCAGTGGATTTTCATGAAACTTCTTTTGTTTTTATATTTTTTTACAAGATTCTTAGGCTCGGTTGTATAAAGCACATAACTTTAGAGTCCAATTATCACTTTTGAGTTACGACACTTGTCTGCTCAAGGTGCGATACAATGAAAAGCTTCGACACTACACTTTCGACTAAAAAAACTCATGAAATATAGAGAAAATTAAAATTAGCAATTACATTTTAGCGATCGCCATATTTTCCTATTTGGAAAATGAAAACTAAGATGATTTTTGTTGAATTATTCTTAATCGAAAAGCTTCGACACTACCCTTAAGGTATAAAAGCTTTTCCTCATATCGCACCTTGAGCTGACAAGTGTCGTAACTTCCAAAATTATTTTTCAGGTCATTATTTTTGTTTTGATGATTCTTACGTATATTTTAACGCTCCTATAATCCTTTATGTGCGTTTAGAATAAACCAAATTATTATTTAAACAATAAATAGATAATGTTATACTCAACGGTAAAACTACTGGAACTATTGCAATCTTTAAAATGCATTTATCAAAAAACTATTTTGGAAGTTACGACAGTTGTCGGCTCAAGGTGCGATATGAGGGTTGTTATGTTTGTATTGAGAATTGGCATTGGCATTCGACTGCGCCATCGGAAAGTTTGACATTTTTGACAATATACGTAATCAGACCATATTTGTATAATTAACAATAAATTGAAATTTTATCTTAGCCAAAAATTTTTAATAAAATCGAGAAAATTTTCGAGAAATGTTCTTTTACGGTTTTCGACCCTGGATTATCTCAACAGCAGTGTGCCAATCAACTTGAAAAATAGGTTTATTTTAAGCCCAATTAAATATAGAATATAAAATAATATCATAAATTTAAATTTCTTAAATCTTTAATTTTTTATAATTTTTTTATAACTGTCGATTAATTTAAAACAGCTCATGCAATAAAAACCTTCCTGCAGACTTTATTTTTGGATGAAAATTATCAAAAAATATCTTATTTTAAGCCCAACTAAATATAAAATTTAAAATAATATCATACATTTAAATGTCTTAAATCTTTGATTTTATTATAATTTTTTATAACTGTCGATTAATTTAAAACAGCTCGTACAATAAAAACCTTCCTGAGGATTTTATTTTTCGGTCAAAATCTATAAAAATATGTTTATTTTAAGCCTAATTAAATATAGAATATAAAATAACATCAAAAATTTAAACTTCTTAAATCTTTGATTTTTTTGTCATTTTTTATTACTCAGTCAATTAATTTAAAACAGCTCGTACAATAAATAGCTTTTTGCAGACTTTATTTTTGGATAAAAATTATGAAAAATCTGCTTATTTTGAACCCAATTAAATATAAAATGTAAAATAATATCATAAATTTAGATTTTTTATTATATTTTATAACTCAGTCAATTAATTTAAAACGGCTCGTGCAATAGAAACCTTCTTGCAGACTTTAATTTTGGGTAAAAATTATCAGAAAATAGGTTCTTTTTAGCCAAATTAAATATAAAATATAAAATAATATCATAAATTTCAATGTCTTAAATCTTTGACTTTTTATAATTTTTTATAACTCTGTCGATTAATTTAAAACAGCTCGTGCATTAAAAATCTTCCTGCAGACTTTATTTTTGGGATAAAATTTTCAAAAAATAGCTTATTTTGAGCCCAATTAAATATAAAACGTAAAATAATATCATAAATTTAAATTTCTTAAATCTTTGATTTTTTAAATTTTTTATAATTCAGTCGATTAATTTAAAACAGCTCGTACAATAAAAACCTTCCTGCGGATTTTATTTTTCGGTGAAAATTTATAAAAATAGGTTTATTTAAAGCCTAATTAAATATAGAATATAAAATAACATCATAAATTTAAACTTCTTAAATCTTTGATTTTTTTGTCATTTTTTATTACTCAGTCGATTAATTTAAAACAGCTCGTACACTAAATAGCTTTTTGAAGACTTCATTTTTGCGTAAAAATTATCAAAAATCTGCTTATTTTGAACCCAATTAAATATAAAATGTAAAATATAAATTTAGATGTCTTAAATATTTCATTTTTTATTATGTTTTAATAACTCAGTCGATTAATTTAAAACGGCTCGTGCAATAAAAACCTTCTTGCAGACTTTAATTTTGGGTAAAAATTATCAAAAAATAGGTTCTTTTCAGGCAAATTAAATATGAAATGTAAAATAATATCATAAATTTCAATGTCTTAAATCTTTGATGTTTTAGCATTTTTTATAACTCAGTCGATTAGTTTAAAATAGCTCGTGCAATAGAAACCTTCCTGCAGACTTTATTTTTGGGTGAAAATTATCAAAAATGGGCTTATCTTAAGCCCAATTAAATATAGAATATAAAATAATAACATGAATTTAAATTTCTTAAATCTTTGATTTTTTATCATTTTTTATAACTCAGTCGATTAATTTAAAACGACTCTAAATACAGAATGTAAAATAATATCATAAATTAAAATTTATTCAATCTTTAATTTTTTATAATTTTTTATATTTTAGTCGATTAATTTAAAACAGCTCGTACAATAAAAACCTTACTGCGGATTTTATTTTTCAGTGAAAATTTAAAAATATAGGCTTATTTTAAGCCTAATTAAATATAGAATGTAAAACAATATCATAAATTTAAATTTCTTAACACTTTGATTTTTTATCATTTTTTATAACTCAGTCGATTAATTTAAAACAGCTCGTGCAATAAAAACATCCTGCGGACTTTATTTTTGGGTGAAAATTATCAAGAATAGGCTTATCTTAAGCCCAATTAAATATAGAATATAAAATAATAATATAAATTTAAATTTTTTAAATCTTTGATTTTTTATCATTTTTTATAACTCAGTCGATTAATTTAAAACAGCTAGTACAATAAAAACCTTCCTGCGGATTTTATTTTTCGGTGAAAATTTATAAAAATGGGCTTATTTTAAGCCTAATTAAATATAGAATTTTTAAATTAATCAACTGAGTTATAAAAAATGATAGAATATTTAAGATTTAAGAAATTTTAATATATGATATTATTTTCATTATATATTTAATTAGGCTTAAATTAAACCTATTTTTATAGATTTTCACCTAAAAATAAAATCAGCAGGAAGGTTTTTATTGTACGAGCTGTTGATGATAAAAAATTAAAAATTTAATAAATTTTAATTTATGATATTATTTTACATTCTGTATTTAATTAGGCTTAAAATAAGCCTATTTTTAGAAATTTTCACCGAATAATAAAATCCGCAGTAAGGTTTTTATTGGACGAATAATAATCATAAATTTAAATTTCTTAACACTTTGATTTTTTATCATTTTTTATAACTGAGTCGATTAATTTAAAACGACTCGTGCAATAAAAACCTTCCTGCAGATTTTATTTTTCGGTGAAAATTTCTAAAAATAGGCTTATTTTAAGCCTAATTAAATATAGAATGTAAAATAATATCATAAATTAAAATTTTAACACTCCTTTAATACTTTTTTTTGCGTTTTAGAATAAACAAAATAATTATTTAAAAAAAACTTAGGCAGCATTAGACTCAATGGTAAAACTACTACAACCATTGCTATCTTTAAAATGCATTTATCTCTAAAACGGTTTTTGGAAGTTACAATTGTCATCTCATAGTGCGATATGATATATGCCGTTTTTTTGCTTAACCCTTAAATGCATAACTTTTTTAAAACTGATATTAAATAATAGTTACCGACTGGTGGTAACTATTATTTAATATCAGTTTTAAAATAATCATGCATCTAAGTTAACTACTGCTACAAAATATAAGATTCGCCACTTATTAGCAAAATCATGAATGATATATATATACAGATATCTATACAGAATTACAGTTTTTAAAATAACGTTGTTAATTAGGCAGTGAACATTTTAAAAGGTACCTAATGTTGCAGTTCTGCAACAATATGCATTCAAGGGTTAAGATTTAAATCTTAAGAATTGAATGCATATTTTAAAAAATTTACTTAAAAATATTTCCCACTAATTCAACATATTTGTATACCTTGTCAATTTTGTTCGCCTAAACATAAATAATCATTCAATAAAGGGTTAATTAAGACAAACAGTAATCCAAAGATAGTTAGTATATGGCTATTTTGTTGAAAACTTACACTCCAAAAATTTACTACTAAATTTAACATATTATAAAATATATGAAGAAAAAATAATTAAAAAAACAATACCTTAGAATCAGCCTCTTTAACCCTTAAATGCATGATTTTTTTAAAATTGATAATAAATAATAGTCGCCCACTTCAAGGGTTAAGATTTAAATCTTAACCCTTGAATGGATATTTAAAAAAACTGTACTTTAAAATATTTCCCACTAATTCAACATATTTGTATACCTTGTCAATTTTGTTCGTCTAAACATAAAAAATCATGCAGTAAAGGGTTAATTAAAACAAACAGTAATCCAAAGATAGTTGGTGTATGGCTATTTGTTTGAAAAGTTACACACCAAAATTGGTATGCCAATATTATGTTGATAGAGTAAAACTATAGCCATTCACGATTTCAAACGACTTAAACTTTCCCCTTTTAAGCATTTTTTTAATAAATCAAAACGTAATTAATCAATAAAATTGATTCAATCATCGATTTCTGTTTTATGACGACAGGTATTTCTCAAAGTCTTTTTATATTTTAGTTTTTGAAAACTCAAACACACCAAAAACGGTATGATAAACAAATATGAATAAGTACTTCAAATTATATCGGTGTTTTATTGGTGCGTTTTTATATGCGCCATTCCGAATCGTATCAAATATATATGCCGATAAATCGGCGCGCCGCAATGGTTTCCTTTTATCAGTTATTTGTAGATTTAAGATAAGTCCGCGGCGGCGGCGAAGTATTTTATCGATTGCTATCAGTTTGCCGCAAACCGTGATTCGCCCCGTAAGTTGAGCGGGGCCCGCCCCCGCACCTTACGTTGCTATAGGAACCCTCGCCCCGGTGCACTCGGGATGAAAAGCCACGATAACGAGGAAACAAAGACGGGCTGCGTCGGAGCGCACGGGGGATAAGGCGAGCGCAGGGCTGCTGAGTTATGCCGTTCAAATCGGCAGCCGCCTCCGTGCCGTGCCGTGAAGCTTTATGGACTAGTTTATGTTTTTTTGTTTGTTTTTTTGGTGTGTGTGTGTGTTCGTTGCTCATTGCCGAGCGAGAAATTGCAAAAGATTCACAGACGGAAATCTGATTGAAGCTAAAACTAACGTGACGTGGATATAATTGCTATGTTTCTTATTTATCAATGTGATTTTTTAAATTTATCTTTAACCATTTTAGATCTAACTTTATTTTAGATGTGACTACATATCTGGGGCTATCCCCCAAAAGCTGATATGTCTATTTCAATGATTCTACTTAAATATTGGATTGTTAAGACGTCTACTTTGTGATAATTCATTTTAAAGGATAAATAAAACGATTTTTGACTTTCAGACAGACATATATCAACTCAAAAACATGGCATGTAGGTCCTGTATGGACATGGGTTGAATCTGGCTGGTATTAGAGCTACCCACTAGGTGTATAGATGTTTTTTTATTACACTTTAGTTACACTTTGCAACTAGTTTCGACTAAGCTCTAGTCATTTTCGAGCTCCTCCGATGACTGAAGAAATTGTAATCGATCGCTCTTTATTTAATAAAAAAAAAAGAATTCAAGTTACTTGAAATGGTGAAATTGACATATTATCACCATTTCAAGTTACTTGAAATGGTGAAATTGCCATATTATCACCATTTCAAGTAACTTGAATTCTGCTCTACATTGTTTTTCGCAATTTTCTATGATGATCATAGAAAATTTAATATAAGTAGTTTAACTTTTTGTAATTAAAAAGTGAGTTATTATCATACAAATTAATGTTGTTTGTAAAATTTTAACTGCCACTTGATTTTTTTTTTGTATACACTTAGTATCTTGTCCCCACCTCCGTAAATATTAATACTAACGGCTGGCTCTAGTTTGTAATATATAATCTCGAGGGTTGGTTTGCCCCCATTAAAAACCACGAGCAACTCGGCCGGCTGCCGTAAAGCGGGGGGCGCCCCCGAGACAACGAGAATCATCTATTTGAGTGCATCGCAATATCCACTTAAACCCGGGCGGAAAATCTGCAGCCGCCCGCCGCCTCCGCGCGTTCTCTCGCTCCCCCGCTTTGCCGGCAATAATCGTAAATTCTATTAAAACATAACCACGGCGCGAAATCTGCCGCCATTACGGCCATGGTTCCGCAGTCATCTGTTTTATATTATCTCGCCGCCGCCGCCGCCCTCCTGCGGAAACGCGCGCGCCCCGCTGAATTTCCCTCCGCTCAATCTCGCAGAGAGCATTCCCGGCAGAGGCCGTAATGTTCAATTATTAAGGTATATGGCTCATATAAGTCGTTTTTAAGAAATGATTGCCGCGGTTGTGGCGCCTAATGTATTTTTGATTTTTTATTTTTACTAGCCCCACGACGTTATTGTCTGTCTGATTTATTACAATGATTCTTATGATTCCTATCGTAAAAAAAACAACAAATAGGTTTTATTATATCCATGAATCGTTACAAAATTATTTACTAGCAACTACGCACTCGCGACAATACATGTGATGGCAATTTATTCTTACAAAATTTCGACTAGAAAACTCATGAAATTTAGAGACAATTAAAATTACCAATTACATTTGAGCGATCACCATATTTTCCTATTCGGAAAGTAAAAACTAAGATGACTTTTGTTAAATATTCTTACTGCATTTTCCCAAATATCAACTAGAATAATCATGAAATGTAGGGAAATTTAAAATTAGAAATTACATTTTAACAATCACCACATTTTCCTATTCGGAAAGTAAAAAGTAAGATGATTCTTGTTGAATGTATTATATATTTATATTATATATATATATATATATATATATATATATTACCTTAAAATGTTCACTGCCTAATTAAAAACGTTATTCTGTATAGATATCTGCATACATATGATTCATGATTTTGCTAGTAAATGGCGATTCTTAAAAAATCATGCATTTAAGGGTTAAAGCGGCTGGGAATTGGACAGTGTCGTTAGACGCTGACAAAAACGGATATATAGCTAGATCTTTAGCTAAGTTTCCAAATAAATTAAATTATTATTACTATACTTAAAGTTCCCTTCATCTGCCCATTTTTAAGCGTGCTCCATTTGTCGCCTTTTACGAACCGCAGGAGCTTACGGTGAAGATATTCTGAGCCCGTCCTCACACGGGAAAATATAGATTTAATTCACACCCATATAGTAATATCCGTCAACATATATGGGTGTGCATTCTTAATTTATGTGGTGTGGCAAGTGGCGTTAAACTTTCCCTATAGAGATAAAGTTGCATTACTTTGTATATAATCCCTCGAGATTTTGCGTGAATTCATCCTAACTAGCCGAGCTACACTGATGTGAGCTAATAAGATCGAAGTCTACATATGTAGATTATTAAGAGGTGAATTCACTCTTATATATTATACAAATAAAATTTACATTCCAATTAATTGGCTTAATTTATTCCTCAGCAACTGCTATTGCATTTCAAACACTAGTCATGAACATTATTTATGACATCTTAGTAATCCGTTTGAGTTCCGGGGGGGTGGCAGAGGATAGAAATCAGCGCGGCACGAGCTCGTCTCCCGCGGGACGGATAAATTTTATAGCTGATTTGACATTTCTTGCCGGACGCCGGGCACATAACTATACGAAATCACGAGCCGCCGCCCGGCGCGCAATATAAACCGTTCTCCGGCTGCCGCCCAGCTCGTCATAAGGGAGAAAAATATACGCGGATGCGGCATTCGCACCCCGAGCATGTGCCAACCCGAAACGGAGAAATAAATATCGCAACTTAACGTTAAAGAGCCGCTAATAAAAATCTCCACAAGCGGGGCTATTTATTCGGTACGCAAGACTGTAAAAAATGGTGAATGCGCCGGGCATAAAAAAAATCTATGCCTGATCGGTTTATCATTAGAATCTTAAAATGATTATCTGTTCTTGTGTTTTATTATGTTAATGATGTTTTATTAATTATTAAATATATAATTAACACAATAAAACACAACAACAGATAATAATTTTAGGATTGTAATAATAAATATATACATATACATTTTTTTAAATGTGCACCACACATTTTGAAAATTTCACTTAGTGATCCCACCCTTAAGAGATATAAAGAAGTTGAGAAATAATATAGATACGACTACCCAACTCAGTAGCCTGTGGTTAGGGGCGTAGACTGTCTCGTACTGAGCATTGAGGAAACCCAAAAGAATCACCTTTCACAGTTTTTCAAATGTTTTGTGTCAAGTTATAGTAAATATCGGGCGATTAAACTTCTCTGAGCTTCTCCCTTGACCAATGAAAAAGCCTTTCGGCCCTAAAGAGATAAAGGTTTTTTTAGATACGACTACCATACAAAGTGACTTGTATAATTTAAATTTTAACTTTAAACTTTAAATTTTAACTACAGTTGATAATAGCATGAGTTCCAATTAATCATAATAATAATAATTTGTATTGCCCAACAGAACAAATCCTAATTAAAGGACAACAATATAATATATTTAATATAATATATTAATGTAATATTATTATTATTATCATATAATAATAAATAATAATAATAATAATAAAGAATATTACGGTAAAGGTACACAAATAATAATAATTAATTAAGATTTTAACAGTCTTCATCTCAAATAATAATTGTAATGTTCTCTTGTTACAGGAGAAAAACCTCACAAATGCACCGTCTGCGGCAAAGCCTTCAGTCAGTCCTCAAACCTCATCACGCATTCACGCAAACACACCGGCTTCAAGCCGTTCGCGTGCGACCTGTGCGGCAGAGCTTTCCAGAGGAAAGTGGACCTCCGCAGACACAAGGAAACGCAACACACCGAGTTGCGGCCGATAGTCACATAGTGCCAGACCACCGGCAGCAGCACCACCCAGCAGCTCCCGGTGAACGACCCGCCAAAAGACCACGCCACCCTGACCACGGACCCGAGGCCCGAACAGACTCTAGTGCAACTACAAATACCCAACGTAAGCAACCTGGAGCACCGCACCCCGCAGTCGCTGCTACACTTCAACCCCGAGCCACGTCCGGGGCTGTTCCCGCTGCGGCCCGCATTCTCCAGCGCCGGTTGGAGCTAGGCAATTTGATACCAAAGATAACGGACTAATCAATAACTCTCTGTGATTTTCCAAAGAAAATGGCCGCGTATTAAATACGCCGGCGGACTTATTTATTTCTCATCCCCCCCTTTTCTCATGATGTGCTGAGTGTTACCTTTTTTTAGTATAAGGTGTTGAATGTGCAATTTATTCTCATACTTAGTGCAATTTTGTATATATAATATATTACTCGTGCTGCGGCAAAGTCCTCGTGTTGAAAAAAAACCTTGTTTATAAAATACGTTCATTTATACATATCACGAGATTTCTGCAGATCTGGCTGTATTTTACCCTTTTTAGAGGATCCCGCGGGACATAGCACGTTCACTGTAAGTCTTAGCTTATATTTAAAATAAAAAAATATCAAGGCGTTGTAATAAAATTCGTTTAAATATATATATAAACTATCAGAAAATTAATTTGTTGTTTATTTTATTATACCATTAATATAATTATTTGCATATATAATATTAAAACAATGTACAAAGTACCACAAGAATGGAAGCAGAGGATTCCATACGAAAGGTAATCTAGACTCACTGTGAATGAATGAATTAATAGAAATGTTTGAAATTATCAAATTTTCAAAATTTTTAATTATTTAAAAGAAAGGTAGTCTAGACTCAGTGTGAATGAATGAATTAATATTACTTTTGCGCTTAAAAATTTCCTAGGACCCCCAGAAGAATGGGTATGTGTAGAAAAATATCCCGTATGATCTGTAATTATTCTTATCTGGATCCCCTCAAATATTTTTCGCGACCTCCACCCCCACTTTGGGAATCGCTGATCTAGACGATCTAAATAACTATCGATGCATCTCTCTGATTGACACCTCAATGAAAATATTCACACTTGACAATATCTCCAAAAATATAAAGGTCGTTTTAGACAAGACAATTTCTTAGCTCAAAAGTTGTTCAAGAAATGAATTCATATATCCTCCTACCATACAATTTGTCCTTGACAAATAGAACGCGTTATATTTTTCCATTCAATCTACCATCCAATTAAATATTTCAAATAATTTGCTGTATGATACGAGACAATTTAGATTGTCTCGCATCTTGACTAACTTCTGAGTCAAGAAATTGTCTTGTCTAAAACGATCTTAACAAGGCGAGAAGAACAACAAGGTTTCAGAAAAACCCGTTCTACTACAGACACCATCTATGTGGTTCATCAAATAGCGGAAAAGCACTGGAATTTAAGATATCTGCATATTTCTGCAATGCCGACCATGAAAAGGCATTCGATGTGCAAGTGCCACTATCCGACGTGCTGAAAGTTCTTAATAAGGAAAACATACATGTCTCCAATGGAAAAACTACAATGTGCCCTAGAATGTCGTTCAGCTGAACTAGACTTATGACATATTTCAAACCAAAATGGCATACAATTTTACAATATATGCTGCAATAACCCAAAAAAAAATCCAAGGAAGCAGAATTCTAGCGCTATCGGGGCGAATTTTCACGAAAAACATCACAGAAAACCTCTGGAAAACTGTGAAAGATGACAGTATTCCAGAGGTTTTCTGTGATGTTTTTCGTGAAAATTCGCCCCGATAGCTCTTGAATTCTGCTTTGTTGGATTATTTTTGGGTTATTGCAGCATATATTGTAAAATTGTATGCCATTTTGGTTTGAAATATGTCATAAGCCTAGTTCAGCTGAACGACATCCTAAGGCACATTGTAGTTTTTCCATTGGAGACATGTATGTTGATAATATCGAGTCCTCTCGCGACTTTCTTCCTTCACCGGCGGAAAAACCTCACGGCCGATAGCCCTATAAAGTTTTTTTGTTGTTGTTAATTTTATTATCCCACTACTAGTTAAGCTGTTACGTTTCTATTGTTGGGGTGTAGGAGAAGGCGCATCCCCGCGCAGCGGCCATATCTTTATTTACAGCGGGGCGTCGCGGCGCGCCCTGAATATCAACTAGCCCCGCCGGCTGATTGAGTGCCCGGATTTTTAACCGTAGTTACCGGTGTGTTTGTGTGTGTGTGAGAGAGAGGGCCGTGAATTGAAATCGCATCCCGCGGAAAGCGCCAGATTTCCTCCGCCAGACGCTTTGCGGGGTGCGGGGGGGCTTGGTGGTGTGTTGGGAATGGAAGAAATCTCACGCCGCGAAATTATTTTATGATTTACGGCCTCTAAACAAACAGCCCCGGTGCTCACTGTGCAGAAATAACAGCGTAAAATATGGGGGGCGGCAATTCCGTGCGCTGCTTTTATTAGGACGCGAATGAAATCTGAAATCTTTTTATCAATATGATTTCAACTAAGAGATAGAGATGTAAAATATTATTACTTGAGGTTATAAAAAAAGACTTTATATCAATCATTAATACGGGACCTTACACTCTCAATAATACTGTCAATATTTTAGAATAATGACAGTATTACCCCTGGTATTACTATACGATAACATGTTTAAAATATTCATTATATTAAAATATTGACAGTATTAGTGATCGTGTAAGGTATAGTAATGAAGAGAATACTGATGTTTATCCGGATAATTGATTACTTGATAAATATTGAAGGAGGATTCAAGCAAATACTGACAGTGCTAGGATTGACAGTATTATTGACCGTGTAAGGTGCGTTAATGACATACTTTATGGCTCTAGTGATTAGTTTAGCTCACCCAAATTTCCCTCATTGATAAAACAAATCGACCCATCAGCTAATACCCGACCGTAGGTTCTGGACTTTGACCACCGTCAAAAACTTATTGAGCGTCATTTTTGGATTTTTGATTTTACCCTATCTTGACCTAATGTAGTGTAAACAATATACAATAATTTAAATAAAAATAATATTGCTAAATAATTCCTAATTCCTTCAGCAACAAAGTCCAGCTATAGATTTCGGGTCAACTTTGACAGCTTCTAAAAAATACTTGCTATAATTTTTTACAATAGGTCTTTTTACAAACCACTAAAGCCATGTTTTAGCAATAATATGGTTTGATTTAAACAAAGGTTTGTATTCACATCAATCTGTAATTAACCATCAACGTATATGGTTTAATTAATTTAAAATCGATATAAAAAAAATATGTATCCATGCCAATCTAGAAAAATACTTTATGGAACCACTATTGGGTTAGCAACAAATGGTGAAAATGTGAAGAAAAAAACGGGCTATGATGGAAAATTAAATAATTTTTACTTTGACTGCCGCCAAAAAATAGTAAGGCGTAATTTTTTTATTTTTTATTCCAACCAATGCTGACCTTGTAAGTTTTAATCATTACAGAAAATATAAACACATTCCTTAGTTTCGAATCGATTTTATTGATTTTTTACCACGCCGTATACTAACAAGTTTAAGTTCAAAATTAATTTAAAAAAAAACTAAGGCCACTGCCGTTTTAAAAAAATATGTTTGATGATTACTATTAAATTCTAAACAAAACATGAAAATTTTGAAAAAAATACTTCGTGGGCTAAGCTGATAAAAATTACAAAATGTTTTCTTGCAAATTTTATTCAATAACAACTAACTTAATTTTTGTTTACTCTTATATTATGGTTACCAAGACATTTGTAAATAATTGTACCAAAAATCAAATTATTTTAATGCTCCACTACTGGAGAATCATAACCCGCGATGCGACCCCGCGCGGCCGCCGGAATTATCGGAAATGGATATCTTCACGCCGGTTACAGGATTTACCTTTGGCATACAAATAAGTACAAATACAGTGGTTCTGGATAACAACTATTGATATAGCCTAGGTCATATCAAACGTCGCTATAATAGACACATCAACAACTGTTGTCATGAGAGACAATCAGGTCTGTCTTTATTCCTATAATATAAAAACTAAGACAATGTTTTAAAGCCCACGGACATGTCATTTATGTTTTTTGTGGTGCCATTTCAAATTTAGGGTCGCAGTTCGATTTCCCACCGAGGCGTTTCTTTTTGTATTTTTTATTGATTATTTAATTGGTGTATTAAGTTTTTGAAGCAATAACAATGTTTGAAATAAGGTTTTTGATATTCTTTTTCAATTAAAAATGCGTTTGTTCATTTTATTAATGGCAAGAATTTGTCCGTTTTTGTAACTAAAAGATTTCCCTGATAAACGGCGGGAATTTCACCTAATATTAATATAATAATATTATTAATAATCTATTCAATATCACGTTTTTGTTATCTATCTCACTATCTTTAGACTTGAATGCCGAGATCTAATTCGGTATGGAGATATGCACCACCGCCACCGCCATATTCCCAGTGCGGCGGAAGGGAATATCACGACGGGGGCGGCGGCAGAGTGTGGCCCCGGTTTCCGGTTTCAGCACTCTCGTCCTACTGAAAGCACAAGCAGGACTGTCATGTCGCATATATCCTGGAGTGTGATACTCCCTCCCGCCCGCAGCAGCTCACCGCCATCACTTGTTGTTATTACATTACAATGCTAGACAACAGCTCTGATTCAATTTAAACCCCGGATATACAGTCGGAGGCGGTCGACGCGAATGCGGAAATGGGAAAATTATCAAGTGATGACATCAATCACAAGCGGGATCCATTGTTATTAATGTTAATTTCGGCACTAATTGGTTTGTTCCAATAATTTGGTGACCACAATATGTAAGAAACACAACAAGTTTTGATATAATAAAATAGTCTCAAAAGCACATATATAGTCATGTGCTTTTGAGACTATTTTATTACATCAAAACTTATTGGTTTTGTTACATATTGTGGTCAGTAAATAATTTAAAATACTTTAAAAAATATATAAATTCATACCATGTTACATACATATTAATATATATTTTTAAACTGAGAGCTTAGTTTATGCAGGGATTTGAATCTCACTTTGAAGCTAAATAAATGTAAAATGTAATGGTAATGATAATTAGTATCTCACTTTGAAGCTAATATAATGATACTCTCAAAAATAATAAATACATTATGATTTATGATTTATGATTAAATGTATGAAAATATAAATATTTCACCCAGCTCAGTGGCCGAGTGGTTAGAGGCGTCGTCCGTCTCGTACTGAGCATTGGGGAGCCCGAGTTCGATCCCCAGCGGGGAACGAATTTGCGCGAATCACCTTTAACAGTTTTTCAGAGGTTTTCTGTGAAGTTAAGGTAAATACCGGGTGATTAAACTTCTCTGAGCTTCTCCCTTGACCGGCGGAAAAGCCTCACGGCTAATAGCCCTTTTTTTATAAATATTTCACATACACATGCACTAACAAACGGCGGAAGGATACGAATATGTGACATAGTATGTTTTTTTAATATCGTCATGTGTTTTTGAGTACTTTATCTCATCAAAACTTATCGGTATTTTAGGTGTGGAAACAGAGTTCGATTTCAGGAATGAGCTAGGCATGAGAGACGTTTTGTTCTCTATTCAGGAATGAGCTAGGCATGAGACACGTTTTGTTCTCTATGCACTATCTCACACAGAAGTATATATCAAGAGAAAAATGTATATTACTGGTTTATCGACTGTGAAAAAGCTTTCGACAATGTAAAGCACGATATTCTAATTACACAACTTAAGCGTATAGGTCTTGATAGCAAAGACATAAATATTATCAAGAAAAATTAACCGAAGATAATACTGAGCAAGATAATGATGGTGAAGAAGGTGAAATATTATGCTGTGATTGTAATAATGAAGAAGATGAATTTCCTGACATTTTCATCAAATAAATTAATACTTTTCTAATTAATTTTTTTGTCAGTGTTAATACCAAGACAGTTTGCTCTGTGTCATTAAACAACATGCAGTTTGTTCAAGAGTGACAGACTAAATGTCCAATACATTTATCACTTTTATTGGAATCTAAGTACGATGAAAATATGATTTTCATTTTATTTTTGAATAAAACATTTTCTCATTAAATTAATCCACACACTTGTAATAGTTTTTCGGAAAATTGTTAATAATGGACAATATGGATATAGAAAGTCTGCTCCTCAACTATTCTCAATATTTTTAATAAACAAACACTTTACTAAATTTAATCTAATTTTTGAAAAATTGGCATTGGTGTCAGAGATACATTTTTCAATTTCTAATTAAATACGTTAACTACTACTACTCCAAATAATAAATTTAAAAAAAAACTGGAAATTTAATAAACTTCTGTATTTTAGAATATCGCACTGTGAGATGACAAGTGTCGTAACTTACACAATGAATTTTCCGATTATATATATATATATATATATACTAATTTAGTCCATTACATCTTGTTATCACTTTCAATCTATATGAAATCTAGAAGATATTAATGCTAAAATCTATAGGGAATTCAATTTTGAAAATTACTTTTGTTTATCTTCATTATTCTCAAAGATACATGATGGATAGTGTAAAAGTTACTTCCATATACTAATTTAGTCCATTACATCTAGTTACAACTCTGGATCTATATGAAATCTAAAAGACAATAATGCTAAAATCTATAAGGTATTTAATTTAGAAAATTACTTCTGTTTATCTTCATTATTCTCAAAGATACATGATGGAAAGTATAAAAGTTACTTTCATATATTAATTTAGTCCATTACATCTTGTTATCACTGTGAATCTATATGAAATCTAGAAGATATTAATGCTAAAATCTCTAGGGAATTCAATTTTGAAAATTACTTTTGTTTATCTTCATTATTCTCAAAGATACATGATGGAAAGTGTAAAAGTTACTTGCATATACTAATTTAGTCCATTACATCTTGTTATCACTGTGAATCTATATGAAATCTAGAAGATATTAATGCTAAAATCTATAGGGAATTCAATTTTGAAAATTACTTTTGTTTATCTTCATTATTCTCAAAGATGCATGACGGAAAGGGTCAAAGTTACTTCCATATACTAATTTAGTCCATTACATCTAGTTACCATTGTGGATCTATATGAAATCTAGAAGATATTAAAGCTAAAATCTATAAGGAATTCAATTTAGAAAAATACTATTGATTATCTTCATTATTCTCAAAGATACATGATGGAAAGGGTAAAAGTTACTTTCATATATTAATTTAGTCCATTACATCTTGTTATCACTGTGGATCTATATGAAATCTACAAGATATTAATGCTCGAATCTATAGGGAATTCAATTTTGAAAATTATTTTTGTTTATCTTCATTATTCTCAAAGATAAATTATGGAAAGTGTAAAAGTTACTTGCATATATTAATTTAGTCCATTACATCTTGTTATCACTGTGAATCTATATGAAATCTAGAAGATATTAATGCCAAAATCTATAGGGAATTCAATTTTGAAAATTACTTTTGTTTATATTCATTATTCTCAAAGATACATGATGGAAAGGGTAAAAATTACTTTCATATATTAATTTAGTCCATTACATCTTGTTATCACTGTGGATCTATATGAAATCTAGAAGATATTAATGCTAAAATCTATAAGGAATTCAATTTTGAAAAATACTATTGTTTATCTTCATTATTCTCAAAGATACATGATGGAATGGGTAAAAGTTACTTTCATATATTAAATTAGTCCACTACATCTTGTTATCACTGTAGATCTATATGAAATCTAGAAGATATTAATGCTAAAATCTATAGGAAATTCAATTTTGAAAATTACTTTTATTTATCTTCATTATTCTCAAAGATACATGATGGAAAGTGTAAAAGTTACTTTCATATATTAATTTAGTCCATTACATCTTGTTATCACTATGAATCTATATGAAATCTAGAAGACAATAATGCTAAAATCTATAAATAATTCCATTTTGAAAAATACTATTGGCTATCTTCATTATTCTCAAAGATACATGATGGAAAGGGTAAAAGTGACTTTCATATATTAATTTAGTCCATTACATCTTGTTATCACTGTGGATCTATATGAAATCTAGAAGATATTAATGCTAAAATCTATAGGGAATTCAATTTTGAAAATTACTTTTGTTTATCTTCAGTATTCTCAAAGATACATGACGGAAAGGGTAAAAGTTACTTCCATATACTAATTTAGTCCATTACATCTAGTTACCATTGTGGATCTATATGAAATCTAGAAGATATGAATGCTAAAATCTATAGGGAATTCAATTTTGAAAATTACTTTTGTTTATCTTCATTATTCTCAAAGATACATGATGGAAAGTGTAAAAGTTACTTGCATATACTAATTTAGTCCATTACATCTTGTTATCACTGTGAATCTATAAGAAATCTAGAAGATATTAATGCTAAAATCTATAGGGAATTCAATTTTGAAAATTACTTTTGTTTATCTTCATTATTCTCAAAGATACATGACGGAAAAGATAAATATTACTTCCATATACTAATTTAGTCCATTACATCTAGTTACCATTGTGGATCTATATGAAATCTAGAAGACAATAATGCTAAAATCTATAAGGAATTCAGTTTTGAAAAATATATTGCTTATCTTCATTATTCTCACAGATACATGTCGGAAAGGGTAATAGTTACTTCCATATACTAATTTAGTCCATTACATCTAGTTACCATTGTGGATCTATATGAAATCTAGAAGATATTAATGCTAAAATCTATAGGGAATTCAATTTTGAAAATTACTTTTGTTTATCTTCATTATTCTCAAAGATACATGATGGAAAGTATAAAAGTTACTTTCATATATTAATTTAGTCCATTACATCTTGTTATCACTGTATCACTTTCAATCTATATGAAATCTAGAAGATATTAATGCTAAAATCTATAGGGAATTCAATTTTGAAAATTACTTTTGTTTATCTTCATTATTCTCAAAGATACATGATGGATAGTGTAAAAGTTACTTCCATATACTAATTTAGTCCATTACATCTAGTTACAACTCTGGATCTATATGAAATCTAAAAGACAATAATGCTAAAATCTATAAGGAATTTAATTTAGAAAATTACTTCTGTTTATCTTCATTATTCTCAAAGATACATGATGGAAAGTATAAAAGTTACTTTCATATATTAATTTAGTCCATTACATCTTGTTATCACTGTGAATCTATATGAAATCTAGAAGATATTAATGCTAAAATCTCTAGGGAATTCAATTTTGAAAATTACTTTTGTTTATCTTCATTATTCTCAAAGATACATGATGGAAAGTGTAAAAGTTACTTGCATATACTAATTTAGTCCATTACATCTTGTTATCACTGTGAATCTATATGAAATCTAGAAGATATTAATGCTAAAATCTATAGGGAATTCAATTTTGAAAATTACTTTTGTTTATCTTCATTATTCTCAAAGATGCATGACGGAAAGGGTCAAAGTTACTTCCATATACTAATTTAGTCCATTACATCTAGTTACCATTGTGGATCTATATGAAATCTAGAAGATATTAAAGCTAAAATCTATAAGGAATTCAATTTAGAAAAATACTATTGATTATCTTCATTATTCTCAAAGATACATGATGGAAAGGGTAAAAGTTACTTTCATATATTAATTTAGTCCATTACATCTTGTTATCACTGTGGATCTATATGAAATCTACAAGATATTAATGCTCGAATCTATAGGGAATTCAATTTTGAAAATTATTTTTGTTTATCTTCATTATTCTCAAAGATAAATTATGGAAAGTGTAAAAGTTACTTGCATATATTAATTTAGTCCATTACATCTTGTTATCACTGTGAATCTATATGAAATCTAGAAGATATTAATGCCAAAATCTATAGGGAATTCAATTTTGAAAATTACTTTTGTTTATATTCATTATTCTCAAAGATACATGATGGAAAGGGTAAAAATTACTTTCATATATTAATTTAGTCCATTACATCTTGTTATCACTGTGGATCTATATGAAATCTAGAAGATATTAATGCTAAAATCTATAAGGAATTCAATTTTGAAAAATACTATTGTTTATCTTCATTATTCTCAAAGGTACATGATGGAATGGGTAAAAGTTACTTTCATATATTAAATTAGTCCACTACATCTTGTTATCACTGTAGATCTATATGAAATCTAGAAGATATTAATGCTAAAATCTATAGGAAATTCAATTTTGAAAATTACTTTTATTTATCTTCATTATTCTCAAAGATACATGATGGAAAGTGTAAAAGTTACTTTCATATATTAATTTAGTCCATTACATCTTGTTATCACTATGAATCTATATGAAATCTAGAAGACAATAATGCTAAAATCTATAAATAATTCCATTTTGAAAAATACTATTGGCTATCTTCATTATTCTCAAAGATACATGATGGAAAGGGTAAAAGTGACTTTCATATATTAATTTAGTCCATTACATCTTGTTATCACTGTGGATCTATATGAAATCTAGAAGATATTAATGCTAAAATCTATAGGGAATTCAATTTTGAAAATTACTTTTGTTTATCTTCATTATTCTCAAAGATACATGACGGAAAGTGTAAAAGTTACTTCCATATACTAATTTAGTCCATTACATCTAGTTACCATTGTGGATCTATATGAAATCTAGAACATATTAATGATAAAATCTATAGGAAATTCAATTTTGAAAATTACTTTTGTTTATCTTCATTATTCTCAAAGATACATGATGGAAAGTCTAAAAGTTACTTTCATATATTAATTTAGTCCATTACATCTTGTTATCACTGTGAATCTATATGAAATCTAGAAGATATTAATGCTAAAATCTATAGGGAATTCAATTTTGAAAATTACTTTTGTTTATCTTCAGTATTCTCAAAGATACATGACGGAAAGGGTAAAAGTTACTTCCATATACTAATTTAGTCCATTACATCTAGTTACCATTGTGGATCTATATGAAATCTAGAAGATATGAATGCTAAAATCTATAGGGAATTCAATTTTGAAAATTACTTTTGTTTATCTTCATTATTCTCAAAGATACATGATGGAAAGTGTAAAAGTTACTTGCATATACTAATTTAGTCCATTACATCTTGTTATCACTGTGAATCTATAAGAAATCTAGAAGATATTAATGCTAAAATCTATAGGGAATTCAATTTTGAAAATTACTTTTGTTTATCTTCATTATTCTCAAAGATACATGACGGAAAAGATAAATATTACTTCCATATACTAATTTAGTCCATTACATCTAGTTACCATTGTGGATCTATATGAAATCTAGAAGACAATAATGCTAAAATCTATAAGGAATTCAGTTTTGAAAAATATATTGCTTATCTTCATTATTCTCACAGATACATGTCGGAAAGGGTAATAGTTACTTCCATATACTAATTTAGTCCATTACATCTAGTTACCATTGTGGATCTATATGAAATCTAGAAGATATTAATGCTAAAATCTATAGGGAATTCAATTTTGAAAATTACTTTTGTTTATCTTCATTATTCTCAAAGATACATGATGGAAAGTATAAAAGTTACTTTCATATATTAATTTAGTCCATTACATCTTGTTATCACTGTATCACTGTGAATCTATATGAAATCTAGAAGATATTAATGCTAAAATCTATAGGAAATTCAATTTTGAAAATTACTTTTGTTTATCTTCATTATTCTCAAAGATACATGACGGAAAGGGTAAAAGTTACTTCCATATACTAATTTAGGCCATTACACATTAACATATCTAGTTACACTAGTTATACATATATATATATATATATATATATATATATATATATATATATATATATATATATAAAACTCGGTAACTTTTATGTTACTTGATTGAATTTTATTATTCTTGAATAAATTCGGCCGATCAAAAACGTCCGTCACGTTTGGAGACAAAACGCGATACTTTGTGCCGTATCGTACGAATCCCCAATTTGCGAAACAGATCACATTCGCTTATAGGAAGTTAGGTCGCTGATAAAAGTGCATTATGCAAAGCGTATTTTAAAACGTAACGCTATACAAATGTCATTTATTTATTTGACAATAGGCTCACGTACAGCGGATAACGCAATTTGAGAATACCGAGCGGCGATCCGCCACCCCAGCGGGGATGTCGCGCGCATTTCAACCCCTCGCCCACACCCACACACATACACAAAGACTGACGGATGATCTTTTATTAGCATCTCCGGTATCACTAGAATTGTATTTACTTAGTTCTAGAAATATCAGGTGATTTATTCATACGGAATAATAATATATTTATATAAAATTACAGTAAACTTTATGAGGTCAGGAATTAAGAAATAAAAAATTATAGAGCAGTAGGTAATTACTTACAACATTTCGATAATAACTTTATGCTTAAAAAACGTACTCAATTGAATTTTCTTGAGATTACAACTAAATAATGATGAAATTACAACTAAATAATTATATAACAACGTTTCAGAAATATTTAACTTCAACATGAGGTATTATTTGTTTGCTTTTGTCAATTAATATCGTCTCTATACGGGAAAATTCAACACAAAACTTTTTTTTTTTTATAAAAACTGTTTATAATATTGTGATCAATCTAATTCTTGAAATTAAAAATAAATGAAAATATAATAAAGTGTGGTTTTTATTTTATTTTTTCAACATATATTTGTTTATTATGTTGAGGCGCTTTCGTTTAGCATAGTTTATCATTGCTAGTCGCCCCCGTGGCGTGCAGATCGCTCAAGCCTTGCGGTCGTGCGCCACCGGTTGTAAGGGCCGAGGTAAAATTATGCGCATCGCAAGCGGCAAATAGAACAAGAAACAAGAAGCCCGTACCAGCCTAGAGTGATAAACGAAAGGCACTTTGGTCAATTCATAACGTCTCAATTCGAGAAACTTGAATACAAATCACTTTTCGTTAATGAAAGCACCACGCAGAAATTTCATTTTATTTCCCATTGAAATCACTACAAAATATGGATTGTCTGATAACTGGATTGAAAAGTATCGATAATCAATTTTCAAACTTTGCTGAAAATTTCTCAGTTAAGCTTGTAGTATTGTCGGTAGGCGGTAGAAGTTCGATAAAAACCACATCAATAGACGGATCGGTTACAATTGTACTTTAGAAGTGGTGTTTTTATTAGTTTACCTTGCATAGTATAGTATAGTCGGTAGCGATTTTGGATATTTCACAGTTTCACCACTTTCACAGTCTCGCAATTTTTTCTATTGTTTTTCTTCTATCAATAGTTGGGCCGGATTAATCTATTTTGGGGCTCTAGACATTTTTTTCTAAGGACCTTCCCCCTTTACCAATGGAAACACCAGATTATTATAAAGATATAGGTTTTTTTCGTGTGATCTATTTCTTGTAGGTAACGGACCTTCTCCCTTTACCAATGGAAACACCTAATTATTATAAAGATATAAGTTTTTTTCGTTTGGTCTATTTCTTGTAGGGTGGGCCAGGTAAAATCACCTTTTAAAGGTAATGTTACAGTTCTTCAACAATATATATTTAAGGGTTAAAATGCATATTGTTGCAGAACTGCAATATTACCTTTTCAAATGTTCACTGCCTAATTAAAAACGTCAATTTAAAAATTGTAAATCTGTATAGATATCTGCATACATATGATTTATTATTTTGCTAATAAATGGCAATTCTTATGTTTTGCAGCAAATACGACGACTAGACGTACTACGTCAAACATATTTAACCAAGTATAGTGAGAAATTTAAATTTGTGTATCTGAGTGAAATGTATAATCGGGCCCTAGACATTTGTCTCATTTGTCTCATTTGTCTATGCTATTATCCGGCCCTGGTTGTTAGTCTCGTCCCTAGTTATAATAAAAAGTTTCTATATATTGATATGCAGGGTGAACACTGTCACGATGGAAAAAATATATAGCTGTAGCATTAATAAAATGAGAGAAAAACTATTTTTCAAAATTTGTTTTATTTGTGAGTTATGTAATTGTGGTTCCCAAATCAAATAAATTCATTAATATTTTTCATTTTGGAACGGATGTTAAACTAAATGAAATCGTATGCCCGCAAAACCCAGCAAATAGTATTTTATAAATAAATATCACATTTCTAAAAACGTTGTAGTTACTTTTCTGAAATCAAACGTTGGAAATTTTAATTCCGCATCCCGCCCACACTAAACACCAAACCATAATTTATTCATAATTGCATTCTCCCCGTTACGGCGGCGGCGGCGGCGGTGTGCTAAGAGAATAAAACACGTCCGCTCACTCTTTCCGCCCGGCAAATAAAGGATAATGTTATCCCGGTCCTGACTGAAGGCTTCCAGAGGTCAGCTCCCGCCGGCAATAATTGGACACAGGAGTGCGCCAACCGCTTTTACAAGTACGTAGCCGAAAAGATTCCACCCTGGCGAGCCGTTACGGAAATACATCCCTGCCGGGAACGCTCACTACAACGACGTATCCCTCCCCCGCTCCGCGCCGCATGCCTTATTAATCGCACCACCACCACCCCCGCGTGGAAAAAGGACGACCCCGACTAAATGCGGACGCTGTTTGCACGGGGGGTGGCGCGTTATTGTTTTCGGTTTTGCTATTGACTTTAAACGCCGCGAGTTAGAGTTTACTATAACAATGGCTGACGTGTTTCGGAATAATAAAGGTGGATAAATGTTTATCAAAGGTGCAATACTCTTGACTAACTTCTAACTTTAATTATTCAGAAACAGTTACTATACAAGTTTCAACAAAGCGCATTTATAGAGCGTAATAGTTTTATTTTTATTTCAACTACCATTTATGTCTCATTTTATATAGACATGATATAGGTATGTGTAAAATTCTAATACAAGGTTATCCACTAGCTCTATTACAAACTCTGACAGGTGAAAGCTGATGTGATTCTAAGAAGAAAAAAATGAACATAGTTCGATTCGTTTTAGTTACAGAGTTATAGCACTTTGTATAAAATATGTTCAGATAACCATGCAATAAACATTGATTATTAACTTCACTTTTAGTATTATCACTGGATTGAACCGGTGTGAAGACAGTCTCTAAGATCCCAGCCTCTATACCGCGCGCACGGCGGATTGTTTGCGGGTCTATACTGACCAATTGGGGTGAACATAAAATCCAAATTTTGAATTCTTTGTTTCTGGACATATTTTTCCTTCTATTTATTTTCTATTTTAAACTTTTACGCTCCTATCTCGATATGCCGATTTTAGAGACTGGATCGATCACAAAATTATGCAACATATTTTGTTAAATGTTTGTACTAATCTTAGTGCAGAACATATCAGTGCACCAGATACCCAAAGGAACTTTTTTCGTCGACCAAGTAGAACAAATTTCATTATAGGGTATAGATGCTGTGATCTTAGAGGTTAACTTCACACCCGTCTTTATTTCGATGGCTGGAAGTGTAATGCCAATATCAGTCTTACTATGATAACCAAGAATTGCAGATTATTTCTAATTTTTAGCATTATGTTAATAAAATAACAGTCTCCCAAGACATCTAACGCCCATGTACAATTGCTACTACAATACTTGGGTATCTAGGTGAATTAATCAATGATACTACCACTACTTAATTATTATATATTTCCCGACGAAAATATCCTCATAAACATTAACAAACATATTAATAATTCAATCCCTTGCTATATAATAGTATGAAACATTCCTGTCAAGTTATATTTCGGCCGCCGGAAAAAATATTTATTATTAATACTGCATATAAATATCGGCTGTAAAATATCCATAAACATTCTGTACGACTTTAAAAAGATCTCCAGGGTGGAAAGTGATATAGGTTCGTCCGCTCTGAATATGTCATGAAGCGAGATGACAGGCGTGGGAGATGCGCGCCGCCGCTTATGGATTATATGAATACGTGTTCGAAGTTTCGCGATCAGACTTTTGGATTTTTGATGAGATCGGAAAATAAAAGGCGTGCATGTGGGATGGAGGGGGTGCGCGGCTTTACGGCCGCTCGAAACACCGCGACCTTACAGGACGACCCATAAAATGTTCGTCGTAAAAACTGTATTATTGGAAGAGGGATGCGTTTTGTAATAATAGTCGAGGAATAGATTCATGAGACGAATAGGACGTAGTCAATTGAATTATACACATATTAGATACTAGAATTTTTGTGTGTTTTGATGGCAAACCTGCCTAAACTAAACACACTTTGAGGTATTTCTTTTGGAATCTATTCATATATCTATGAGATGACAACTTCCAGAACAGTTTTTAAGATGCATATTAAATATTGCAATAGTTCTAGTTCTAGTAGTTTAAGAATAATGTTATCTATATTTTTTTAAATAATAATTTGGTTTATTCAATACAAAATTCCACAGATTACAAATCTGAATACATTTAGATCTTAATTTTTATAAAAAGAAAACCTAGTAGTAGTAGTTACAAATCTGTAACGGTAATGGGTTTTAAAAACAGGTGATATACTTTTATATTGTAAAAAATTACATAAAACTAGTATTAAATATGTATTTTTTTTAAATAATGAATAGAATATCACATAATAGAATTACAAATTCTATTATGTGATATTCTATTTATCATTTTAAAAAATAATACATATTTAATACTAGTTTTATGTAATTTTTTACAATATAAAAGTATATCCCCTGTTATAAAGCCGATGATATTGATATCCCCTGTTAAATAAAACGCACGCCTCACTCTAACATTATCTAATTTATTTACCGTATTAAATTAAATACCGATTCCAGCAAATTTGTAAGTAATTTTTCGGTTACATTTGCATAATTCATGCGAGAATCATGTTACAGCTCGATGCAAAAGCGTTTCTACAAGACGGCGGCGTAAACTCGATTTGGGGGACGCGCATCGTTCACGTATTTGGACGCGTATCTAATAAGCGACGATATTAGTGGAATCCAAATTCGATTTATGCAACGCGAGCGCGCGCTAATCGCGAAATCGAGTTAGTTTCGTTTAATAAGGAAAAAAATACGACATTCAAAGTGCAAACCGATACCGCGTAATGTGATCAGGGATGTAAATGGAGACGCCACTTAAAAAAAATAAATGATATTATGGGGAGAATTAGATGTTGTATTTTAAAAAAATGGTTGATGATGATTTAATTTTATTTAAATTCATATTTAATAAGGATAAAATGTTCAAAATTTATGTTTGCATACATTTTGACTTGGAAAACGCACCTTGGAGATTTCAATGTATTAATTTGTAGTATTGTAATCACATATATATATATATATATATATATATATATATATATATATATATATATATATATATTGATGAGATTGATGTAATATAATCACTAGATCTCGATACATAAAAAAAACTTCTATTTTTTTAGGGCTATCAGCTGCGAGGCTTTTTCGTCGCTCAAGGGAGAAGCTCAGAGGAGTTTAATAGCCCGGTATTTACCTTAGCTTTACAGAAAACCTCTGACAACTGTGAAAGGTGATTCGTGAAAATTCGAACTCAGGCTCCCCAATGCTCAGTACGAGACGGGCGACATCTCTAACCACTCAGCCACTGAACTGGGTCTCCATACATATTATTCCATATTATTACTTACATTATTTTATAATATGAAGTATCTGGATAAATTAAATTCACTGGTAATAATTTTGAAGAAAGAGGAGTTTTAGTAATAATTATTATGTATTTAATTGTAATAATATCAATGCAGGGTGGAATAAATCGAGCTGCCACAGAACGTGTTCGCATCTTAAAGTAAATTAAAGTGCTTGGGAGAAGCCAGAGTGCGGCACTCTGAAACATACCGAATATATTATAAAATCCAATCTAAACTTCAGGCATGACAAAGTGGCGACCTTATAAATATGTGGCCATATCTAGGCTGGATTATGCGCCCATAACTCATGAACGTCGTCTGAGAACGCTCCTCGGGAGCTCCTCCATGCGCTAACGCAAATTCCATTGTGAGGATGAAGTCGCGAGAAAGAATAGATAGCAATCTTTGTAGAATAATATTTAGATAAATAGTTTGTAAGTAGAAATAAACTAAAAAATAAGCTAGCTACATCACTCTAAATCAACTATTCTAATTATATTTCATTGTATATTATTACAGGATAAATAAAACGGTTTTTACTTCGATTTTTTTTATCATACTTTAATAACACCTGTGAAAAAAAAACGAAGTAAAACTCGCAATTGCAATTAGTTTGGGCTAAGCTATAGGCATTTTCGAGTTCCTCCGATAAAAATGGCTAGAGCTTAGCCGAAACTAGTTGCAAAGCTTAAGCACAAGACATGTTGACGGTTATTACCATATGGGTGTTCATTGCTAATTGATGTGGTGCCGCCAGATGGCGTTTAACTTTCTTCCTAGGGGGTTAGTTGTATTATCGTTTTGATGAGTTAAAAAACATTATTTATTTACTACTTACTATGATACTATACACAGGGATCATATTTATTTGCTTTTTATATCGTATTTGTATACCGTTCTTGTACCGTTACGTTAAATTTATCTTGAAAAATTAGATTAATTAATCAAATTAATTAATTATAACACGTAAAGTGCCAAAATGTACAACTTAAACCGCGAGATTTGTCGCTCAATGAAAGAGAGCCGTGCATAATTTAGGGCACTTTAGTTGATTTGTAAAGAGCCGCATGCGAAAATCCTTCCGGCCCTGTGCGGGCACATAAAAGGGAGAATTTCCGGGAGACAAACGGTTCGGCTTCAGATTTGCATGAGGCGAAATCATGTATTATTAAAATAATTTAAACCGGCTGCTGCGGTGGCGGCGTAAGTAATGCATGGGCCCCGCCTGCGACATAAAATATGTCCTCCCGCATATAAACACACACATATTCATGCGCGCCGGGGCCCCGGAGGTGGCGGTGGCCGTGCTGGATTTCCTCGTAAAGTGTTTTGGACCGCCATGCCACCCCCACCGCACGACAATAAGTTAGATTGGTGGCAATGAAAAAAGGGAAAGTTTAAATTTTCAATAGAGAAACACAATAGTTGAGATGAATTTAGTATCCTGTAACCTGCAGTGGTGTTTTTAAAAAAAAATATGTTTTATTGCATATCTAGATTATTTTCAAATTTAAAGGTAATTGTTATTATCTAAATCTATAGAACATAAATAAATACTATAACTGAAAACAAGAATTATGCAGATGTGGATTTATTTTTAGCAAAACCTTACAGAGGTATGTTTAAGGATTTAAGAGATAATCTGCTGCATGTGAAAAACAAAGTTTCGAAATAAATAAATAATTTATTGTTATTTCAGAGATGGTGGTAAAATGTTCAGAGAACTCAGAATTATGCAGATGTGGATTTATTTTTAGCAAAACCTTACAGACCAATGTTTAAGGATTTAAGAGAGAATCTGCTGCATGTAAAAAAAAAAGTTTCGAAATAAATAAATAATTTATTGTTATTTCGGAGATGGTGTTAAAATGTTCAGAGAACTCATGTTGATTGATGAAGATTCTTGAGCCATGATATCCTGCTGAAGAATCTTCGCCAATGGTAAGGACAACATCACTCTGAACAGTGATATCATTACCATTAGCGACGATTCTTGATTCATGAGATACTACGACGACCTGGACCACGTTTGCCCAGAATTTTACCCTGCATTATGAGGCGCTTTCATTTAGCATGGTTTATCATTGATAGTTGCCCCAGTGGCGTGCAGTATCTCTCAGGTCTTGGGGTCGTGCGCCGCCGGTTGTAAGGGCCGAGGTAGAATTATGCGCATCGGAAGCGGCAAATAGAACAAGAAACAATAAGCCCGTACCAGCCCAGAGTGATAAACGAATGGCACTATGGTGTAGTCTGTATGTTTTATTTCATATAACATGACCAACTTTCTTCTTTTAATGGTGTCTAATATTTCTGTTGACTTATTTACATCAGCTAGCTGTCACGCGAATTTTAAAATGTTTGACTTTTGATATTCAAATTATACACTTATACAAATATAGATTCATAATCTAAATCTATAAAATTTAAGTAAAAATTTTGTTTTACCCTAACTTAATAAATTAAAATAATTCTTCCCAGGCTCAAAGTCCTTATTGTGGATCAAAACACCATGATCCCCGCTTATAACATTTTAATCAGTAAAATCATCCTGTTTACTCGCAACTCGTTTCATATTTCATTCCCTGCACTCGATTACCGACAGACACGTCCGAATAAAACTTTATTTATCTGAAGTCTCATTCCTGGCTCTGTCGCATTACAACCCTTACGGGGCCACCGGCAGCGGGCCACAAAGCCATGACAATTTTTATATCAAACTTTTAATAAAACGCCCCCGGGAAGGATCGCCGTTCGAGTACGGTTTTCCAAACGCGGGGTTATACATTTTTTTCCCTCACCGCACCCGGAATGAATTATATATCATTATGTTTTTCATAGCGACCACCGTCGCTCAGGGACGCCCGATCAAATAGAAATATGCAATCGATCGCTCGAGTGCTCAACCGGAAAACAGGTTTCTTGATGGCGGAGATGATAGTTATGCATTTTTAATGAATTTTGAAAGGTGAGAGAAGGAAAAATATGGATGTATGCGTTTCTTCGACATCGAAGGAAATGTTGTTTTTGTTAATGAATACGAAATGGTTTAAAAAATAAAATTGTGTGCATCTTCGTAAAATAAATGTGTCGTAAAAGATAACTAAAATGATTTTTATTTTGTTTTTATCATACTTTACAAAATTAAGCATTATTAGTTTATTTTGGTAAAGTTTTGAAAAATATACATTCAGGATTCAAGTACATTTATTCAAATTTCAAAATATCAAGCATAAATAAAAAAAGAAATAATTTAGATTTAAAAGTTATATGCATACAAAATTAAAATTATAAAAATAATATATATATATATATATATATATATATATATATATATATATATATAAAGTTTTGTAATGCTATGATCATCGTAAAATAAATGTATCATAAATATAACTAAAATGATTTGTACTTTGTTTTTGTTTTTTTTATCATACTTTAGAGAGATTCAAAATTAAGCATTATTAGTTTATTTTGGTAAATTATTGAAAAATATACATTCAAATTTAAGTTCATTTATTCGAATTTCAAAATATCAAGCATAAATAATTCAGATTTAAAAGTTATATGCATAAAAAATGAAAATTAAATATATATATATATATATATATATATATATATATATATATTGCTGTATAAGTATAATTCAAAATAGAAAACAAATATATTTATATATCGAATCTAAATTAGTCATCGTCAGCCATTTTTAAAATATATACTTTCCTGTAACTACCATTTGTGGGTTGCATCTATATCTACAGCTAATTTCATATACTCCGAGTCCTGATGAAGTAGCTATTTTAGCTACGAAATATTGGCAAGAAGGAAGTAAAGTGTACTTCAACTAAAATAGCGTTTTATTGCTGCACTACCCTAATAAGCTGGAACCATAGTTTTCTACTACTACTACTTCTATTTGAATTATACTTATACAGCAAAATTAATATTTACACCTTTCTGTGTGGAATAGCGCATAGTAAGTGTTTGAAGAATATTCTGTTGCAGAATAATCAGCTTGAAAAGCTGCCCAATGAATTAGGTTTAATACCTCATTAAAAAGTGCTCCAAATTGCAGGCAATCTATAAAAATAATATACAGCTTATATTTCTTTAAAAAAAGGCTATTTTAATTTTTAAGTTTTTCTGTACAGAAGAAACAGCTGAGCTGCACTCCCTAAACGTTGTTACTTTCACTATTAATTCCTTAAACAATTTATTTGCTCCTTATTTTCATTAAATTAGTATATTGTATAGTACGTACAAGAAAACAACCTCGAAACACATTTATTATTTAATTCTATTTTTTTCGGTAATCCCTCCCCCGACGGCTTTTCGATGAAAAGTCGTAAAGGCAATTCGGCATCCCGTCCGTTTTAGAGCCTCGCGCGTACGTCGCTGTAATGACGGGCGGTATGCACAAATCGCTAGTAAAATATGATAATATAGGTACAACCTATATGCTGTAATACGTCTCCGAGGGGGACGCGAGCGCATAAAATATGGAACAAAATTCATAAAACGACGAATCCCGTGCATCTCATCAAGCTTTCGCTCTGTCTTGATGTCTTTCAATCATCGATATTATCCAACCGTTGCCTTTCATCTTTATACGACCTGTGCCAGTGACGACTCGTCGCCCATATGCATATTTTAATTTATACTTCTTTTTCTTTTTGACTAATAATGAAAAAAAAACCAGAAGGAAATAAGGAAGGAAATGTCACGAAAACTTGGAAGTCAAAACATGATTAAGATAAAGGGATTCACTGTTTATAGTTTTATATAAATTGCACTAGATCATGCCAAAAACTAACATAGACAGATGATGTACCAGAAAAAGCACATATTCTATCTTTTGCTGATAATGATACAGAAATAGTAACAGGAAACGCACAAGAAATGCAAAAACTATTAAAATAAATTACTATTTTTACTAGTGATAGGGAGAATCGAAAACTTTTGAGAATCGAGAACGAATTTCTCGATAACATTCAGGATTCGAGAACTTGGAAACTTGTACTAAAAAACGAGAACCGAGAAAGGTTTTCTAAGGTATCGAGTACCCGAGAACCGAGGTTCGAGGATCGAGGATCGAGGATCCAGGATCCAGGATCCAGGATCCAGGATCCAGGATCGAGGATCACCTGTTCTATCTTTTGCTGATAATGATACAGAAATAGTAACGCACAAGAAATGCAGAAACTATCAAAATAAATTACTATTTTTACTAGTGATAGGAAGAATCAAAAACTTTTGAGAATTGAAAACGAATTTCTCGATAACATTCAGGATTTGAGAACTTGGTAACTTGTACTAAAAAACGAGAACCGAGAAAGGTTTTCTAAGGTATCGAGTACCCGAGAACCGAGGGTCGAGGATCGAGGATGGAGGATCGAGGATCGAGGATGGAGGATGGAGGATGGAGGATCGAGGATCCAGGATCCAGGATCGAGGATCGAGGATCACCTGTTCTATCTTTTGCTGATAATGATACAGAAATAGTATCAGGAAACGAACAAGAAATGCAAAAACTATTAAAATAAACTACTATTTTTACTAGTGATAGGGAGAATCAAAAACTTTTGAGAATCTAAAACGAATTTCTCGATAGCATTTAGGATTCGAGAACTTGGAATCGAGTACTAAAAAACGAGAACCGAGAAAGGTTTTCTAAGGTATCGAGTACCCGAGAACCGAGGTTCGAGGATCGAGGATGGAGGATCGAGGATCCAGGATCCAGGATCGAGGATCACCTGTTCTATCTTTTGCTGATAATGATACAGAAATAGTAACAGGAAACGAACAAGAAATGCAGAAACTATTAAAATAAACTACTATTTTTACTAGTGATAGGGAGAATCGAAAACTTTTGAGAATCGAAAACGAATTTCTCGATAACATTCAGGATTTGAGAAACTTGGAAACTTGTACTAAAAAACGAGAACCGAGAAAGGTTTTCTAAGGTATCGAGTACCCGAGAATGAACCGAGGATCGAGGATCGTGGATCAAGGATCGTGGATCAAAGATCGAGGGTCGAGGATCTCGAAATCTCCCCCATCACTAATTCTTACTAATAGCGGCTAGAAAAAGAAAATACATGAGATGAGATTAGGGTTTCCAACTATTCCTGTTTCAACCGGAGAACAGGTCGGGGAGGGATATTAGGCTACGGGGGGTGGTTGCGAGGGGATAGTAGTAAGAAGGGATGTATCCTCAACACCCAGACAATTCGTGAAACGTGAAGAAGGACGGCTAGCTCACCAATTCTGGCCGGGACTTCACGCAGACGGCCCCGTACGCCACCAGCCGACCGCGAGGAGACAATGATCCCGTGAGTGGACTGCTGACTACCGACCTGCCCACGAAAACCAGAGAACTGACCAAGAACACAAATTTGTAAAAAGAGAAGAAGAGTGGAGGAAACCACTGAGTGAAATAACCGCGATGGCGACCACTGCTTTGGCCAAGGAAGGGCACTACTTTTATCCAGGAATAAAATAAACTAATGGACAAGCATAAAAATAATGAATCGTACTGTGCAGAGGAGGGAAATCTCAGCTCCGGTCGGTGCCTTCCGAACGCCATCCGACTACCATCTAGTAGAAGATCAAAAACACAGAACCAGAGCCTTTAGAAGACGCCAACCCATTTGAAGGAAGCGGCGTAACACCCAGGAACTCACCGAATAGAAGAGAAACGGAGGTAGAACCAAGTAGAAACCGCAAAAAACAGAATGGATAATAGCGAAGGTTGGGAATTCGGACACAGAGAAAGAAAACCAACAAACTCAGTTAGCAAAGAGTAGTAAAGCCAGCTCGCATCCGGAAAAATCAGACGGATCCGACAGAGACAAGGAACAAACATCGCAAAAAAAAACCTACGGACAGACACCGAGGACGAAGCCGAAGGAGAAGACGCTTACATACAGTTGGCAGAGGATACAGTGCTAAGACTAACCAACACGGCTATGGCGACAAAGATCATACCAACGGAATCTAAATTAGGCGCGGCGATCGTTCATGGACAATACGAGTGGCTCTTCAGAAAAATCGGAACGCCACTAGAAATCCGCCAAAGGTCCGATGCAAAATGTCTCAAACACCACCTGAAGGTGGTAAAGGCGAAGTGGAGCAAGGAGATGGAGACAATGAGAACACAGAAGATGGACATGCAGGTCAGCCAAACATGCCCCACGGCACCAACCCCTATATTACAGGAAGTGGAGACAACGGAAGATCCCATAGCTGGAATACGGGGCTCTGTTGACAAGTATGCCATCTAAAAAAACAGACGAGATTATGTGTTCGGCCATAATCTCGTCTGATTTTTAGCCGAAAAACACCTCCAAGAACATGATGGTGATCATCCAACTAGTCCCCCAAGTGTTAAAAAAAAGTCGGATGAATAGATGTTGAGTGCAGAGCAGTGGCCAGCGGCCGGAAAAGATAAACTGGACGTGTGGTAGCTGAACTCACGAGACTAAACCTGAAGGAGGATGATGTAGCCATAATATGTAATACCGCGAAAGTGCAGTCTGACCGAGGCAGAACGATACCCAAACTGCTACCGGTCATCCAAGACCTAACAGGATAGACCGTAGACTAGACGTGAAGGATGAAAATACGACCACAAAAAAACCCAGAACTTTTTTGCGAATATTCAGATATGCAGATAGACACATGCACACGCAGACATTGTGAATTCACCTCTTAGCAATCTACATATCTAAATTTCGATCTTGTTTGATCTCATCGACTATCTCGTCAACTTCTCTGAGCTCATGTGACTATTAGTAATATTTTTCCTCTCAAAATATTACCAATCGTTATATAGTGCGCCCTTTTTCTTTATCTTCTAACTACGCAATTGCAACTTCTAAGATATCAATAGACCCAACTACTCTACTATGGCGTATATTGGTATGTATATGTATATATGACTTTAACAATAGCCTTTGGTAACACATATTTGTTAATTGTTGTTATTTTGTAGTAATTTATTTATTGATAAATATTAATATATATTATATTAAATAATATATACTATATATAATAAATTGTATGTTACGCCGCTGTATATCGTATGCCGGGTATCATTCACTTATGCGGAATGTGTAAGCGACAGGGTTCCGCCTTTTAGAGTTATTGAAAAGCGCGATCACATATCTCGGGTTGATAGTAAAATAGGCGTCTGTCCCGGGGTCCCCCGGTTAGAGTCCTGTGGGACACTCATGTCATATTTTACTTGGACACTTAAAGCACCTTATTTTACTGCGGCTCCAATATCTAATGTTACAACTACTAAAATGGATTAAATATTCCATAATGCCTGCCCGCGCCGGGCATTATCGGACTAAAAACAACCCACTAGAAAGTTTGTTGTTTTATGTACCTATTGGAGTGAATAAAGACCCTTCCGTAGTGAAGAAGGGTTAATTAAATATCAACTGTAGACTGATATATGTATTTAGTTAGTTAACGTATGCGATATTTTTAATAGTAACAGTTCGGTGATGAAGTCATTATTAATACATTAATATAAGAATAACTGAGTTTACCAAATTATGTTTTAGACTTTCATGTATCCTTAATTTTTCGATTCGTCAACCTATTATTTTCTGTTTCATTTTATTGTAATTAAGAACATTATATTTTATATTTTATGTGTTTAGCTTTTACACTATTCTTTTTAACATGTATACTTTTATATTTATATTTAAATTGTTGTCATATAATTGGATTTTAATCGGTTGGGCAATAAACAATATTATTATTATTATTATAACTACTTTATAATAATGAAGAATGTTTACATACTTTATTATTAATGTTTGTTTTATTTCTCATTTTATTTAGTCTTAAGGTCGTTTTAGACAAGACAATTTTTTGACTCAAAAGTTAGTCAAGATACTAGACAATCTAAATTGTCTCGTATCATACAGCAAATTATTTGAAATATTGAATTGGATGGTAGATCGAATGGAAACATATAACGCGTTCTATTTGTCAAGGACACATTGTATGGGAAGAGGATATATGAATTCATTTCTTGAACAACTTTTGAGTTAAGAAATTGTCTTGTCTAAATCGACCTTTAGTTTAAAAAAGAAAGAAATTTTCTCTTATTTTATATATCGCACTGTGAAATGACAAATGTAACAGATTTTGAGATAAATGCATTTTAAAGGTTGCAATAGTTCCAATAGTTTTACCATTCTATACGCAAAAAAAAATTAAATGAGCATTAAAATATACATAGGAATCATAAAAACAAAAATTAAAACCTTAAAAATCATTTAGGAAGTTACAACACTTGTCATGTCACAGTGGGATATTGTTGTATTGTACGTATTGTAGATATTATAGAGATAAATCAATCTTTATCAGGCTATCGGCCCTTGGACTTTCCGCAGATATTATATATAATTTTTATTGTTGCATTTAGTATCTTTCATTTTGTATTTAATATTTTGTAACTCGTTCTTAAGAATGAATATGTATGAAAAGCGTTGATGTAAATAAAGTATTATTATGTTAATCAAAGTAACGAGAAGCTTAAACTGTTTAAAAGTTTTATATACAGTAGTAGACCCCATGTGACAAAAATAAATTTAAAATACGTAGTTATATAATGTATTTTTGCTGATGGTTACTTTCTATTTTTATTTGTATGTATTTTATTTGTTCTTGCTGTTATGAGCATAGCTTATTGGGGGACTTTTGAGAGGATATACCAAATAAAGGTCTTTTTATTAGGTATTTTTTATTTATTTTTTATATATAATATAGGGATTGAAACCTTTTACCACGTTATAATTATTTTTTTGTTGGCGCTAAATGTTTCGCGTTTTTTACCAAACTAACGAGTTATATTTGTGCGTAATGTTGGTGAGTAACACCAGTAACACTATTAATAATAATAATACGATCATTGTCATTGAAGAAAGAGCTATATATGTAGATTTGATTGATTTGCCCAGACAATCGTAAATCGCTTAAGTATAACACAACAGATTACTTAAACGACATACGATTGTCTTAGAAAATCAATCAAAATTCGCAAATAATAAATACTTGTAGGTTAAGAATTAGTATATGTAATTAAATTGATTTAACACAATATATGATGTATAGGGATTTGTTATAGTTATTCGGTATAATAATCGAATGCAAACAGACCAAAATTGTCGTACGACATCCGCCATCACTATAAATAAATTGCACCGTACGCCGCTAATAAATTCGTGATGACGACTGCCATATCACAAGGACTCACTTACCTTATTGCAAGTATGTCACAAGTTCACCACTAATCACTGCACTTCTTAAATCACTCTCACTTAAAACCACTAAATGTAATCGATACTAAATGATAACACAATTCATCCACGCACAATGAAAGACTGACTCTGAATGACGCACTCTCGGCAGCGCAGAGCGCTTAAGCCACAAAAAGTGGTCTCTCGGCACAAGAATGCGAGATAACGTCGGGCTATTTCCAGCAGCCACAAAAACTATCGAGATTTTATTCGAGCTCGAACTTGTTTACTTGATTTATATGCGCACAATAGAATATTCCATTTTGTAAGGTAATAAATTTGTAAAAGAAAATATTACAAATTAGAGAAATGTTAGGAACAGACGTGTTTGTTTCTCTCTCTCCATCATTAAAGCACATAGTGGAATAATATTTCTTTCAAGGGAATAAAATCTTACAACAAATAATATTACAAATTAATTAGAGAGAGAGTGAAAGAAAACAAATTACCCCCAAGAAGATTATATACTTGAAGAGATTAAAAAATAATAATACGTAATCTAATTTATTATATTTTATTGAACAAAAGAAAAATAACTGTACTTCTGTAAAGACATATCCAAAGGCTAATATCCAATCAGGCCCCTGGGGGGTGATTTTTGAGCGATCTCTATCTTTATAACAAGACTCACTATTATTGTGTCGATGTTTGGCACTTCAACTCGTGAAAGATGATCGATATCTGACAGAAACTAAAAGCTGGCCGATTGTTATATTTTGTCATTAATTTTTGAGCTAATACTACTAGTCTATTCAAGTCAAGTTGAGTTTATACCGCATGACAATAGCGATCGCACAAAAATCGCACCCCTGGTGGAGGTATTCAAAATAACAAAGCAAAACGTTGGCAAATACGACTTATGCAAACTCAAAGAATCATCGATAAAAAGTAACCTAAAGCGATAAATGCAAAACAATGCAGGTTCGAAAAAGAAATCGGTTCATCGACACATAATACTAAGAGAAATTCATGCATTTTAGAATTAATCGAGCAAAGAAGAATATTTAAAATGGTAACACATGTAACATGTAACATGTAACATGGTAACAAATGGAGTACATCACGAAAAGAACGATAAAAATAAAATTAGAATTGTTAATCCTTGAATACAAAATTTTAAAATGGTCTCTACAAACTAAATCAATAAAAAATAAAATAATAGTATAATAATAAAATTTTACTCTAAAACAAAAGGTATGATACATGATTTCTATGAGTATGATATTTTGTTGATAAATAATTAACCACAATACATTCCTTTTTATCCTTAACTCGTCATCATTTTCCAGTTGGGCGGCGTCGCATGAAATATGCACGCGCCGCCTCAAGGCATTTCCGGGCAATATTTTCCCTTGTTCTAACCGGTGCCGGTTTAAAGTCCCTGCGGAGATTTTGTCACGTCCAACAGAGGCCCACGGTTAGGACGGGCATCTCTCCATCCGCATATATGCAGACGGACTGTCCGCTCGTGAATTTCTTATGAAGCCCCATTTTCCAAATGGAAATTTTATAAATTTATGTATGTATATATGGGGAGGCGCTATAGTCCTCTGCTTGGACCTGACTATCTTTAACCGCTCCCCCACACATCTTTGTAACAATCGTTTATATATTTTGAACGGAATCAAAATTGTTCTTGTATTTTATTTTTAAATCAAGGTATATAATTGTAATGTTTAAAACTAATTGGTAGTTTGAAGAAGGGAACAAGTGCTACAATAATTATAAAATTATATTAAATAATAATAATAAATTCAACAATCTGTAATATAATTATGTAGCCAATACAACGGGATGTGGTTACTGCGTTACCAAACCTAAATAATAATGTTGTTAATCTTTAAAATTAATTCATGTAGAAATTTTAGCTCTAAGCTTCCTTCAATTTTCCACAAATTTGATTTTTGAATTCGTTTCCTTCTTCAAGCTACCAATTTAATTGTAAGTAATAGTTTCCAGAATTTTATAAAAACAACTTGAATGTATTCATAAATAATCATACTTCATAACTAAATAGTTTAAAAGTCGTATCTCAACTGTTTATAGACATTTTGGGGTGTCAAACTCGAAAATTATGATATCCAACATGAGTTGGGTTACAAGAAGAGATGTAATTTCCTTTATAGTTTTCAGAATGTTATAAAATTGCCCTAAATATATTCAAAAATGATCATATTTATTGACTACAAATTTCAAATATTGTATCTCAACTGTTTATATAGTTTTAGGGGTGTTAAACTCAAAAATTATAACATTTAACACTAGTAGGATTATAATAAGTTATGCAATTCATTTTATAATTTTCAGAATTTTATAAAATTTACACAGATGTATTCATAAGTAGTCATATTTGACTAAAAAAGTTTGAAAATCATATCTAGACTGTTTGTAGTCATTTTAGGGTGTTAAATTTGTAAATTATGATATTGAACAGTAGGGTTACAAAATGTGTTGTAATTTCATTTTTAGTTTCCAGAATTGTATTAAATTGTTTTAAATGCATTCATAAATAGTCAAATTTAATGACTATAAAGTTTGAAAGCCGTATCTCAATTGTTTATAGAACTTTTGGGGTGTTGAACTCGAAAATTGAACACCTAATATTAGTAGGGTTACAAAAAGTGATATAATGCCCTTTATAGTTTCCAGAATTTTATAAAAACACCTTGAATGTATTCATAAATAATCATATTTCATAACTAAATATTTTGAAAATCGTATCTCAACTGTTTATAGACATTTTGGGATGTTAAACTCGAAAATTATGATATCCAAGATTAGTTGGGTTACAAGAAGTGATGTAATATCCTTTATAGTTTTCAGTATGTTATAAAAGTGCCCTAAATATATTCAAAAATGATCATATTTATTGACTACAAATTTCAAAAATTGTATCTCAACTGTTTATATAGTTTTAGGGGTGTTAAACTCAAAAATTATAACATTTAACACTAGTAGGATTATAATAAGTGATGCAATTCACTTTATAATTTTAAGAATTTTATAAAATTTACTCGGATGTATTCATAATTAGTCATATTAGACTAAAATGGTTTGAAAATCATATCTCGACTGTTTGTAGACTTGTTAGGGTGTTAAATTTGAAAATTATGTTATTGAACATCAGTAGGGTTACAAAATGTGTTGTAATTTCACTTTTAGTTTCCGCAATTGTATTAAATTGTTTTAAGTGCATTCATAAATAGTCATATTTAATGACTACAAAGTTTGAAAGCCGTATCTCAATTGTTTATAGACCTCTTGGGGTGTTGAACTCGAAAATAGAACACCTAATATTAGTAGGGTTACAAAAAGTGATATAATGCCCTTTATAGTTTTCAGAATTTTATAAAATCAACTTGAATGTATTCATAAATAACCATACTTCATAACAAAATAGTTTGAAAAACGTATCTCAACTGTTTATAGACATTTTGAGGTGTTAAACTCAAAAATTATGATATCCAACATGAGTTTGGTTACAAGAAGTGGTGTAATTTCATTTATAGTGTTCACTATGTTATAAAATTACCCTAAATGTATTCAAAAATGATCATATTTATTGACTACAAATTTTAAAAATCGTATCTCAACTGTTTATATAGTTTTAGGGGTGTTAAACTCAAAAATTATAACATTTAACACTAGTAGGATTAGAATAAGTGATGCAATTCACTTTATAATTTTCAGAATTTTATAAAATTTACTCGGATGTATTCATATTTAGTCATATTTGACTAAAAAACTTTGTAAAATCATATCTCGACTGTTTGTAGACTTTTTAGGGTGTTGGTGTTGAAAAGTATGTTATTGAACATCAGTAGGGTTACAAAATGTGTTGTTATTTCATTTTTAGTTTTCAGAATTGTATTAAATTATTTTAAGTGCATTCATAAATAGTCATATTTAATGACTACAAAGTTTGATGGCCGTATCTCAATTGTTTATAGACTTTTTGGGGTGTTGAACTCGAAAATAGAACACCTAACATTAGTAGGGTTACAAAAGAGTGATATAATGCCCTTTATAGTTTTCAGAAATTTATAAAATCAACTTGACTGTATTCATAAATAATCATACTTCATAACTAAATAGTTTGAAAATACCCAGCTCAGTGGCCGAGTGGTTAGAGGCGTCGTCCGCCTCGTACTGAGCATTGGGGAGCCTGAGTTCGATCCCCAGCGGGGAGAGAATTTTCGCGAATCACCTTTCACAGTTTTTCAGAGGTTTTCTGTGAAGTTAAGGTAAATACCGGGTGATTAAACTCCTCTGAGCTTCTCCCTTGACCGGCGGAAAAGCCTCACGGCTAATAGCCCTATAAAAGATAGAAGTTTTTTTTTTTTTTTAGTTTGAAAATCGTATCTCAACAGTTTATAGACATTTTGGGGTGTTAAACTCGAATATTTTGATATCCAACATGAGTAGAGCTACAAAAAGTAATGTAATTTCCTTTATAGTTTTCAGTATTTTATAAAAATGCCCAAAATGTATTCAAAAATAATCATATTTATTGACTACGAATTTCAAAAATCGTATCTCAACTGTTTATATAGTTTTAGGGGTGTTAAACTCAAAAATTATAACATTTAACACTAGTAGGATTATAATAAGTTATGCAATTCACTTTATAATTTTCAGAATTTTATAAAATTTACTGGGATGTATTCTTAATTAGTCATATTTGTGAAAGGTGATTCACAAAAATTCGATGGGGTTCGAACTCAATACCGAATACTCAATTCGAATCACTCCGTCACTGAACTGGGTGAGTTTTTTAATTAATTTTCAATAATTTCAAACAGAGATACGCATTTAGATATTTGAATATGTCTCCGGTATATATAATAATTCTGTACCTTCTTCATTAAATTGTTGAGCCTAAAATAATGCATATATAAACAATGCGACACTGCAGAGACCGTAAGTAAAGCAATTTCTCGAAATCTACGCTCGTCGCGTGCCTGTCGGGCATTTGGGGCCGCCGCCGGTTTCGCGGCCACTTAGCGGCGGCGGCCACGCACGCCGGGGGCCTCACTTACATAACTCACAATCTCTGTCCGCATTAATATTTGAGGAGCCAGGCTGCTTTTGACCGCACGTGTCCAGCGCGCATTACGCTTATAATTGCTAACTTGCACGGCGTGTAGCCGCTTGAAACTTTTGCTGTTTTTATGTTTTGGAAAGTTAGCCGGTGGTGGCGGCGCCGGGCTACAAATTGCGGCAATTCAATTTAAAATGTATGTATGCAAGCCAAGATGAAAATACTTCGAAATGTCAGAATAATATTATTAGATTTTATTGTTAATTAGATTAAATAAAATGACCATTAAAAATTATTTGTATATAAGATAAGTTTTATTTGATTATCTAAACAGTCTATAAAATCAGTTTTTTAATCTATATTTAGCTTCTTGCAAGGTTTTTAAACTTTTACAATATATAGTTTATTGTAAAGAAAAAGTTTGTACTTCTTCTCTATATTTATAACATGATCTATCAGATTATTTTCAAATGATTTCAAGTGTGAAATACGAATATGAATTTAGCGTACGGCGTATTCTTGAAGTGAAATCAGAAATGCGTGCCGCCCTTGTTTCGCCCGTACTACGATCCAAACAATTTGCACATTTAAATAATTCAAAACGCGGCGACGTTTCCAATAAAGTGCGGGACGAGAGTGACGGCCGCAATAAGTCCCAGTCACCATAACCTGTGTAATATAAAGATTCTGAAAGATTGCCGGCGATTTTTTCGCGTCGCCTCCGACTCGAATTGACTTTTTAAGGGATGCCAATCGTGCCGCGCGCTGAATATTTCGCCGTGCGGTTTTATTACGTGGCGAGTAATTAGGGAGGATTAATCAACGCGCATCATAACACTCAAAATCATATACGTGTTAAGCGGCACCTAAAATTCTAATTGGGCCGGGCAGAGTTTTGTATAAACGCGAATTTGTATGCGGAATTATACGGAACACAATTGGATTGCGAGGAGCGCTTTTAATTTACGTGGTACGTTGCGCCCGCACAAGGGATGCCAAAAGGTTTCATCCTTTTCGCCCAGCTGGGTGGTAATTAGGCGTTTTCATCCGGTGCACGCTGAAAATGGTTTATTTAATTTCATCATTTTCAGCGCGAATGTGTACTACGACGGCGGCGATATAATTATTATATGCAACTTTTATGATTTCGGTTATTTTTAATATTATATTACAGCGTATAATCAACTGCAAATTGCAATTAAGCCCGGCGCATTTAAATAAAGTATGCGAGGTAATCGCTCGTGGAAGTTGCTCGGCGGAATTGTTAACTTAGTAAGATGGTTAGGGCAATAGATTTCAATTGGCAGGGGTGGCGAATACGAATGTCCGTGGCTATAGATCACTCCCCATGTACAGGGGGACCCCGCCGGCTCCCATAGGAGCGTCTTTATCGCGTAATCGCTTCGAATCCAATTGATCTATCAATATGTATAACGTCTTAACTGTTAACCGTGTCGTGCGCTGTACAATTTTATTTTCGATACGGTTGATTTAATATACATACCAGTGCGCCCTTATACGGAAAATTGCTACGCTTTTATTATAGGGTTGAATATATGTTGAGAGAAATAGAGCAATTTGTTACTGTACCGAATACAGAAACAATATAACTGGTTAATACTGTTGGCACAGATCAAATTGCATTGTTTTAATAATTGTGACTACTAATCTAAAAAGACTTCATTGAAACGAACTCGATTTTCATAGCCTTGTATTTTTCGATTTCGATACATTTTAAATTATTAATAAATCTATTGGATTTATTTGATATTTCTTTTTATATATATTTTATACATCATTAGATTTTGTATTTTATCTCGATATGTATCTTATTAGAATTGCTACTCTTCAAATTATCTCGTGCCGCTCTATACAAAGGAAAGAATATGTTTATGAAATTAAAATTCACTTCTCAACAGATAGATAGTCGACAGTTTGTTGATAGATAGTATAGTTACATACAAATCTATTTAATTCCTAAATTTGAATGGTTGGAAATTGTTGGTTATTTTCTGGGGAAATATATATATATATTAAAAATGAAGCTACTATAAATGTTTTAGTGCGAACTGTTTCGTTTTTAAGAGTTTTTACACAGTTATTTAATTATAAAATTAATTCCTGAGAAACTCCATACAAATACGGCTTGACTTAAATATTGTTTAACATTTCTGCAAACTAATCGATTATGTTTGCAAGGAGCGCCCGTGCAGTGTTTGTTCGCCGGGGGCGGTACTTACCGCTGTGTGTGTGTGGCCGGGGCGCCGAATCCTGTCAATCGACAGTGTAATCCAGGATTATCCTGCGGCAATCACAGGGCCATTGTTGGCGGTGTGAAACGTAAGCTGCCGCCGTCATTAGAATGCCCATTGATACGCACCGCAAAATACGGGGAGGGCCCGACAATATGCCGCTAAATACAATCGCCAATATTTTACTTCGATTTAACACTTTACCGCGCACCCCTGTGCGCGTGCAAACAACACAGCCGTTATTGTTATTGATATTGTTATTAGGGCGTAAAATCAATTTTAATAATAGAATTATTAGAGGATGGAGGATGAATAGATTATTAGGGGTGCAATTCATTATAATGAATCTAATGACAGTTTAGTTTAACCAATTGATTATTATATTAGTCGGACTAATTGCCATTAGTAATCTATACAAATTGCACGATTAATAATTTATTCATATAATTATGATTAATTTAGTCTATTCATGTGAAGCCTATGACTTATATCACTGCAAACGCGTCAGTAATGTATTTTGTGATTGCATTTTTATTTTTTGCTCGAATTGCATTGCCTTTTATTCTTATTTTGTCTCTCTAAGTGTACAATAACTAGTTTTTTTTTAGGTTCCGCGGGGCCCTACTTTCTCAGCTACCCTTTGTACGCTTAATCCGCTAGTTTCTATTTGGTAGTGACATTTCAGTGATTAACGATTCAAGCGCGCACGTTTATTTTTGCAATCTCGTTTTATTTTACCAAGGGTCGATTTTGATTAATTCTGTTGGGATTTAAAACGCGCGCGAGGAAAATCGGCCGGGAAAAAATCTCGACCGGGTAAAACCAGTTGGTGCTTTCCCATCAGCCCGATTGAAACATTATAAAAACATGCCCCGGACTGGAGTCCATACGTCTTCTCAAGCTACAATCTGAATTCGATGCTGGGTTAAGGGATATTTACGAGGAAATACAGAATATATAGGGTTAACTGATCATTTTGGGGTATTAGGTATAACGTCAAAACGGAAATTAATATTATTATAATAATATACGTTTTTTTTAGTTAACTCAGTTCATTGGTCTAATTATTAGAGACGGTTGATTTAATATACATACCGGTGCACCCTTATACTAAAAATTGCTACGCTTTTATTATAGGGTTAAATAGTTATCTAGTTATTAGAGACGCCATCCGTCTCATCTGAGCACTGATAAGCAAGAGTTCAAACCCTTTTTATGGGCAAAATTTCTCGAATCACCTTTTACATATTTTTTCGGAGAATTTCTACAAAGTTAAGGCTAATATAAATATAAGTATAAATACCGGGTAAATACACTCATCTGAGCTTCTCCCTTTGCCAGCGGTCAATAGCCAATCTAATAGCTATCAGACCGAGGGCTTCTCCGTTGATAAAGATAGAAACATTTTAATTATATTCTAATTAAGTTATATTTAAGTTATATATAATATGATAATTTATAACCAGAGATTAGATAGAGACAATTAAATCGAAAAACGGATTTCAAAATGTAGCACTATGACATAGACCTATAGGGGTAGACAAAATGCGGCTCTTGGATACGTGTGGCTCTTCAGAAATACAATTGAAACTAAGATTTTTTTTACGAAGCTTATGGTTGTATGGTTATTTCATTCAATCGGGTACACTCTTCAATTGTTCTAGTCTACCTCTATTCAAATAAAGTCCTTCAATAATTGATCAAATGATGATGAACATCATTTAAGAAATAGAGGCGAATGATTCATGAGCATCATTTAAAAAACCGTTGAAGAATGCTGTTTCAATCAATGATAAGGTTACAGAACGTTGTCACTTAATAGAACAGATGAAGAACGTTATGCCAATTAATATAACACTTGAGGAACATTGCCTCAATTTATAGAACTACGAATAAAACAATTGAAGAATGTCGCCTCAATTTATAGAATAGTTGAACAATGTTGTTTCAATTGTTGAAATAATTGAAAACGTTGTTCCAATTGTTATAACAGTTGAAAATCGTAGTCCTCATCTTTTCATTCAACAATTAGCTTAATAATATATTTAATTACACTTATTATATCCTTAAATTTCAACTACCACGAGCATGTGAAGGGTGTATAGGCGTTCCAACTACGACCAAAACTACACTCTTGAACTGTTCATCAAAGTTCTTCAGCTGTATCAAGTGACACAGCGTTATGTAACCATATCATTAATTAATACAGCGGTCTTCAACAGTTTTTTGAATGATGCCCAACAAGAACTGTTCAAGTCTATTCATACAATAATCTCTTCAATAATTGATCAAATTATACTTGGCATCCTTAGAAAACAGTCGAAGAGTGCTATTTCAATTGATAATATGGTTGAAGAACATAATGACACTTGATATAACAGTTGAAGAACACTGTTTCAATTAATAAAACAATTGAAGAACGTTGCTTCGATTGATAGAACAGTTCAAGAACGTTGTTTCAATTGTTCAATTGTTGAAATAACTGAAGATTGTTATTCCAATTATTATAACTCTTGTAGAGCTTAGTTTTAGTATTTTTATTCAACAACTAAAAGTGTTGTATGCATTTTTTTTCAATAACTGTTTTAATATACTTAAATTCGAACTACCACGAGCAAGTGAAGAGTGAATAGGCATTTCTACTATGACGAAAACAACACTCTTCAAATGTTCATCAATTGAAACAATATTCTTCAACTGTTCATCAATTGAAACAATATACTTTAACTGTTTATTAATTGAAACAATATTCTTTAACTGTTCATCAATTGAAACAATGTTCTTCAACTGTTCATCAATTGAAACAATATTCTTCAACTGTTCTATCAAGTGACAACGTTCTGCAACTATATCATCAATTGAAACAATATTATTCCACTACTCATCAATTGAAACAATATTCTATAACTGTTCATCAATTGAAACAATGTTCTTCAATTGTTCATCAATTGAAACAATATTCTTCAACTGTTCTATCAAGTGACAACGTTCTGAAACTATATCATCAATTGAAACAATATTATTCCACTGCTCATCAATTGAAACAATATTCTATAACTGTTCATCAAATGAAACAATATTCTTCAACTGTTCATCAATTGAAACAATATTCTTCCACTGTTCTATCATGTGACAACGTTCTGTAGCTATATCAAAAATTGAAACAGCGTTCTTCAACTGTTTTTAAATGATGCCCAACAAGAACTGTTCAATCCTATCTATACAAATAAAAAATCCATTAACTCTTCAATAATTCATAAAATTATACTAGCATCCTTTAAAAAAACAAGTGCAGAACTCTATTTCAATTGATGGTATGGTTGAAGAACGCAGTGTCACATGATAGTAAAGTTGAAACACGTTGTTTTAATTAATAGAACAGTTGAACAACGTTGCCTCAATTGATAGAACGGTTGAAGAATTTTGTTTTAACTGAAATAACTGAAGAGCGTTGTTCCAATTATTATAAAAGTTGAAGATCTCTTTTCATTCAACAATTGAAACTGCTGTATGCATTTTTTATTCAATAACTGCTTTAAGATTCTTAAATGCGAACTCTCACGAGAAAATGATCGATGGATAGGTGTTCCTACTACGACGAAGACTATAATCTTCAACTGATGTGAAACAATATTCTTGAACTATTCTATCAAGTGAGAGAACGTTCTGCAACCATATTATCAATTGTAATATTAACTGTATTTAAAATGTTGCCTAATAAGAACAATATTTTTTTAAAGGTATGAATAATTTTTGAAGAACGTTGTTTCAATTGTTGAAATCATAGCTTTCGTCGCATTAAAATTACACCCATCCCCCGAAATTTCTGTCTCCCTGTAAAGCAAAGACGCTCATCATCCCGCACCGAGTTGTTCGGTGTAATGGTTACAATTACGCGTCACGTGACCCATAATTATCACTCAACGGCCGCGCTGCGTTATAGCCCTCGGGGGGCTCACTCGACCTAGCTCACAACAGCACACTCCCCCCGAGGAGTCCCGTGTGCGCCCACCTGCACGCGAACTGCCGTGCGCCTTTCGCCATATTACACATTGAATGTTTGCCAACAAAAAAAATAAACAGCGCGCAATTGCTATCAGTATAACACAAATAAATAGCCGGCCAGCGCCCGCGCGTTGTGCAAACAAATTGTGGAAAATAAATCGTCGGGAAAAATCAACATGGGTACATGGGAAAGTTGTAAATTATGCAATCGCGTCAATCTAGTTAAAATTTTACATTTGAAAAATGTATTAATATGAGAGCAGTTTTCAATAAAAAAAAAACGTATGAAATATAAAAGTTACCACGAGCTTGCGTTATCTATTAAGGTCGTTTTAGAGAAGACAATTTCTTAGCTCGAAAGTTGTTCAAGAATTGAATTCATATATCCTCCTCCCATACAAAGTAGAACGCGTCATATTTTTCCATTCGATCTACCATCCAATTCAATATTTCAAATAATTTGCTGTATGATACGAGACAATTTAGATTATCTCGCATCTTGACTAATTTTTAAGTCAAGAAATTGTCTTGTCTAAAACGAGCTTTAGGAAAGTTATCTTGGGACTTTGTTAAATATCAGTCTAATTTACATTAAAATTTCGAAATTAATAGCTAATTGCAGTATAGAATTTATGGTGAAATATTAATATGAAAGAAATTTTCCAAAAATCTGTATGATTTTTGAGATACGACAAACTAAAATCAGATTAGTAGTTAAAAAAGTATGTTAGTATTGCTTTACACTCTTATCTACATCATAATGAACAAATTGATGGTTATTTCATTACAGAATTTGTAATACTTTATTTACAGCAACGCCATTTCAGAGAAATTCTTAGAAAATATAAAATACAAAATATAACAATATACAAAATAAAATACTAAATATATACAATAAATATGTAAAAACAAGACAAAATTTAAATTTCATTTATACTAAGATGTGAAATAAATTTTAAAAAAACATTTAAAGACTGTAGTAAAGCCCTGGTTCACTAGGAAGCAGTGTGGACAACAACGACCATTTTTGACGTCATTTACACATTACAAGAAATGTTTTAAGTACGTGTAAATGAATAAAAGCACCATAATCCACAGTAATTCATGACTGTTTCCCATTACATATCGGTAGACCGCTCTATGCGTTACCATATTTATATAAATACACGTAAAACTTTATTTGTGGCGTGAAAGTATCGTCAAAAACGGCTGTTTTTAACGGCACCGCTTCCTAGGAAACCAGGGCTTTACTGACGAATAATAATGTAAAATATCCGCATTTGCATTACAAAAATTTGCTGACGAATGAATTCTAGTTAGTGGAGAATTACGGCCATCATTTGTGGTGTAAAATGATAATATCAGTTAGTATGTATGTAATTGTTCAATATTACTCTACCACTCTTATCTACATCATAATGATCAAATGGATAATTTCATTAGAGAATTTATCGTGAAATATTAATACATAAGATGTTTTCAAAAAAATCTATTACAATTTTGAGATGTGATGAATTAAAGTCAGATTAGATCGAAAAGATATGTTAGTGATTGTTATATACAGGATTTCCCAAAAGTTCCGGGACGGGGCTATAAGTTTTGAACGAGTGAGAAAAAAAATTGAAAATTTGTGGATCACTAAAGAGTCATAAAAACTACATTCTTAGATAGCTTACAACTTTCATGCAATGTGCAGTTTTTTTTTTAGGGGATGACCACTCTTACATTGTTCCTGTGTATGTTCGCTCATAGTTATTCCAATCACTATACTTGAGTTGTTCGGAAGTTGTTCCATCTCAGGCTATTTGTATTGAGAAATAGCCTGAGATGGAACAAGTTGCCAACAACTCAAGGTGACGAAAGCAGAATGAAAAAAAAAATCAATATATATATATATATATATATATATATATATGTTTGAAATAATATTAAAAATGACAAGTTAATGAATAAAACACGAAAATTGTCCCCACGCGTAACGGTGTTATATTAATCAAAGTAACGAGAAGCTGGGTTAATTGAATTCAAGTCTCCGGTACCAAAAATGAACTTATTTCCCCATCTAATTGATTAATTCCGCGGAGAGACTAATGAATAGAGTCGGATGAATAAATTAGAATCCTGGTCGATATGCACTCAAGATATAAGTGATTGTTCTAACTAAGAACAGAGGAGGGTGGAGATGTCTACTCTCTTAGAATCCTAAATGTATTTAGCCGTTCTCACCCTGTTCGCAACAATTTGTAATAGAGTCTGATTTGATTAAGGAAACTCCTGACGTACAGAAACGTATTCGGTATCATCGCGCGCGCGGGCGATATGATAATAAAATAATTTATGCAGGTCGCCCTTAACTCAATTTATAAATTTATTTCCACGTTTGCTTTTTGTGGCCGTTTTAGATGTTAACGACAATTTTCGTGTTTGCCGGTTAATGGATCTATAAATGTGGACCGTTAAATTTTTACGGCCGTCCCGCAAACGCGAGAGCGAATTCGTCAAGTCATCCCTCCCTGTCAATACGCATCGATTATTTACCACGCACAATATTACGAGCTGTAAATGTTGCCCGCTTAATGACCATCCTAAGACATGGGATTTCTAAATAAGTTATTTTTATGCGACCCGCGCTATAAACAAATGTTTTATGGGCATCGGGTAATTTTTATTTCTTCAGTACGCAAATTGTACGTCGAAAAAATAAATATATTTCAACGTATCGATTGGTTGGCTAGGGGGGGTGGATAAGTGAAATTCTGTCGGCGAACGTGGAAGCATTTAAGGGCGGCCGGGGCTAACAAATGATGGGATCATCAGGGGGTGTAGAACTCTCTGAACTGACGGGCAACGTCCGAGAGCAGATTGACCAGTCGCTGATTGTATTTCTCTCGGGAATCGCGCACACAAAGCGAACCCGACGCTAAATATGATTTCCCTCGGAAAATCCTGACGAATTAGGGCACATTTTCGGGAGCGATTTTATGTGTTTTTTTGTGTGTGCGTTGCTGTTTCATCTGGCTCGTTTGTTCAATTTTATCTCTCCAACATTTCAACATATTCCCGTTAGAATGGAAGAGATGAATTAATTTTAATAAATTGTATTAAAATTTTGTTTAAATCCAATCGATTTCTGTTGTGGTTTAATTTAGTATAACCTACCCTAACTATACTAGTTGATCATTTCAACCAACTTGAATTTTTCAACTGCTACTTCTACTTTCTATGAACTGAGCTGTAAATAATCAATAAAGTTGATTATCTCATTGGAAGTTGCAGGAAATATTGCAGTTCAAGTCGCTTGAGATTGAGAATGGGTATAATTTAATCTCTCGCCTTTTTTCGCACAGTTTTCTAATATGAAATTACCGGGTTTCCAATAAAAAAAGTGTGTTCTCCCATTATCAAAACTATTCGAAACGCAGGATGAGTAGTCATAGCTTCACAAAAACCCTCTGGAAAACTGTAAACGGTAATTCGCGAAAACTCGCCCCGATGGGGTTCGAAACCAATACGAAACAGGCGACGCCTCTGACCACTCGGCCATTCAGCTGGGTTATTTTTAATTTCCCGCGATTCATTAAGTTTTTTTACAGTGTTAGTTTATTTTTTACTTGTATTCCAATGTTAAATTGTTAAATTAAAATTGAAAAGGAAATTAACGACAGTTTATTATTATTGTTGTATGTCAGCGGTGGCGGCGGCGCCGGGCTACAAATTGCGGCAATTCAATTCAAGCCAAGATGAAAATACTTTGAAATATCAGAATAATATTATTAGGTTTTGTTGCTAATTAGATTAAATAAAATGACCATTAACAATTATTTGCTTACAAGATTCTTCGTAACTAGAGTAATGTTTTGTAATGTAATATAAATAATATATAATAAAAACATAAATTATAAAAACCTATAAAACGCTGTGAAACATGGTAACAGTTATATAACAGTAGAATTGTGAAAAACTCCAAAATGGCGGATAGGTATTTTCACACAATATGTAAATGTTATATTTGTTCACAAACAAAACTTCTTATATCTTGATAGGGACATTAGCCGTAAGGCTTTTCCGCCAGTAATAGGAGAAGCTCAGAGAAGTTTATTCACCCGGTATTTAACTTAACGTCACAGAAAACCTCTGAAAAAATGTGAAATGTGATTCGCGAAAATTCTCCATTCTCAACTCAGGCTCAATACTATACGGACCTCTATAAAATCTTTATAGGGCTATTGGCCGTGAGGCTTTTCTGTCAGTCAAGGGAGAAGCTCAGAGGAGTTAAATCACCCGGTATTTACCTTAACTTCACAGAACACCTCTAAAAAACTGTGAAAGCTGATTCGCGAAAATTCGCTCCCCTCTAGGGATTGAACTCAGGCTCCCCAATGCTCAGTACGAGACCGACGACACCTCTGACCATTCGGCCACTGAGCTGAGTGGGCCTCTATAGTTTGTTAAGAAAACATATACATAACATAAACAACAATTTTGAAACAATTATTTATAATTAAATAAAGAGATATATTAGATCACTGCAAAAGGTTATCATTGGAAAGCGCCATTCTTCTAAACGCTGGGAAAAATAGATCGGGCTGTGTGGCGCCGTGGGAAAAGCTGAATTCACCAAATATATGACCCTGCTCCATAATATTCTTAACATTCACTAATTACAATTGTTAAAACATGCCCAACTCTAATTAATCACGCGCGTGCGGTATATTATTTTTTCGGTACAATTTATTTATTACGTTTTGTCAAAACAAGCCGACACTGGACAACGCAAATGAAGACGCATACCCTCATTAACGTTTCAACGTCACTTATCTGATCTCGTACGTTTTTTTCCCCGTTATGTTCTCGCATTAGTATGCGCCCCCGGCGCAGCACGCGACTTGACGAAAAATGTGATAAATTCACGGACGATTTGCATATCGTAGCATGCCTCTTCGCTGTTCAGGATTAATTTATTGTTGTAGTTAACAGCTCTATAAAAATAACTTAACCTAATGAAGATGTACTTGTAGTGTGCACACTATATTTATTAATCGACTTGTTTTCTGTTTCTAATATACTCAGCAACAAAAATTGATGTATGGAAATTATTTTTTACATATTGGAAAAAGTGTCCACAACACATTTCGTCAGTATAATTCATTGATTCTAATACTAACTAATAGGATTAATAACGGTACATTTTTCAGAATTATTTGTTTAGAAGTCCAAAATTCAACTCGATATAAATAATGTTGAACTCAATTTTAAAAACGCTAATGAGATATCTTGATTGCCTTTAAAGATATAGCTTCTATAAGTTGAATTTATATTGTCACATATTCCTGCACAAATACCTATTCATCATGATGCATTTTTTTATGTAATTCATGTCCAAAAATGTATGAAGAATTTTGGACTTCTATATCTATATTTAGTGATAGGCATATCGAATAGCCCCACGAAGGAACACACATTGTAGTAGTGTGGGGGCCCAGTAAAGCGACATCCGCAAAACGCCCTAGTATGAGGTTAGATAGAAGGGAACTATGAGGTTAGATAGGAGGGAACTATGAGGTTGGATAGGAGGGAACTATTAGGTTAGATAGGAGGGATTAGGGTGGCGTCGTATTGCTAAGTTGTTCCGGGGCTCAGCACACCTCCTTTCGTATGAGTCTCCCTACTAGAGTCACTCACAGCTTTGAACTATCGACCTTACTTGGCCAACTCTTCAGTCTTTCTTAGCCCTTTTCGACCCCGACGACGCTATTAGGTATCGAGGACTAGGGGTCAACCCACTTTCTACATGGCCTGGCTGGGACAAGAGGAAGGTCACATCGCCACTTGTAATACATGGAAAGGGAGCCGTCCCAAAAAAAGGGAGCGACCGAAAAGAGGGGGATGGAGCAAGAACCCCTCGAGAAGGCTCTCATGGAGCTGGCCGTAGCCAGGGATACAGTCCTAAGACTGACTGAAACTGCCGGGAAGACTAGGTCCAGAAACATAACCCGTGAGGCCAAGGCCGGCGCGGCAGTGGTCAGAGAGATGTATGAGATGCTGTTGGGGAAACTAAGGACACACCTGTCTGACACGATTGGGAAGACCAGGTTCAGAAACATAACCCGTGAAGCTAAAGTCGACGAAGCAGTAGTCAGAGAAATGTATGAGAAGCTCTTGGGAAAACTAAGGACACAACTCCGACTCCCCCAGACTAAGCAAGACAAAATACTGCACGACCAAGTTGAGGCACAGTAGGAACTGGAAATGGCAGACATGCTAAAGCCCTAGCGGCGATGCAAGCACAGTTTTCAGAGGTTTTCTGTGAAGTTAAGGTAAATACAGGGTGATTAAACTCCTCTGAGCTGCTCCCTTGACCGGCGGAAAAGCCTCACGGCTGATAGCCCTATAAAGATAGAAGTTTTTTTTATATTAAAAATTATAATTTAAAAATAATTAAGAGAAGCACTGTTCTAAATCCTATAGTAACAAGTATTCATCTATTGAGCAACAGTAATTTCAAACTTAAAATCCTCTGAATAACTGAATGTGATGAATATGAAATGAATATTTTAAATTAAATTAGATTGCGGTAATTCGCGTGATAATTTCCTGATTAATTAATTCAACCCGCTGTAATATAATATGGGTCGTGCCCATATAATACACATCCTATAAACCTGATTAAAACTAAAGCCTCCTAATTAACAAATCGCACGTTGACAAATTACATTCAATATTTCATGTCAACAGCGACGACACCTGGGGGAGACCTAAAGGGTTAGGCCGGGTCCGTCTCCGCTGAGGCGCGCACACAAATCAACCACCCCCCTGCACCGTTAATCGCGCGATGCGAAGATCCATATCACGCCACACCGCCGTAAAGTTTATAGAAAAATTTGAATTTTGTGCGAATCACACGCACACAGGCGGGGGGGAAAGAAAAGCGCCATAATAGACCTGAATTTAATCAGTACACCACATGTGAATGCATGATAACACTGTCATTTTAAAAGAACGATAGCACCTACGGGATCGGCGCTCGGTCCCCATAGAAATATATTAAATTTATTCCGCCGTACCTATCATAATAGGTTCGCGTTCGCTGCCGCCGCCGCCCCCCGGGCGCCGCAATTTTCGATACGCAATTAACAAATTTCATTCTATGGAGATTTCCTTTTTGCATTCATCATTTTACGCTCAGATGGGCGCAACAACACAACGATAAATTAAAGCGGGCGCGATTAAAATGGAATCGATTTTTGCGATCCAATTCGGACGGCCGGCCGTGCCCTCACCGAACCGAACGAAAACTACCCACTTGACAGTAGGCTATAAAATTATTAATTTATATGTGATTATACCGCAGGGGGTAATAAGTACATTATCAATTTTAATTTTATATGTCATTACAGAATGAGGTATATTTAGGAGCGGCGAGGGTTGTTATCTGTTGTTGAAAATTAAATTAAACTCACAGGTATGTACGGCTGCTCAATAAGATCGTGCAAATTCAGATTCAAAAATTGAATGACATTATGAATTCCGGCTATTATGAATATTACGTGCATTCTTCGATATTTACACTAATCCACCGTGGGCCCATTAATTATTCCGTGACATTCAGGCTCGAAGATATTATTACATTTCCCATTTAAAAATTGAAAAGAATCGACCGTGCACGAATGAAAATTAAATATTTTAAAATTTAAATCAATAATAATTTAAAATTTAAAAATAAATGGTCCAGTCGTTACAGGCGCCGTCCATCTCGTACCGAGCATTGGGGAGATTGAGTTCAAAGCCCACCGGGGCGAATTTTCGTGATTAACCTATCATGAGTTTTCAGAGGTTTTCCGTGAAGTTAAATACACTCCTCTGAGATGCTCCCTTAACCGGCAGAAAAGCCTCACAACTACGGCTGAGAGTGAATAAAAAATTTGAAAATTCACCAGAAGTATGGGGTATGTAATGGGGATGGGTTGAAGTAGGAGGTAAACAATGGAAACGCAAAATTGAAATCAATATAATTTAAATTTAAAAAAAATGAAGAATTTAGAATTTCACCAGGAGATAGAGTTTTGGTAGTATGAACTAAGACGAAACTCAAACTTGAAGTCTATATAAGTTGGAAATTAAAAACTAGAAACCCTAGTAGTTTCCGAGTTCTATTAAAATATGTACAGGTGAATTTGTAGCGACATAAAATAAGAAATAATATATGAAATAGCAGGAATCAATGAAAATAAATATTATTTTGGATCATTTATGCTCACACAAAAAAGTATACATATCATTCGTATTACTTATTTTGTCATTTTTTTATTGTTTATACATTAATCATACCTCAGATACTAGTATGCAAAAACATTTAATATATATTACAAACATAATCATACCTCAGATACTAGTATGCAATAACATTTAATATATATTATATTGGAAACATTAATATCTTATTTTATCACCATAAATCCATCTATAGACGTTTTCATATGGCTCAGAAACTATCAGGGTTGCTATGTATGTATTGAGAATGAATAAATTTTAGATTCAGGATAATCCTTATCCAATACAATATACAATTTGTAACTGGCTATCGACCTTCGGGTCCTTCTGAAGTAATAGTGTATGTGTATGTATATATTTCAGAAAATTGTTCCATCTATAAATCATATATAAGTGTGAATCCACCTTTAGCAATCTACATATCTAGATTTAGATCTTATTAGATCTCATCAGTGTAGCTCGGCTAGTGAGGATGAATTCACACAATATCTCGAGTGGTTATATATAAAAATTATACAACTAACCTCCTAGGAGGAAAGTTAAACGCCATCTGGCGACACCACATCAATTAGCAATGCACACCCTTATGGTAATAACCGTTAACATGCTCATGCCATCAGGATCACCGGGTGGAATAATATTTCAACAGAGTGCTTGAGATATCAGCACAAGACCAATCATAAAACATATACAAGTGTGAATCCCTACCCGGTGATCCTGATGGCATGAGCATGTTGACGATTATTACCAAATGGGTGTGCATTGCTAATTGATGTGATGCCGCCAGATGGCGTTTAACTTTCCTTCTAGGGGGTTAGTTGTATCATTTCCATCTATAGATGTTTTAATATGACTCGGACGCTATCAGGGTTACTATGTATGCATTGAGAATGAATAACAAAAACAGTGTAGAAACTTTTTTAATGTTTTTCAAAATACTCTCCGTTAAGATCTACAAAATCTCAAACAAAGTTTAAAATTTTCAACTTATATTGATTTTAAAAGTTACCATTGATTTCTTTTTGCGATGTAATTCCAAATTCTTCATTTGTTTTGATTATTGATTCGTTCGAATGTGTACAACAGTTGCAATTAATTTTTAAATTACAATTTTATATATTTCCGTTATTTTTAATCATCGTCAATATTGCGCGTATTCAGGTACTTTTTGTTTATAATGCAGCGGCAATATTGTTTATTTACCCTGCCGCCGTAATTAGCTTCATATTTGATTAATCATTTTATTTATTGTGCGGGCGATTTGTTTGCATTATAATTATTGTCGGACGGGCGGCGTTATTAAAAACGGCCCCTCGAAACGTGTGCGCAGCGCTTAAATTCGAATTATTGTTATGGGACTAATAATGTAATTACACTTCAAAATATACGGGGAACAATATTTAACGTATTGTGTGTAAATAAATTGCGGCATCCACATAAATTTTAATTGGTAATGCAATAATTTCATTTTACGGCACATAATTTATTTGCACATCTATATAAAATTATTATAAATATATATATATATATATATATATATATATATATATATATATATATATATATATATATATATACTATTTACGTAAGCACAAGTTTTTGCGGAGGCTGTTAATATCTTTATAAACTGTTATAGTGACTGTATGCCGGTTATTATATATATATACTCCTCTATATTGGGATAGAGTTTAGAGTTTATCTAAGAGAATGTGAGCGTTAAATTAAGCCTGTAAGAGTGAAAGTAGCGAAAGTCACATTTAAGTTGTTTTGAGAAGGACAAGTCATTTCCCGCATTGATTTGGGTGCGGGAAATACTACTTCCCGCACTAGTGCGGAAAGTAGCCAGTGTTGCCAACTCAAAATTCAGTACCAATGTAAATGTGTATTTATAAATATGAGAACGTATGCAAATATAGTGTACACATAGTATACTTCAAATAGCATTAAAAATTAACGATATGGTACTAAATAAATACAATTTGGAAAAAAATATAGACTTAAATTATATGTAATTGATAGTGTGACATAATCTATTTGTCACAACAACTTTAAATAACTTTAAATAAATATTTATTATTCGCATTCGGCTCGTGCTGTAAACTCATTCGGAAAACTTGCCTTCCTGCACTAATAATGTAAATTACTATTACAATAATGTCTACTATTTCAAATGACTTGAACTCTGCACTATATTGTTATCCGTTACTTTTTATTATTCAATTAATTTCATTTGTTAATTTACGTCTAATTCTTAAAAAAATGTGAGAAACAATGTAGTGCATAGTTCAAGTAGTTTGAAATAGTGGATGGGCATGACATATAAATAAATAAAATATTTTATTAAAATAAATATGATGATTTATAATGAATAATTCAATAATTATTCACTAAAAACGGCTAAAATACAACCAAATAGAAACATAAACAAATCACATTGTATAAAATTCTAGTTCACACGTGGCGCTACAAGTCATCATATAGTATCCGAAACGTAAACATTACATACCTAGGGTATAATAATAGTTTATTATAGCCCACGTGTGTAAACTAATGTAATTTACAAATTTAGAGTGAATAAAAATCTGTCCCGCACCAAATCTTTTAATCTACGCCACTGCAATCGCTGTTGAACCTTGGGAGTGAGGGAGGGTGGGTCGTTCGGGAATACCTCCCAGGGCTAACTAGCTTCATAAACAGCTCCTGATAAATGGGAATTCTACCGTGTACATTCTCTGCAAATTGCAGCCCCGCCATTGCATAAATTGCGCCCGATAAAGCATCGGCGCACGCTGAACTAAATCAGACCGAATATCTTATTATCGAAGCGGCGGCGACAATTAGAACGGAAATTAAGGACACCCCCGCACATCACGCGAGTCGCAAACCAAAGGGCGCCGTGTAAACACCGCCACCCCACCGCCATCCCGGTCACGAGGACATTATGAATTCCCGCAATTATGAATATTACGTGCGTTCTTCGCTATTTACACTAATCCACCGTGGGCCCATTAATTATTCCGTGACATTCACGCTCGAAGATATTATTACATTTCCCACTCGCTATTGATTTCGGCGCAATCGTTTTTAATAACATCATTATTTCACTGAGCAAACGGGACTAATTGATTTTTTGACGCGCGTTTCCAGCGTTAAAAATTGAACGCAAATATTTACTTTGTAATTTAGCAATTATAAATGGTCGACATATTTATTACTATTGACTACACTCATTCTGTATGGCCAGTCCATTGTTACACTGGAAACTAGAACTGCTCAATAATAATGGATATCAATAAAGTTTCATCATTCATCATTTTCAACATTTATGTAGACAATCGTAGATTGACTGTTTTTTAATGATATCTTTATAAGATGTATTAGATAAGGATTATCCTGAATCTAATAACAATTTTAGATTTAGGATAATCCTTGTCTAATACAATATACAATTTCTAAATTTTCATCATTCATCATTTTCAACATTAATGTAGACAATTGTAGATTGACTGTTTTTTAATAATATCTGTATAAGATGTATTCGATAAGGATTATCCTGAATCTAATAACCATTTTAGATTCAGGTTAATCCTAATCTAATACAACATACAATTTCTAAAGTTTCATCATTTATCATTAATCATTTTCAACATTTATGTAGACAATTGTAGGTTGACTGTTTTTAATGACATCTGTATAAGATGTATTCGATAGAAATTATCCTGAATCTAATAACAATTTTATATTCAGGATAATCCTTATCTAATACAACATACAGTTTCATCATTCATCATTCATCATTTTCAACATTTGTGTAGACAATTGTAGATTGACTGTTTTTTAATGATATCTGTATAAGATATATTCGATAAGGATTATCCTGATTCTAATAACCATTTTAGATTCAGGTTAATCCTTATCTAATACAACATACAATTTCTAAAGTTTCATCATTCATCATTCATCTTTTTCAACATTTATGTAGACAATTGTAGGTTGACTGTTTTGAATGATATCTGTATAAGATGTATTCGAAAGGGATTATCCTGAATCTAATAACAATTTTATATTCAGGATAATCCTTATCTAATACAACATACAGTTTCATCATTCATAATTCATCATTTTCAACATGTGTGTAGACAATTGTAGATTGACTGTTTTGAATGATATCTGTATAAGATGTATTCGAAAGGGATTATCCTGAATCTAATAACAATTTTATATTCAGGATAATCCTTATCTAATACAACATATAGTTTCATCATTCATCATTTTCAACAGTTATGTAGATAATTGTAGATTGACTGTTTTTAATGATATATGTATAAGATGTATTCGATAAGGATTATCCTGAATCTAATAACAATTTTATGTTCAGGATAATCCTTACCTAATACAACATACAGTTTCATCATTCATAATTTTCAACAGTTATGTAGATAATTGTAGATTGACTATTTTTAATGATATCTGAATAAGATGTATTCGATAATGATTATCCTGAATCTAATAACAATTTTATATTCAGGATAATCCTTATCTAATACAACATACAATTTCTAAAGTTTCATCATCCATCTTTTTCAATATTTATGTAGACAATTGTAGGTTTAATGTTTTTTAATGATATCTGTATAAGATGCATTCGATAAGGATGATCCTAAATCTAATAATAATTTTAGATTTAGGATAATTTTTATCTAATACAATATACAATTTGTAACTGGCTATCGATCTTCGGGTCCTTCTGAAGTAATAGTGTATGTGTATGTATATATTTCAGAAAATTATTAATTGATAATTTATCGTCAATTTTTATAAATGTATTTGTTTTAGATCTAATAATAATAATCGATCTAGTTAATAATATTAATGTTTTTCATCCCACTGCCTATGTAGTTAGTTCATATATAACAGGGCTGGCCAACAAGTCGATCGCGAAGCCAATTTTGGTCGATCGCTTGCAATATTTCATTTAGTAACCGATTACACTACTTGATAAAATAAAAAGTCGATCATATGTACACAAAACCTGATACATAACATTTTGGAATGCGAACGCCACTGGCGGGCTGCTGGAATACTCCGGGAAGAGTGATTAACTACACTTCTGCACAGAGAGGCAGTGTGAAATCAGTCCGCCAAATTAAATCCGGCCTCAGATTATTACATACCTCAGTGACTGTTCATAAATTTGGCTCGCCCTCCCCCGACGGTCGAGCCACCCCGCACACAGTGTTCGTCGGAACACGGGCGCGCATATCTGTCGGCCGTAATGACCGGTCGGTCGGTGCATCGATTTTGCGCTTTAATCTAAAATGATGTAATGAAATACGCGCGCCGTTTCAGGGCGTATTTAGCAAACTAATCACGTAATGAAGCGAATCAATCGTAACTTGAAACCAATCAGTTAATAATCCTGATAATACGCAAACACGGTTTATTAGTTCAAGTCGGTCGCGCACCGGCTAATGAAATGGCAATTTATTAATCCGTCCGCAGTCGGGATCGATTGTTTGCGATAGTTTTGGGTGGATAAAGGCGTGAGTGTAGGGTAAACACAGTGCGAGCCGCCACTATTACACACACACGGGGCTGTGAGCAAACACAAACCTAGGGTCGCACCCCGCACTATATAATTAACCTTTTTATTACGCAACCCTTCAGGAAGAAGAAATAATAATCCGGGAAAAGGTTGTGTGTAATTGTTTATACGGGGGAGGGGACCGGCGGGCTCGTATACTAAATTAATGAAGCACATTCGTGCCTTTTATTGTTTTATTCTAATTTCCGGAACTGGTTAAAAGTGTTATCGTTCCGCACCGGGGTTATTATGATTACGATACTAGTACGCTAATTATTATTCTGGATATAATAACCTGCGGAAAATACACAGGCGCTTCACTAAGATACTCCTATCATAACAACGGTTCATATTTTCCGGAGCGTTATGATGACCATCAGCATATACGGTTCATTTTGAGAGATGTTAAACATTTGCATTTCTTTGATTAAAACTTTTTATAGAAGGTTATTATGTATTTGGTTAATTATTTACATAGATCACAATATATTACGAAATATATTACATACAATATATGCAGTGTAATATATGCGCATTTTTCACAAATACAAATAGTTATATTGTCCGCTGGGAGATTTTTTGGCGAATCCCTCCAGCAGCAACCGTTGCAATCGTAGGCCGCATTAATATTTCATCGGGCCGGTTACCATATAAAACAGAAAAGTTCCAAATCTAGGATAGGTTATAGCATTGTAATACACTGGGGTGCACTACGTGCGGGTCCGTTTAAGGGCTGCCAAAGGCCCACGGGTACAACACGTACGGGTTTTAATTGAATTTTTGAATACGCGCCCCCCGGTTCGAATGTTCGCAAATTGAAACCGATCCACGATTTCATTTCAAACATCATCATACAAATATTATATTAGCGACCTATATACATTAATAAATGTGAAAATATGAACATTTGAAAATCTGAAATATGAAAAAAAAAGAGCTGTGGAGGAAAAATATATTAAGATGCGCTTGTTGGAATATAAGATCTTGGAACGGGAGAGAACAGGAAGTTCTACTAGAGATGGAAACACACAAAATAGATATATGTGCATTATCAGAAACCAAACGCAGAGGGAAAGGCGATCTTACATATAAAGGATACATACTCAAGTATTGTGGGACTGAAAAACATAAACGAGCCACAGCCGGAGTAGGTCTGCTAATCAGTGAGAAATTCACACAGAATATAGAAGATACATTCTACGTCAATGAAAGAATCCTCAGAATAGTCCTAGACACCGGCAGGGACAAAATACATATTATCAGCGTTTACGCTCCCGACACTAGCAAAAGCAAAGAGGAAATTGACACCTTCTACGAGCATCTGCAGACCGAATTCGACAAAATACGCACCGAACAGAAAATCCTAATCATGGGCGATCTGAATGTAAGAATTGGTAAAGCAATCGTAGATGGAGTAAAACAACGTTTCAATGAAGCACACGTCAACAACAGCGGAGAAACTCTCACCACATTTTGTGCACAAAACGAGATGAGAATAAACAATACGTATTTCAATCCAAGCCACATTACAAGATTACCTGGTCCAACACGCAAGGACATTCATCCACGATCGATTATATAATCTCGAATAGAGCAATACACCCGAGTCAGATAATCGACGTACGCTCGCTAACGCTGGATCAGATCACCAACTAGTCATGACAACACAATTGAAAAAGAAGCTACCACCTATCTACGTAGACAAACTGAACATAGAAACCATTAGTGACCCCACCGTGAAGGACTTGTACGAAAAAAGATTAACCCAAAAGATCAGAGAACAGTCAATTCTGGACGAGGACGACGTGGAAACCAGTTGGAAAAAAGTAAAATCACACATCGAGAAAGCCGCCTATTTTTCACAAATACAAATAGTTATATTTAATAATAATAATAATAAAATAATAATAGTTGTACTAGACAGAAGGAGGATAAACAAAAACCCAAAGAAACACAACACACCATGGTTCACGCCAGAAGTAAAACAAATGGCAAGAGAAAAACGAGAAGCCTACCTGAGGTACCTAAATAACAGAAGGCTGGAAGAGTGGCTACGTTACAGGGATACAAGGAACAGAGTACAAGCAGAAATAGGAAGAATAAAGACCGAATACTGGGAAACCTTCACTGCGGACATGGAACATGATATCTACGGTAGCCAAAAGAAGATATGGGGAATGATCCGTCGAAGAAAACGTGAAGTCAACGAATACGTAACAACAAAAACTATTCCGGAAGAGGTATGGATAAACCACTTTAAACAAATGTTCGAAGATGATAAGTTACATCAGGAAGCGCCACCAATGACAGAAATAACTACCCGCATCAACCAGGAACTGGTAGAAAAATACAGCAAGGAGCTAAAAAAAAGAAAATCTCCAGGTATCTACGAACTGAATAATGAACTGATAAAATATGGAGGTAAACCACTAAGCGAACAACTGGCTAGCCTTTACCAGAAGATCCTAAATGAAACAACCATACCAACTGACTGGAAGAAAAGCGTCACCATCCCCATCTTCAAAAAAGGCGACAAAAAGCAACCAGCAAATTACAGAGGAATAACTCTCCTGAGTCCCGTTATGAAACTATTCACGAAAATCATCTGCAACATCATCTCAGAATGCATACCCATGCGAGAAGAACAACAGGGCTTCCGAAAAAATCGGTCCACAACAGACGCCATATTCGTCATCCAACAAATACTAGAGAAATCAATAGAACACAAGAAACCGGCGTATATGTGCTTCATAGATTTAACCAAAGCGTTCGACCGAGTGAGGCTAAATGACATTACAATTATATTGAGATAGGGCAATACCCCGGAAGAAATCGCTATAACAGTTGAAAACATGAACACCAATACAACGACCAGACTACTTGTTAACATCTTTTCCAAGGAAGTGCCGATCTCAACAGGAATAAGAGGGATTCACTAAGCCCGACACTCTTCAATCTAATTATGGACAAAATAATAGTAGACGTAAAAAACGCGGGGCATGGATTCAGAACTAGTAAAGCAGAAATATCAATACTGTGCTATGCAGATGATGCAGTAAACATATCCGAAAACGAGGATGAACTACAGAGGCTATTACATCAATTTTACCTAACCTCGAAACGCTACAATATGCTGATTGCGGCACAGAAGACAAAAACACTAGTTGTAGCAAAAGAGCCCACAAGATGCAAACTGGCCATTAACGACGTAATAATAGAGCAGGTAATGTCCTTTAGGTACTTAGGGGTAAAAATAACCGCGCATCAAGACAGGACGTCGGAGGTAAAGAACCAAACCGATAAAGCATCTAGAATATTCGAGTGCTTAAGGGACATAATATGGAAGAACCCATTCCTGAAACTGGAATCAAAGACCCGAATACATAAATCATGCGTTAGACCAAAAATCACATACACCGCAGAATCTAGAGCAGACAACAGCAAAACCAAGAACATAACCCGAAAGGCAGAGATGAGTATCACGGGACACACACTACGTGACAGAATACCCAACCAAGACATAATACAAATGTGCGACGTACAGGATATAGTAAGGTGGATGAGGCAGAGACGACAAGAATGGAACCAACACATTAACAGAATGGAAGACATCAGAATTGCAAAAATCGCCAGAAACGGAAATCCACACACTAAAAAGCCTCCAGGCAGACCACCAAAGAGATGGAGGGATAGCTAGGTGTCGACATCACAAGCAACTCCTTAAAGTTGGAAAAACAGGCTGTAAGCCTATTTCAAGAAAATGGCAATACGGACTATACGGAAAAATTAAGTGGTGGTAGAAGTAAGTTAATCTAGCAAGAAATTGACTACTTACTTTCCGAATACATGACTGATGTAAAGGAAGGTATGGTTTTAGCGAAAACGTGTTCACGATTTCAAACTAAGATTGTGGAAATATGCTGTACGCCTATTTCAAGAAGAAGAAGAAGAAGAAGAAGAAGAAGAAGAAGATGAAGATGAAGATTAAGAAGAAGTAGAAGAAGAAGAAGAAGAAGTAGAAGATTAAGAAGAAGTAGAAGAAGAAGAAGATTAAGAAGAAGTGGAAGTAGAAGAAGAAGAAGAAGAAGAAGAAGAAGAAGAAGAAGAAGAAGCAGAAGAAGAAGAAGACAATACGGAGTATACGGAAAAATGAAAATAAAAAATTCCGTTGCTACAAGTAGTAGAAAATGCGAAGTCTCTAGGAGGCGAATATTTTAATAATATGACTGCACAAGATATCCAAGAAAAAAAAAAGGTAATTCGAACTATGTTGAACATTCCCAACACAGAGTCATGTCCCCATTTAAAAAAAACTAAATATTATGGCTGTGGTTAACTTATATACATTTTCGAAACTATTGCGTTTGCTTTCGAAAATAAATGCATTTATGATAGCTCCCACATTCACAACCATAACACTAGAACAAAGAATATTCTTCTAAGATCTAGAGCATCGAAAATTTCTCGAAAATCACAATTCGATTGTGCCAATAATTATTATTATTTTTACCTAGTGAATTAAAAGCCATAATTATTAGGAACACATTTATTAACAAGCTAAAATTATTCAACAATGTTTATAACATATAAGTGTGAACCTACCTCTTAGCAATCTACCTATCTAGAATCTTATTAGATCTTATCAGTGTAGCTTAGTTAGCGAGGATGAATTCACACAATATCTCGAGTGTTTCTATACAAATATGATACAACTAATCCCCTAGGAGGAAAGTGAAACGCCATCTGGCGGCACAACATCAATTAGCAATGCACACCCATATGGTAATAACTGTCAACATGCTCATGCCATTAGGATCACCGGGTAGTGCCCTCTATAGAATAATATAGTTTTTTTATAGTGTCGACGAGTTTTTGAAATTTTAAATGGTTAACTTTTAATTAGTTTATTTATTTGAAAATTAATTGTTGCAATTTTATATATATATATATATATATATATATATATATATATATATATATATATATTATATTTTTAATTATGAATGTTTTTGATATGTTCATGTATGATATACTGATACTAATTGTATGCTAAATATTAAATATATCTACCGGATTCGAACCAGTGACGGCGGTGTGTCACTTGATTAATAGTTGAAGAACATCGTTTCAGTTAATAGAACAGTTGAAGCACGTTGTTTCAATTGATAGAACAGTTCAAGAGTATAGTCTTTGTCGCAGTGGGAACACGCTACCACCTCTGGCTTGGTGGCTTCATTTTCAATTTAAAGATCTTCAAAAAATGTTACTTGTAAAAGTATACGAGCCAGATCTTTGCGGCTGTATAGCACATAATTAAGTTAATGTGTTCTTTATTTTAAC